>PGIR01000012.1:0-333470 GCA_002812735.1 Scedosporium dehoogii
GTCATCAAGGATCTCGGATGCCGCATCTGATGACAAGTCTGAGCGCAAGGCGTTTGCCTCCATCGTTTTTACTTCGTGCTTGTACGAAGTACACTCTTGCTTTCCAACAGTGCTGAACCACCTTGGCCAGACCATTACAAATTCATTGCATAAATCAGGTTGATACAATTGTGAAGAAGGTGCGCAGAGTCCTCCAACATCCCTCCCCAACCAACCAGCCATGGCTGGCGGACAATCTTAAAACGGTATTCTGCATCACGATGTGCTTTTTTTCCTCCTTGGCATGCTCTTGCCTGTCTCGAGCAGATTCCACCTGTTCAATTGATGTCTGCTTCTTAGCCTCTGCTCCTTGCAGCACCTATGATGGGAATCGATCTCGTGGATTTTATTGCCCATGGCGGGATGTAGTACGAAAACCTGGGTTTCTGGAAAGAAGGCGGAAACTGATCCGTCGTGGATCTGGGACGCATTGATGCGTTTGATCGGCGCGTGAAATGGATGCTACACTGCGACTCCATCTGTCGATGTACCCTCGAAGCTCTGGTCCAGTGTTACCTGCCGCCTCTTTACCCCAGAACGGTTAGACCTCTCCAAACTATCGTATGCCACCATTTATTGCCCTCCAGGCTCTCGTTGGGCTGATCTCAATTTCCTCTGCCACTGCCTTCTTTGAGGCCTGTCGTTCGTGGCCGCAGAATAATAAGGTTCAGCTCGTGTCGCCTCGCCTGTCCAGGCCCACCGGTGGCGCTAAACTCGGGGAGAATAACAATAATAAGCTCGTTCCCACCACGCCGGGCGCCGTATGAGTTAGTTGCCCCCGCAAGCTAAGGATTTGATCAATGCTGCAAGGCGACTTCATCGACAGGGTCATGGATACCAGGTTTCTGGTTTTTCGCAAAATATACTTTCTAGAGAGCGGCTCCCGAGAGCAAGCGACGGGAATATTTTCTCGATCCAGGATATAAGGCCTTGAATGTTTCATACACGGCATAAGTCGCCGAGGAGATTCTGGAACACAAGTCGAACACAATTCCTTCGTACTTATGTACAGTGGGTGGTGGACGTCGGTACTTGAGAGCATCCCGATGCAGGGGAGAATGAGCCCACCATCAGGGAACGCGACAAGTGCGAGGCGGGGCGGACTTCACGGCGAGTTTAATGCAGTGATCCTTGCAGTTTTCACATGAGCTAGCTTATTTAGCTCAGCCTGCTCTCGATATGGTTGACGACTTGACGTATCGGGCGCGATGGTAATACATCAATATGAAGTAGATCCATGTCAACTGTTGATGAGAAATAGCATCCTCGCAAGTTATGATGTCGAGAAATGCTCATTGGCTCTCTAGTCGTCTCTCTAGTCCCATTCACGTCTTCATCACAGGCAAAGAAAGGCTGGCTTCCAGCGTCTCGGCCATTTATGCCGAGGTAATCCACCTTGGCAACATGTACCAACATGCAACATTTGGTGCAAGTCGTCAGCTCTTTTCGTCTTTTGAACTAGAATCCCACCACAGGGCTAGGAGCCTCGTATTCAATCTACAAGCCTCCAACTCCTACCCTGGTCGGCTTTGCAAATCGAGGCATCGCTCTGCTCTGCTGAGAGTTTTCACTATGGGTTCCGCTTGGAGGAATCTGGCCACACGAGACAACTTGTTGGTTGCGATATCGCAAATGGCATCTCGCCCTTATATATTCCGAGACTCAGCAGGAGATGGTTTGAAATCATAAGCATTCATTGTGCCAAGTCGATCAAGCTCGCCTTGACATCTACCTGGAAAGTATCAAGTAGTACATGAAAGAGAAGGGGAAAAAAATAAAGAGAAAGAAAAACGTAGAGGTGAAAACCGTGTGAAAAGAAAAAGAGGGAAAATGTCCGAAACTCCCACGCTGCTAATCTACACATGAAAGCATTGGTTTTGTAAATGGCTCTGCTCTTTCCGTGTCCCCTTCCACTACTGTGTCATAACTGCTCTTCCATGCCATCCACCCTCGCTCTCCATTCCCTAACGTACCGGCCATGACCCATTTGAACCACCAGATTAAAAAAGAAAAGTAATCGACGTCGTGAGGTTTGCGCATCGGGCGTTCTTCAATCGCTATTGCCCACCAAACGCACAATGAGAACGTAAAGGAAAACGACTCCGCCAAAGAGCAGCAGTCTATGCCTGCTCGCCCAGCTGGAGCCGGCGTCCCGGCGGTTAACGACGGCATCGACTACGGCCTGAGTCTGGTGCGCGCTTCCGGCAGCGACGGGGATGCCGAGCTGAGGTCGGCACGAAGCGGCAAGCTGGAGAGATACTCGTCCGGTTGCTTGGTCGATGTTGCTATTCTTGATCCACTCCCAGTTCTCCTGATCAATCTCGGGCCACTCGGCGCGGAACTTGGCGCCGCCATCTCCAGCTTTGACGTTGCCCTTGAGGGCAGGGTTCGCCTTCAGATGCGATCCGCCACCAGTAGAGTTCCACCAGCGGGACCTGGCGGCGAGAGCCTTCCTCTCGAATTCGGTTCCAGAAATCGAACCCGTGGTCATCTCTTCGCTGGTCATGAAGCTAAGAAGCCCGATCAGGATCGTGGAGACCTCCCAAGCCGGATTGAAACTCTTAGGATGGAAATCGGAGATGGAGAGGCAGAGACGAGTCGAGGGCTGGAATCGGCCGGAGGGAGTGTGCATACGGATCGCGGGGGGCTTGAAAGGGTACTCGGGAGGGAACATTAGAGTGCCCCAATACTGGCCTCCATGGTAAGGAGTATCCTCGGGTCCTGTTATGATGTAGTGCCACCTGTTTTTATTGTCAATTAGCTGGGCCTATTTGTCTCAACATGTGTGGAGTGATGGCGGATACGTACTCGAGAATATTCGATTCCGATGGGTGCGCCGTGATGTATGGGGGCGGGTTCTCGGAGATCGCCTTGTACTCGCGGGTCAACTACAGTTGGGGTAAATGTCAGCAAGCTAATATCTACAGGACAGAGATAAAGAGTCAATGCGGAAACCCTCGGTTCGCCTTCGCACATACCCGTGTGCGAGCAGCCTTGCTGGCCATGATGATCCTGGTACACGAAGGTGCGTGGTTGACGGTTCTTGGGTGGGTTCGGTACAAGGGGGAGGAAGTGTGGGGAGATGAAGGAAGAGGCCGAAATAGTTCAGGGACTATATATCTGAGTTAAAAGATCTCTAGTTCACTCTCGAATGCTGAAGGAAGAACAGCGATGACTGGGGAATGCCGAAACAACCACTTGGGAAGTCCGGAGATGGTGGTAGAAGGACAAACGGACAATGCGTGCTGACGTTTGCCTTTACGTTTGCGACTCACACCAATCCTGGACTGGTAAATCTTCGGGTATTGTTTTGCTTCGATTGAGTGATTTGCGTTTAAATGCATCAGACCCTGAAAATAGGCGCGCGTCAATCGGACATTCCAATAGTCAAAAGACATTGGGTCCCACGTGATCGGTGGTGGGCCTATTTTTTGATCCATGATTCCATTGATTCAATTCGGCAATGCGGGTGCAGCCGGTAGCTAAAACCATCACGCAAGTCCAGCAGCTGGTCAAAAGTTTCGTGCTTTTCGCTCGCAGCGCACCCTCGACGAAATGGGTTCGACAGCAAACTCATCGGGGAGCAAGGTAAGGCTTGTCTATTCCACGTCTTCTGTTTTACTATAGTCCTTTTTTCAATGCTGATCCCAAGCTTGCGCAATAGGTCCCAGCTCAACTGCTGGCAGACCCAGCCACCCTACGCCACGATGCCGAGGCAGGTGAGGATGTCGCTGCGCAGAACAATGCACTCCGAGAGAAAAGATTAAGGGAATTGGTAAGGCCGATCGGATATCTCAGAGAGGATTGAACGAGTGCTTAAACTTTAGCCTAGTTCATGGAGCAGCAATCGCAGCCTCTAACGATCCACAAATTCACGCTTCATGGCGCAAACCACACGCGGCCTACCTTCCTCGATCCCATAATCCGACCCCTCGTCGCGGACGAGGCCAACTCCTCCTCGACTTTGGGCGATGTTATGCTTAAGCTCCGCGAGGTCGTCGGTAAGCTCGATCGGCTCGAAATCTTCCACCCCGAGCCCAATGTCTGGCTCTCGAGCCCCGACCCTGCAGCCGATCCCTCGTCTTCGCCCACAGATGTCAATGTCGATTTGCGCGTTCGGGAACTCGGGCGTTTCAAGTTGAAGACTGGAACCGACGTTGGTGATGGAGAGAGTTCGGCATACGGTTCGCTTCTCTGGAGGAATATCTTTGGTGGCGCCGAGATGTTGTCTCTCAACGCCAGCACGGGAACCCGCACTCGATCTGCGTATAGTGCCACCTTTAGCGTGCCCGTTCTGAGCAACTTCGACGTGAGACTGGCGATAGACGGTCTGGGATCTTCGACACACAAGCCCTGGGCGTCTCACGAGGAAGTCCTCAAGGGAGGAAACCTCAGACTGTCCTGGCTCTCGCCCCAGAGCGATGTCCACTCAGTTGAGTACTCCGGAATCTGGCGGCAAATTACTGGGCTGTACGCCGGTGCGAGTCCCAGCGTGAGGGCCGAGGCGGGCGACTCCGTCAAGAGCTCGATTAAGCACTCTTTCCAGCGCGACCGGAGGGACAACCGCCATCTTCCTCAGAGCGGATACGTGGTACGCTCGAACCTTGAGCTTGCGGGTATTGGTCCTCTGGCTGGTGATGTTGCCTTCGCGAAGGGCGACGTCGACGTTGGTGGTGCACTCCCCATCCCCCTCCCCGGTATTCGAGGCCCAACCGGAATTTCCCTCGGCGGTGGCTTCAGGTTCGGTATGCTCTACCCACTTGCTCTTGGCAATCCCTTCGGCAGCAAGGTTCTGCCCAGCCGAATCCCTGACCGCTTCCAGCTCGGTGGACCCAACGACGTCCGTGGTTTCCAGCTCGGCGGTCTCGGTCCCCATGATGGCGCCGATGCCGTAGGCGGAGACATGTTCGCAGCGGGTAGTCTCAACCTCCTTCTCCCCCTCCCCTACAAGGGCCCCGAATCCGGACTTCGCTTCCAAATGTTCCTCAACGGCGGACGTCTCGTGGCGCTCAAGAACAAGGGCAAGGGTCGCAACTCGGGTAGCCCCGAGCTAGAGCCCCAGACCGTGAGAGACGGCATGGTCAAGGCCTTCAAGGATATCTGGCTGTCTGGCACGCCGCCCAGTTTAGCGGCTGGTTTCGGACTCGTGTACGGGCATCCGATGGCGCGGTTCGAGCTTAACTTTGGACTCCCGTTGGCGATGGCAAAGGGAGAGCAGTGTACTAAGGGTCTTCAAGTCGGTGTGGGCATCAACTTCCTTTAGAGTTGATTTGTAGGTATATATAATAAATGGGAGAAATAGACTAAAAATACCGCTCGGCGGCTGTATACAATCCTTCATTTCTTAGGTTATACCAGAGGTCAATAGAAAACTTTTCATCGACTGCCCGCGATCCGGATCCGGTTTTTAGGACATCAATTGAAATAATTTCCCCTTCTTCGGCCGACCTAATCCGTCTAGTGTATATAAAAAATAACCCCCATAAAAGAGAGGCCATCAGCGCCCATCAATCTGTCCGTTCAGTCATCATCCTCCTCTCCTCTCCTCTGAAACACCACAGTCCAAACCAACGCAACAAGAGCCACACACACGAGATACAGCCACCACACCGCACCAACCATATCATGCCTAATACCCCAACCAAAGACCATACCTCCCACAGCAGGTCCCACAGCCCTCGCAAGGCTCGAAATCATGTTTCCAGCACCATGGACCGTTCCCAGAACCGTCCTAGTCGGCGCAGCTTCGGTGAGGAGGATCACGGTGCTGGGGATGGCCATCGTGCGTGCCATAATCTGGCCGCAAATCACGACACCGAGACTGAGCCAGCGGAGGACGCTATCTCGATCGATGAGAGAAAGGTATGGCGCTAGGCCGTAGACAAAGGGGAATATCAAGAGAGATAATTTCAGTATACCGAGAGTGCCGATCCGCTCCTGGAGGCGGGGATAGATGAAGAGCTGGAGGAGAATACCTCCGATTCCGGCGGCGGAGAGCCATAGCCCGATTGTGGAGGAGCGCAGACCGAGACCGCCGCTGAAGAAGAAGAGGGTGGGGGAGCTGTTTTCGGCTGGTGGGCTGGAGAGGTAGACGGGGAAAACATGCATGAAGGCGGAGTTGTGGAGAGGGAGGAGACCAAAAGCCATCATGGCCGTGAGGACTTTGGTGGTCCAAATCTTGCGGAAAGGGAGCCGTTGTGGTGGCGGAGTTGGTTTCTCGCTGAGGCGAGGGCTATCTGTCGGAATGGAGGATTTTCCTTCACTTTCCGAATCGGGAGTCGTCGTCGAGGCGGGAGATGAGGGGGACGAGATCCCCAGGCCGATAGATTCCTCGTCATTTACGGGCATGTATTCTGCGTGGTCCCGCTCACCCATAAAATTTCTGACGAGGCGGATAAGGAAATCACCGATACGTAGACCAAAGTCGGACTTGGATTCTTCTCCTGGAAGCGTCTCGCGGAGCCACAACCACGAGAGAGCCAGCGCGGTACCAAGCATGGCTGCGTTCATCAAGCCAGGAAGTGCGTACGGGTAGGCGAGAGCCCAGGCCACTCCCTCCGGGTTCTTGTCAAAGTTAAGGAAGCCATCGGGGCCAAACGCCCACGAAAGATTCGTAACGGGATCAGCAAGAAGTCCTCCGAGCGCCAAACTCAGGACCATACCTGAGTTGAATACCAAGGGCAGCAGCAAGAAAGCCTTAGTCTGGAACTTGCGCTCCTTGACGACTTCGGCAGTCATGGTTCGCATGATGCTGACATTTCCGTTGGCCAAACCCGCCAACGTCCTCCAGAAGAAGAGGGCGCCGAGGCTGCGTGATAGGCCGAATGCGGCGTTCGATATTACGGAGACGAGGAGGCCGAATATGATGGACTGTCGTCTGCCGCAGCGATCGGAAATGTAACCCCACGCAAGACTGACAGCGAATTGTGCCAGGGGGAACGAGGCGACGAGAAGGCCCGAGTATTCGGATATGGGTACTGAAGAATCAGGATCCTTCCCGTGATCCCTAGCTTGGACGGCTTTGCTGGGCAATACGGATCGGACAAGGTAGAAGATGTAGGGGAGAAGGCAGACGTTGGATAGGGGTTCGCTGAGGCGGCAGAGGGCGAGGAGGAAGAGCTGGTCTTTGTTCGGGAGGTCCATCCAACCGATTTTGGGCTTGCTCGGGGTCGTACGCTGGGAATCGCGTTCCGGTCGCCTCGACCCTGCGTCCCGTACAGCTTCAACATTTCAGCATCGTGTTAGCGGGAACAAGGGTTACTAAGGCGTTGGTACAGGCGAACTTACGTCTCGAAGGCCTTTCTTGATCCATGATTCTTAAAATTGGGGAAATAAAAGTTAAGAAATCACGTCCGCAAGATGGCCTATTCGCCGGCGGAGAGGAGCGGCTTCGAATAACGGCCACTTGAAGGTAACCGCAGATTCTTCTACTCCTCAAACCTCGACCATCTTCTGGCGCTCGCTTTGGCTTTCAGAGGCGCTAATTTCTTCAAGCCCACGTCCACGATACGGAGATGTCTAGCTTGGTGTTAAGGGGAATAGGTAGTGTGGCGGGGGGTACAATGCTTAAATTCGGACAGTAGGGAGTTTCCCTCGGAATCATGCTCACCGCAATCTATTTCGCATCGATCTCGACGGCAGCACTCGGCAAGATCGCCAGACTTGAAAGCGATAATATCTATGCAGGCGCGCCATTCTACGCCGTGTCTATATGAACCTTCCCCATCTCGGCTCCACGGTTTTCGCTTCGAGACACATTATAATGGACACACGCATGAACCTGGACCCACGAACGCGCACTCCGCAAGAAGCCTGTGGCGAATGGAGACGGTGGTGGATCAGATGAGGTGTTCATCTCGGAGAACAAATGTGCGGGTTTCTTTGGGTCTGGATTAATCTGTTCGAGATTTGCCAGCGACTTTATCCAGAGATGTGTAAATGGGCGGATGGGCGGACCAAGACCAGCCCAGCCAAGTTCCTCGGTGCGGGGACTCGAGGCCACACTTGATGGACCCTGGAATGAGAAGGTTATTTGAATGCACTCCAATCTTTCCAACGAACTCCCTGACTTCCGGAACTAAGAGGTCGCGGGGGCAAATCGACCTTGTGGTATTTGTGCCTCCACCTCCACATCGATCAGGATGAAGCTGAGGTGACGCATAGGCCAAGCTGAGCTCGCCAGTTCACCCAAACTCACGGATTTAGTGCTATTGATGATGAATTACTCTCTTCTCTCCTCTCTCCTTACATTTATACGCGAACCTCCGCCCTCGAGGCCGAGCATTAGCGGGTCCGGATCAAAGTGACCTCATGGTGGACGGCGCACTTCCAGCTACTCCATATGAATAGCAACGTACAGAGGTAAGCACGGTTATTACTGCGTAGTTTCTTGGCTGGTCAAGCCGACTACCGCATGCTGGGGACCTACAACGAAGCCCATCCAAACCAAAACGTCAAGAAGCACCTGGATTTGGCTTGGTCTGTTGAACTGTCGACATTAGCGACTCTGCGAGTGCGGAATACAATAACAAAAAACTGTTAAAGGTGGAGAGGACTGGAGATCGAATGGCGGATTTATCAGTGTTGCGCAAAGAGAGCCAGCCAGGACAGAGGAAGGCGAGACGCCACAGAGATGCCATTCCCATTTTGATGTAGCGCATTCCCAAGAAAGGCCTGGGGTAACATTCGGCATTCAATTTACGCTATTAGAGCGTGGGGAAGTGGATTCCGCCCGTCCAAGTCCAAGCCTAAGCGCACCCCGCTCACAGATGGAGCTGCCGAACTCCAATGCTCAATGTTCCAACGGCGGCCAGAGCAACGTCAACTCACCCTTGGCACTCGCGCCGACCAATTGTCCACTTCAAGTCTGGCGTGGGGGGGAACCAAAGAATATCCACGGGCAGGACCCAAGATCCTGGAAATCCCTTAGCTGATGGAAATCACAATGCAGAATCGCCTGCGCCATAAACTGTTATCGCGCTGATTCCTATTCCCACCTCCTCGGATTTTCTCTTTTTCCCCTCGTGCGTGAAGTGTTGCTCGTTCCCTCAACTGTCGCATTGCCATCGCAACGACAGCTCGCAACGACAACGATGGCCCCCGACGACCTCAACAACGCAATCGCATAGATTCCGATAGTGATCGCGAGTCGGAGCCCACTGCCACCCCATCCTAACTTCTTGAAACCAATGTCTCAACCTCGAATATTATTAATCTAACTTTGAACCTTTGCTCTCTCTTCGTACATCCCTCGGCTGGTGTGGTGCTGTGCCTGAGATGAAGGCGCTCGAGAGATTACGGAGCCTACTTGGCCCTCCTGGCCAGGGATATATACCACTCGAGCCCGGGAGGACGTCGGTTGTCCGTGGCGCCTGCAACCCAAACCTCACCAAGGCTGTGATTAGACTTTACTGGCTGTGCCTATTCTTTGGTCTAGGTACTTCAGTCTGGGGGTAGGTTTGGAGTCCCCATTTCGGGCTCAGTTTAGCGCAATAAACAACGCAAGGACTCAAACTTCCGCCTCGTATACTAACGTCCTGTCCCGGTTAGCTACAATATCGGCATCCTCTCCTCTGTCCTCGTACACCCCGGGTGGACCGCCGTGCAAGGCAAGCTTACCCCCCAGCGCAAAGGCATAATCACCGGCATCTACTATCTAGGGACATGGGTGAGCTATGTCTTCATCTCCCGTCCGCTTAGCGACTCGTTTGGTCGACGGAAAGCGGCCATGTGTGGTACTGCTATCCTATGCGTCGGCGCATTGCTTCAGGCGGGCAGCACACGTCCCGCGCCTTTCCTCATGATGCTTGTTGGGAGGGCCATCTGTGGAACGGGCGTAGCCATCGTCTCGACGTCGGTTCCGCTTTACCAAAGGTTTGTTGCATGTATGACGTTGTGTGATCTCTAAGATGGCTTTGCTAACATAGGTGAAAGTGAGATTTCACCCGCAAGAGAGCGAGGCAAGTTTGTTACGATGAACCATATAGGCTTCATCGTTGGCTTGGCGACCGGGCTATGGTAGGTTTGACACGTGGAATGCACGACTCGTCCTTCCAGCTATCCGCGGTGATACTGACAAGCTAGGGTTGGATATGGCATGACATTCTGGACAGGCGAAACCGGTGATTACTACGGTTGGAGGGTATCACTGCTCCTTCAGATGGTCCCAGCTCTTACCTTCGGGTTCGGATTGCCTTTTGTACCCGAATCGTGAGTTTCCTCCTTTGCGAAATAGCAGCTAGCCTGGAGTACCCCCTTCTCATCATTTGTTTTTTCTTCCAGTCCCCGATGGCTTGTCGAAAAGGGCCGAGTTGGTGAGGCTGCCACTGTTCTCCACTGGCTCCGAGAAGGAAGCTTCACGCACGACGAAGTGGATAACGAGGTCAACGACATGGTGGACGCCGTCGACGAACACAGACATTCGGGCCTAAACTGGAGGTCCCTCTTCATCGAACCGCCACTATTCGCGCGCCTCTGGCGAGCAGCGCTTCTGCATTTCCTGGCACAGATGTGCGGTGCAGCTGCGATGAAGTACTACCTACCCACATTACTCAAGGCGTTGGGCCTCAGCACGAGGATCGCACTCATGGCGGGGGCGATAGAGATGACGCTGAAAATTGGATGCTCTGTTATTGAAATGCTGATTATAGATCGATTGGGGAGGAGGCTGTCACTGGCAATCGGATGTGTCGCCATGGCGTTCGGCATGTTTGTAAGTCGCCACAGGCTTTTTCCCCCCCCCCTTATTTTTCGTTGCCGTGGGCTAACGAATGGCGCCTTGAGCACCAGATCAATGGAACGCTTCCTCTAATGTACCCCGGAAACACGAGCAAAGTTGCAGACATGGTTTGCGTTTTGTTCATCTTCATTTATGCCTTCGGATACAGCCTTGGTTTCGGACCGGCGGCTTGGCTCTACGGCTCGGAGGTATGTATGTTCCCTAGCAGAAAAACTCTCCACTTCCGACCATGCTTTTCCCGGCATGTCCGTGTCGACAAGGGGGTGAGGAAGGAAGGAAACAAAGAAAAGCAAGAAAAAGAAAGAAGGGAAAGGAAAAATTCTCACGAGGATTTACAGATCTTTCCGACCTCGGTGCGAGCGAGGGGTCTCAACTTTTCTGCCTCGGCCGGATCCATCGGATCGATTATAGTGGCCCAGATATGGCCTATTGGAATCCACGCCATCGGGAGTAACATTTACTTTTTCTTTATGGCGGTTAATGTCCTATGCATTCCGGTGAGACTTTTTTTTTTAGACTATAGTTTTTCTCCTCGAGTGCTCTGCGTGCTGTTTCCCGTCTCTGCAGGCAAAATCGTGGAAAGGCGTTCAATGGCGTTTGTTTTTTTCTTTCCCTTCTCCGTTCTAACCTGGTGCGTCCGCGTGCTCCCGGGCCGTTTTTAGCTCATCTATCTTTACTATCCCGAAACGAAAGGTCGCTCACTCGAAAATATGGATGAGCTCTTCGGGAAGCTCGAGGTGCGGCGGCTGGAGGACATCGGTAGTAACATTGGGAGCGACGCGGGGTCAAGGTCGTCTGGTGAGCCTGTCAGCAGGCGAGGACTTGGAGGGGCACGTCAGGGCGGGAGTGTTTGACGTGCGTACTCTGTAGTCAGGTGGCAGGGAAGAAGGACGGGACGGGTTGAATTGAAGATAAGGAAAAGATAATGGAGGGAATGGGCATTCATGGCAAAGTTCAAGCGACGCATTTTTTTTTCTTCTTTTTTTTTTCAACGGCGTTGGACGAGGGGTTTTGATATCAATGATTCTTACTTTGTACTACGAAGTACTTGAGGCAGCTTACTTGCACAATCGGACAGACAGAAGGAGACCAGGGCGTTGACGACTTTCTTCGGCTGCGGCTTGACGCTGAATAACTCACGCCGTTGCAGTTAATGACATCAACAATGATTCGATTGATTGACAGCGCCTTCATGGACCTCTTGACGTCAGATTACTCCGTACCTGCTCGTCGTAGTGCTTCAAAGTGTGGGCGGCGCACCTCGTATGAAGATAGATTGCCATCAACATTCTGTCGATCTTTCCTAGTGCTACTACTTCGCCTGTCACCAAGCACATGGGCCTGGGCTGGCCACCCCTGGAAGCTCAGCTTGGCCAGGTTTCTGGATGGTTGAGCGATTCAGAGGCCGGGGCCCGAACCTTTCATCGGACGTGTTTGCCTTGTAGATCAGGAAAACACCTGTGCGCGACTCTTTTTCATTCCTCTTGCTTCGTACATAGTATGATCAGGAACAAACGAACCGAAGCACCAGGTGCCCTGTGAGATGAGGTAAGTCGGGTTTGGTACTTCATAAGGCGCAAGGGAGCAAAACTTACGAGTTGAAGATCTTGAGGCTTGCGTGACGCATTTGCTTCTTACAGTAGGAGACAAGCATCCATGCATTTTGTACACTGTGACTGTAATCAACAGTTTGTATGGACATGCACGGTACACTATACAGTGCATATACTGTAGTCAGTTTCCACACGGACAGATTAAAGTTTCCTGCTGTGATCGGCACATCAGCATTTTGTATGACGCTGACGTTGATGCTGGAGGGGGGAGGTGGAGCATTGCGAGCATTGCGCTGGTTGGAACTGTCGGATGGGGCATCAACTGAGAACTGATGTTGTCAGGACAGGGCCCATCATCTCTCATCAGTCGTCAACAGGAGTCTGTCCTGGATCAGAGGATTGAATCGTCGACCCTGACCATCAACATCAAGTCTCGTGGCCTCCTTTTTCTTTTCCTCCTTCCTTATTGCTTGTTTCTCGATCTAGAGTCTCGTTCCCTTTGTCCTTTGGTCGTATCGAGAGCACTGAATCAATTTATCTTGCCGAATCTTCCAATGTCCACGCTTCGTTTGACCCTTGTCTCCCGCTCCTCCCCACCCATCCGATAAGCTTCCCAGTGATACCTCGGTCTTTGTTGGGGACAGCCCCAAGCGAAGATTGAGCGGGCACTTGAGCACTTGAGCACTTGAGCACTGGACCAGTGGACCAGTGGATTCCAGCCTGAGCCAAGCCGACGCAATGCAGCACTGAGCTGAGCACTCAAGCTACCCCGATTTCTAGCAAGTCGACCCAACATTAATTACGCCAGAGACCGTGATCTCGCTTTGAGCAAATTGAGCCGAACGGTGATGGTGAGGTCATGGTAGGCGCGCCCTGCATTGACTAGTCACCATTGATTCATAGTTATACATCGACACATCGACACGCATCGACACATACGACACAACGTATCGCAGTGTACAAGTAGTGGAGCAACGCTGAAATCTACGAGTCACCGAACAAAGTCCGTCCGTCACAATTGTCACTCTTCCCTCATCATTCTCAACCCAACACCAACACTCTCAAGTCTCCAAGTCTCAACTCTTGGCCACACAGCATCCTTTCGTCTCCTGCCTTACCTCCATCTTACCACCAGCCTTATCGCCCCCATCCTTTCCCGCCACTGCTCCTCAAACCCCATCATCATCGAGTCCCTCCCCTCCGTTTACAAAGCAAGCGCGACCGGCGATTGAGCCTTCTCCTCTCTGAGCTCAGAGCACACAAGGTAAATTGCTCCACACGCCGCTGTTCCCCAGGAGTGTTTCTTGCCATCCATGTCAAATTTATGCTGTCCGCCCGTTTCCCGCCTAATCCGAGACCTCCCCCATCGGGATTCGCCTCTGCCTATGCCCGCCGCCAGACTTCTCAGTGCAACCACCCATTTCCCTTGCACCACCGCAGCCAACCAAAACTACACACAGACCACGAACCATAACCACAACCACAAACCATCAATCTCGCTCAGCACCAGCAATCTTTCTTTCCCTGACTCCCTTTTCTGCCTGATAAAACCGACCGCCGTCCGGCCTTGCGACAATACGCTAACGAGCGGCTTTGCATAGAATACAGTATTGCAGCCTTCTTATCATCTTGCTGTTGCGAGCCCGCCCGAGAGTCCCCAACGAAGCTCGAGGATGATGATGATAGCCGCCGCGGCTCTGATCTGATCAACCTCATTCCCCCACCTCCCCTCCATTCCTCTCCATACCTCTCCGACCTTCCTGCTCTGGAATCGTCAACAGCCCCATTTCCATCCAGACTGTTCAGACAGCCAAGCAGATGCCCCGACCGTGAATTCCTCATTGTCGACCTCTTTTCTTTCGACCTCGTCTTCGTCTTCGGGCCTTAACGACCACCCCTGCTCCGTGCTGAATTCATATCCTGTAGCGTGGAGCTTATCCCTTTCGAGCGGCTGCCGATCCGATACAGATACAGTCTTGCTACCTTCCTATCAGCGGGCCGCCATTTTCCTGCTTACCCCGTCCATCTCCCATCGATACCTAACGACCATTACCTCGACGCTACCTACTTCGTATACCCATCGCCGCCGGGATAATTTTCACCACTTCGCCTTTCCCTCAGGCGTATCTGACGCATTTTCCCCCACATCCGTATATCGACGCACATCATGGGCAATAGCAGCTCAAAACACCCGGGGGAGAACCCCAGCTCCGCTCGAGCCCCTTCGAACGCTGGCGAACCCAATCATACTCTATCTCCCCAAGCTTCCTCATCCACAAGATCGAGAAATCGAGCTAGCCGAGCCGAATTCAGCCTTTTAACTGGCTTCGCTCCAGCAAGGACGTCTAGCACCCAGCAGACCACTCAGCCCGAACAGCGCCGGGAGACACGCCAGGAGCGAGAAGCGAGGCGTCTGGAGAAGGAAAGGATTGCTAGGGAGAAGGAGAGAGAGCGGAGTATGCGCGAGGAGCACGTAGACGGAGGCTTCCTTGTTACTATGGGTATCTACAAAGGCAGAGAAGACTTCAACAAGACTGTAGTTCGCCAACTTCAGGTAAGCCCTCCTTCAAGATCAATCTCTACCCTGTGTTCTCTCCCCCCCCCTTCTCCCCCGCTTTTATTCTTCATCTCTGTTTTGGACCTACGATCGATAGGTAACTAATGTTTTGTGTGCTTGATTATAGATCGAACGCAGGCTAGCTCCATTCTGGAGACCCATCGAGGAAGATGTCGACGATCTTACCGATGCCCAAGTCGTAGCCGTTGCGAGGGGCTTGCCTGTCCCTGAACCCGATGCTCCCTTACCTCCCGATCTTCTCGCCGAACCACAGTCTCCCGTCTCGCCCAACCAATCAACCCAAAACCTCAGCCTCACTGTTCCTTCTGGTCAGGGACTCCCTGGCTCTGCCGCCGAGCCGGGTGCATCTGGGCATACCTCCTCGCTCCCATCTCCGACTTCTCCGCCTCGCAAGTCCCGCGGGAAGGCGATCGCCGAGGCTCTTAGTCATAGTTTAAGGTCTTCGCGGAACAACTCCCAGACGGACCTCTCGCTTCGAGAGATAGCGCTCCCCAACGATCCATTTGTCAATGGACAACCTCTCGAGGTTGCCCTCTATCGGAACTCGGAAGACTGTCCGATTTGCTTCGCCACATACCCGCGTTACTTGAACTATACTCGATGCTGCGGAAATATGATATGCAGCGAGTGCTTCGTCCAGATTAAGCGCCCAGATCCACACGTCCCCGAGAGCCACGGAGAGCCCGGTACCGATAACACTCAGCATGAACAGGCGAGAGAAACGCACAACATGCTGGTTTCCGAGCCTGCTGCCTGCCCGTACTGCACGCAGCCAGAGTTCGGTGTAACTTATGATCCACCACCGTTCCGCCGCGGCCTTGTCTATTCGACCACTGTTCCCCTATTTGGAGCAAGTGCCATGTCGTCCCAGAGCTCTCTCCACTCCATCCCGACCCCTGCATCCCCGACATCTCCCGCTGGTGGAAGAAGGCGGACCCAGAGCTTGTCGGCCACTGCTCCCAACGTCGTAACGACCGACCGCATTCGACCGGATTGGGCGCTGAAACTGGCGGCTCAACGAACCAGCCAGGCGCGAAGGGCAGCCGCAGCCACGGCTCTGCATCAGGCTGCATTTATCATGTATAACAACGACAGGCAGTTTGGCATCGGCAGTCGTGCCCCTAGGTTCATGAGGCGTGGCCTGTCAGGCACAAACTCTGGTGCGGGACAGAGCCCTTCTCCAGGTCCAGCTCCTTCTAATGATTCTGTGCAGGGCGCCGAAGGTGCCCCGCAGCCAGCCCCGCGCCACTACATGACCGAGAATGACAGACTGCAGCAGTTCGAAGAGGTTATGATGGCGGAAGCCATCCGCCTCTCTCTTGCGGCGGAGGAGGAGCGTCGAAGGAAGGCCGAGAGGGAGGCCGAGAAGGAGGCAAAGAAGGAAGCTAAGAAGCGTGAGAAGGAGGAGCGCAAGAATGCCAAGCTGCAGGCGAAAAGTGGAAGTCTCTACGCAGATGGACAGGGTTCCGCCAGCCGAAGTAGCGTGTCTCTCGGCATCGGCCGTCGAAGGGGGAATAGTGGAACCAGCAGCCTTCGTACGGAGTTAACCTCTGAACTGCAAGGAGGACGAGGAGAGAGCAGTGGAGCAGCCGCATCCAGCAGTGGAACTCCGTCATCCGGAGATGCTGGCCAAACCTTGGATAAAGGTAAGGCCGCCGAGCGAAGTGGCCTGTCTTTGCCGACGGCGACTGCTTCGTCGTCGATTGCGATCCCCCAACAGACTGGTCACCATGGCCCATCCCATCTACGTCAAACCAGCAACATCTCATCTATAGCATCCTCTCTTGTCGATAGTCAAGCCGGAAGCTATTCTGGTCAAGGTGGCTACCTAGGAAGAAGCCCTGACGCTTTCAACCCGAGGACTAGTGGCATAAGTCTTGCCTCCCACGACTCTGGAGCCGGCGGCGGCCCCGAATCCATGTTCAACTTTACCAGCATGGCATCGAGGATGGGAATCAACCTCGAAGGCCAACCTAGCGAGGCTACGGAGGGTGCTACCAATGCGGAGATTATTCAATCACAGGACGAGACGACCCAGATCGGAGATGAAGAGCCTACGACCCAGCAAACTACCTATGAAGCCGTCGAAGACAGCGTCATCACACTTCAGCCTTCGCAACTGGCACAGGACAGTGCCGAAGGGACCTCTCCTAACAATAAGACGCACGTTGCGCCCGAGTTGCGACTCATTCCGGGAAGCCCAATACCAACGTCGAGCGATGGCGAGTTTTCCAAGGGACTTGAATCTGACGGCTCGATTGCGCAGCGGGAGCGGGCTGGCGAGATCGTGTAGATTGAGAACTCACTAGCGATGGAAGAATTAACTGGAGATAGGGGTCAGAACACGAACACTTTTGTTTGGGGGCCCCTTCTATTAAGGATTCTAGCATCGAGATGCTCTTGGATGAAGCTACCTAAGGAGCAGAAGTTTATAGATTGGGCTGTATTATACAGGCAAGAAGAGATTGCTTGCTATGAGGTGGATGTAAAAGCTTGTGTCGGCTGTTGTGGAGGAATTGGAACGAAGCATTTGATTCAATTTTTTTTTGTTCCACCTTCAGATTCTTTGGAGGAAGGCATGTTTCAAGGGTGGCGCTTTTAGGGAATAGGTCTTTTATGAAGGGTGTGTGTGGTCTTGGGAGGTATTAGTGATTTGCATTACGAAGTTTGCCTGTACTGATAGGATTTCTTGAAACACGCGTTGAAAATTACTTTGGTGTCACCGATACGTTGACCATGTGGCACGTCTTATGTGAGGTTGAGCATAGTTGCATTGATGTTCAACCCCGTTGGTCATGTCATCATTATTTAGCTGGCCTCGATGGTCCAGTCGGGACATAGTCATCATCCGGACTACTCCAGGTGTAATCCTTCCATGAACCGAGGGCGGGCCAGATACGCTCCTCAGCCAGCTTCCAAACGACGTCCGTCTTGGTCGGAGCCTCACCTGTACCCTCTCCCCTCCTCTCCTTGACGACCTCCTGCCACACCTTCCACGTCGCCTCCAGCTCATCTACAGACGACACGCCAATAACACTAGCGCCCATCTTCCTCTCCGGTCCCAGCGGCGAATTCGCCGTGCCGAACGGCGCGCCTGCGCCAGCCCACGAGTCGATGGCCCAGCGGATCGAAGCATCCTCGAGCCCGAAGCCGGCCTCGACGGTAATGCGCTGCAGGTCTGTGCAGGCCTTACGTAGTTCCCTGGGAGCGGGGTGCCAGGCGGCCATGGGCGCCGCGTCGACGCCGCGCGTGGTGAGGAGGCCCATGCTGAGGATGCTAGCGTTGAGGACGGCGTCGACTTTCGCGTCGCGGAAGGCGTCGAGGGTGGAGGGGTTCCCGAGGGAGGTGTTTTGGAGGTTGAAGTTGGAGTAGGAGAGGACGGCGTCGAGGGGTTTGCCGGTTTCTTTGAGGATGAGCTTCGCGAGGGAGGTTAGGACGGGTAAGGGGTATCCGCTTATACCGACGTAGCGGATCTTGCCCTCGTCGCGGAGTTTCCTCAGCTCGGAGACGGCGGCGAGGACGTCCTCTGGGGAAACGAACTCTACGTCATGGCAGTAGACGAGGTCGAGGTACGGCGTGTGCAGGCGCTCGAGGGAACGTTCGACGCTGGCGCAGATGCCCTCCGGGGAATAGTCGAAGTTGGTGGGCCCCACGCGGCCTGCTTTCGTGATGAGGAAGAGGGAGGAGCGTGGTGGGGGGTCGGGGATGGCGGAGAGGGCGGCGCCGAGGAGGAGTTCGGAGGGGCCGTAGTAGGGGGATGTGTCGAAGGCGTGGAGGCCGAGGGAGAGGGCGCGGGAGACGATGGAGGTGGAGGGCATGGTTTGGGGGTCGGCTACGTATTGGTGGTTGAAGGTGGCCGTGCCGACGATGAGCGGGGGGAGAACGGAGGAGATGGCCGGGGCCGGGGCCGGAGCTCCGGGGGTTGTCGGTGACATTGTGGTCGCGGGTTCCGGTGGACCGTGCAGGATGGGGGATGAACAATTGAAATTGAACCGCAGGTCAGTAGTAGAGGGCTTGTCGAGGTCTCAATTGAATTGATTTCCTATGTGTGGCTAGAGTCCTTAGTGATTGGAGCTGGTTACGAGCTCTATCGGCGGGGTGCTCTATTTTCTTCCCGGGCGCTCGATAGTCGAGATGATGCAAGGAACTGCGGATAGAGAAGCCTTCGAGAAGACAGAAAGCGAGGGCAAGATCCAATTACAGTAATCCTTTACATTAAGGAGGCTTCTTGCCGAGATGAGAGCGGAGGAGGAGGCAAAGGGGGTGGGAGGAATGGAGGGGCCAAAAGTCTGAAAGATGGAGGAAGCGGGGGAAATTCTGGAATGGCGTATAACAGATGAGGGCTTTTTGTTGGTACGGCTGGTATATACTGAATGTGGGGCGTTCTTTTGTCAAGATTGGGCTCTAGGCTAATTGATGGGGAAAGGTCTTGCCAGACTTCTCTTCGATATTAAGGCGTCATCGGTGGGCGGTCCTCGGAGAATGGAATCGCTTCGTTTCCCTCCATCTTGGAAGGTTTGACGGGATGAACAGGGTCACGATGTTATGGTCGACATTTCCTCTGACGTCGCACCTCCTTTCTTCTCTCGAAAACTAGGAAGCACATGTCAATTGAAACTACAAAGTACCAAACTCAAGATAAATGTTGGAAAGAGCGGATGGATGCAGTGGAGAGAAAGACGCGCCTTCCGAGGCGATTGATGATTAATGCTAGGCTTTGAAGTTCTCCTGCAGCAGGTGCACTCGCCTCGGCTGCATTCAAGACCTACATAAGATCCGCCTTGTCTTTTCTTCATCGAGTGTTCTTCAGTCGAGGGCTAATTTCGATATTTGGCGCGGCTCGTCTGCAGGTCCGACATTAAATTCCCTTTGAGGCTGTCCACCTCCATGATGTCAAGACTGCGTTCACCTAAAGCTATTACTTCATACCGGGCCTCTCTCTCAACTGCCCAGATGCCGACCGACCGATTCCGTCTCGTATATCTTACTCCTCCTAACACCCTCCTCACCCAGCCCCGGCTTACAACCCGAACACGATGTCATCTGTCCCAGGTCACAGTGAGAGGGGCCTTTCCCGTCCTTCAGTCAGAGTTGCCCTTTCCAAGCCCCTTGCTCTACAATCGATAAACTTTAATGCAGCTTTCCTTTTTTATTATGGGAAAGATCCGTCCATCTCACCCTTCGACCTTCGCCCTCGCAGTCAGCGACATTTCGGACAAACAGATTGGCCAGATCGCCGGTCCGCCGTTTAGGCTAATGAGGCGAGTGCTTGGCCATCTTCATCCGTTTGCTTGGATACTTTTAATGCTTTGATGGATGCCATCCTCCGTCTTTCCCCAATCTTCCAGATTGGGGCTCCTCTTTAATCTACATAGAACCATGTTTCCGTTCTCAATTCCTATTCCCATTTCTTTACCCCATATGCGGCCGCCCAGGCAAATTTGGAGAAGAATGCATGCTCGGCACCCAAGTCCGCGTGGTCTCCTTGCTTTAACCCCATACCTTGGCCACTTCTCCAACGACGTTGGACAGGAATTGACCTTTCATCAATATTCTTAGAAGGAGGCGGAGATGCTCGGCACCAGATATCTGCCACGACGCACGCTCAATGTCATTAGACACACGAAGACGAGCACATGAACCCTCTAATCAATGGATCATTCCATTTCTTGACCCTGTTGTTGGAAAGACTCCACAGCACTGCCAGCTAATATTGATTGATCCCTCGCCTGACCGTCGACATTGATTTGATCCGTGATATTGATACGTTCTCCGTTCTAGCCGTCTCCGCCGTACCCTAGCAAGGGATGGATCCGGGCGTACCTTTGTCCCTTGATCCCCTCTTTTCTTTTTGAGCTTTTTATGCACCCGTCGGCCGTTCTTCCGAGTTTCTCCAAGTTTATTTTGTAGTGGTGCATGGCCTATTGGTGATCGAACTCCCGTTCACATCCAGGCACTCTGGTCGATTCCACACCACTCTCTTCTTTCCTGGCTAGCTCTTCCCCCTGCTTTCTTGCAGAGCATTTTAGTGTACCTGCATTAACTTTCCTGCAATCAATGGCTGTGTTTCTTGGACATATTTCTGGAGAACCCTCACCTTTACCTGGCCCGTGATCCTTTGCCGCCCCCGCGAGAATCCTTCTCTCATGTATCCACTGAAATAGAAAAAAAAAAAAAAAAAGATGTGACATGACTGGTAGAGGTGTCATTACTGCTTTGTTTTCTGACCAAGTGTTATCTTTCCTAAGGCAATTCGCCGATACCTATGGGGTTTGGAAACGATGAAGGCCTTCTGAGCTGGCAGGATATCGTGTGGTGTCCTCGCCAATGCTCCATCTAAGTCACTCGTCTGTCCGCCTCACCAGAGTTGATGGCCAGGCGTCCTGAGAGACTACGGTGAGAGAGAACTGAAAGGCCTGCCTCGCCATTTCTTCCATCTTTGCTATAGGCATTCCGGAGAAGCTTTGCTCAATTTATGACAATCTCCCGCATTCCCTTTCCGGGATTACGACTAATACAGGTCAGTCTATTGGGTGTCTACCTAGGATCGGCGGCTTTGCCGAACACATGAACTCATAGCAGGCCAGATACCATGCCGAGCCCCGTAATATACCGCCGTCGCCAGTTGAGAACCGAACGGCACACTTACACCACCCACAGCCAGAACCACGTTTTCACTCACTCATCTCCCCAGGCTCACTCAAGTGGCCTTTCCCCTTTTTGCCAGGCCGGAAAGACGCCTCCATGGGTAATAATACCATTATTGATATCTAATCCACAGGCATGGATTGGACAATTGGGGACCCAGACATACCTAGCCGGGGTTAACGGCCAGCCCTCCGCCCGCCCTTCCCTCTCCAGCTGTCGAGAACCACGCGGACTGTCTTAAATACCGCTGTATCCTCCCATTCTCGCTTCCGGGGCGAAGAGTGAGAGTCCCCAGCTGATGCCGTTCGCTGTTAACCCGTCAGTCAGTGTTCTTTTTTCTAATAGAGGCAATATGCGTTGGTCTTCAATCATCAGCGCTGCGGCGCTTGCCACTTCTGGTATGTCCCCTTACTGTACGGAATTGCTAGGAATTGCGTTGTCCTTGACCTCTTTTTTTTTTTTTTTGTCTTTCCTTGGGGCCGGGTACTGTCGAAAGAACTTGACCTGATTCGTTTTCTAACATTTTGCTCCTTTCTGTTAGCTGCCGCTCAGGATCCAGAGACCTTCCCTTACTGCGATGAGCTGGACCGCTGCTTCCAGGGTCATGCCGTCGACGATACCGGCGTTGTGTTCGGTATTGCTGTCCCCGAGGACACTTCGGCCGAGAACTTTGACGTTATTATCCAAGTAACGGGTCCTAAGGACACCGCCGGTTGGGTTGGTGTCGGCTGGGGTGGTGGTATGACCTATAACCCCCTCACAATTGTCTGGCCCAACGGCGACGATGTCCAGGTATCCTCTAGGATGGCATTGTAAGGCTCCCTCCCGAAACTCTGTTTCTTTGGCTTCTCGATCGGAGAGGCACAAAAGCATATTGCCCGTTAGGATCTGGGTTCGTACTGGACTAACCGAACGTCCTGTCGTGTAGCGGATACTTCGTGCCTCCTCTCTATGAGGATGCTTCTTACACAGTTCTTCCCGGCACCCATGTCAACGAGACTCACTACCAGGTCACCGCCGTCTGCAAGGGCTGCACTCTCTGGGCCCCCTTCGATGGTGAATCCACGGCCCTCAACGGCGAGGGTGAGAACTATCTGGCGTTCGCCTACTCTAGCGTCCCCGTAGATGACCCCACGGCCATCGATACCACCTTTGGAATCCACGAGCGTGTCGGCCATTGGATCCACGACTTCGCCGCGTCCAAGTCCGCCGACTTCGAGACCTGGGTTGTTGCTGATGGTGAGGGCGAGGGCGATGCCAAGGCGCCAGAAGCGCCAGCCGAGCCACCGGCCGAAGAAGAAGAAGAAGAACCTCCTGCGGAAGGCGAAGCCCCCGAAGAGGATGGTGGTGACGGTGAGTCTTCCGGCGACGCCAGCACCTCCTCCTCATCAACAGTACTGACAACCACAACGACTCCTGCTGATCCGGCCGCAACTTCGGCCCCCGAAGAAGAGCCAACCGAGGAACCGACGGCACCTGAGGTCGAGGCTCTTCCCCTTCCCGCCTCGTGCCCCGGCGTCGCAGCGCCCGTATTCCCTTTGGTCACCGCTGAGGGATGGAAAATTGTCAAGATTTCTGGCGAAGTTGTTCGTCCTCGAGCGGTGGTTGTGGATAGCAAGGGCAACTTGCTTGTTCTTGAAGCCGGAAGGGGATTGTCTGCTCTTACGCTGGGCGAGGATGGCTGTATCTCTACATCAAAACTGGTTATTAACAATGGTCAACTTAATCATGGTCTCCACATCACGCCTGATGGCACCAAGGTCTACGTCAGCTCCATGACTACGGCGTGGGAGTACAGCTACGACGCCGAAACCCAGGAGGTCTCCGACCAGAGGGTCATCGTCAAGGGAATGTACACGGGTGGCCACCCTTCCAGGTCTCTGGTCATCCCGCCCGCCACTCCCCACTTGCTTGTGATGCAGCTCGGGTCCAACGCCAACTTCGACATGGAGGCTCTCCAGATCGAGACGGCTCGTGCCAACGTGAAGGTGTTTGATATCTCCGAGGCGCCCGAGGGCGGCTGGGATTGGGTCACAGAGGGCTGGGACCTTGGCTATGGTCTTCGTAATGAAATTGCCCTCGTCGTTGATGGCAACAACAAGTAAGCAACATACCCATGAGCGCAAACAACCCTCACAACCCCTTACTATGGGGACGAGGCCTCTCCCTTGCCGGCCTGAAGTTTTTGCTTCCATGGCAGACTAAGGAGAGGTTGCCGCATCTCATATGTTGTCACGTAGAGAGGTACACTCACATCCGTGTGCGTGTGCCTATCGCCTAAGTTCTAAGTTCCTGGAAATTTGTGTAGACACTAACCCACCCTCCTCTCCTTGATAGAGTTTGGGGTATTGAGAACAGCGCCGACAACCTCGGACGTACAGCTGAGGGCACGACTACTGATGTCCACATCGACAATCCGGCTGAAGAGCTGAACCTTCGTAAGCCTTATCATTCCCTCTTGTCTCAGTCGATTTGGAAAGTCGGAGACCGTTTGTCTTTGGAGAAGGGGAAGAAGAAGATAAAAAAATCCGGTCGAGAAATGTTTAGCCATGGGTAAAGCATGAAGGCTAACAAGACCATCTCTAGTCGGTGACCCGTCCAAGCCGAACACCGACTGGTACGGCTACCCGGTCTGCTTCACCGTCGGCGAGCCCGACGTCTTCGTCGACAAGGAGTTCAAGGTGGGCGACCAATTCGTCCTCTCCCCCAACACCACCTACGACGACACGAACTGCGACGCCGAGGCTACCCCGCCGCGCCTGGCCATCCAAGCCCACAGCGCGCCCATCGACGGCGCCTTCGACAAGGACTTCTCCAACATGTACGTGACGCTTCACGGCAGCTGGAACCGCGCGCCTGCCACTGGCTATAAGGTCGTGCAGATCGCGTATCACAAGCTCGAGGACGGCGATTACGATCCCGTTCCCTCGGCGGACACTCATTTGCCTTATGTTGATATCGCCTGGAATGATGACGTGGGTGCTTGCTCGGGTAATACATGCTTGAGGCCTACTGGCATTACGTTCGATAAGGCTTTTTCGAGGCTGTACGTAGCTAGCGACAATGCTGCCAACAGTGAGTTGTTTGTCTTGTACAAGACTGAGTAAGAAGGACGGGAGATGAGGGAGATGGGGTCTTGGGGATAGGGAGGTCGTGTGTCTGGGAGATCAGTTGGTTCGGAGAAGCGAGTGATGTTTTGGCTTTTCTTTTCTTGCTGTAAATATTACTTGGATTTTGGATATAATCTGTTCAACATTCGTGTGCAATTAAGTATGGATGCGGTATCTCAGAAGCGGTCCAGGTGTAGTAGTTGAGAATCAGGACAGTGCTGTGAGATGCATCCAGGTCTATGCACTTGTGTTCCTGCGAGGCGACATATATATAGACTTCCCGTTTGCTTCGCAGACGCCTTCCACCATATGTTGCAACTCTAGTTGATCTCGGATATTCCTTGATTGTGACGTGAAGAGCAAAATTAAAATTAATTGCAAAATTTCTCGATTGAAATTCTCATCTCTTAACTCTGTTGTTCTGTTGTGATGTGGATGATGTCGAACTGTAGACACTACAGCAAAAATTCAAGTGCACACCGCTGGCTATTGTTTAGTCGAGCTCCATTATTCCCGTTATACTTCGTATAGGTTCTGACAGATGATTGTGCTTGACGCCCAACGAGTGGGTCACGTGGCGGGGTACTTCCACTTTCTCCTTGCTTTGAAGCTGCCAAAAGCTCTCGAAGCTTTCAATGTTTTAAACCCTCTCCTCTCACTTGAGAACTGCCCCAATTACCGACTCCTGGGACCAATCCAGAACACACGTACCTACGCCCCTCTCATCCGAGCTCCTTTCCGCTCAGGAGAAAGCGAAAATAACAATGGCAGGCGGCCGGAAGACCAAATCTTCCGGCCCCGCGCCCCCCTCCAAAACCCTCATCGTCGACAACGGCGGCTACACCCTCAAAGCCGGCTTCGCACCACCCTCACCCTCACCCACACCCGACACGGACCCCTCGCCCGCCATCATACCCAACTGCATCGCGCGCGACCGCCACCGAAAGATCTACGTCGGCTCCGAGCTCCCTTCGCAGTGCCGCGACTTCGGCGAGCTGCAGTTCCGCCGCCCCGTCGACAAGGGCTTCATCGTCAACTGGGAGGCGCAGAAGGAGGTTTGGGATGGCGAGCTGTTTGGGGGTAAGGGCGGGTTGGGGTGCGAGCCGGGGGAGACGAGGTTGGTTTTGACGGAGGCGCCGGGGGGGTTGCCTGCTTTGCAGGGGAATTGCGATCAGATGGTTTTTGAGGAGTTTGGGTTTGCGAGCTATTATAGAGCGATTGGTATGTTTTATCCTTGCCTATTTCTATTTACTGGAGCTTTTGGATAAGTGGGCTGGGGATATTTGGGAGGCTAATGAAGACCGGCTAGGACCTACGCTCAATGCCTACAATGATATCCAGTCCTTCTTCGGAACTACGCGAGACCCTGCGACGACGACGGCGATACCTCAAGTTCCCGCCGAGATTATGCTCCTCGTCGATTCAGGCTACTCCCACACGACCGTCACCCCCCTCCTCCACGGCCGACCCCTCCACTCCGCCGTCCGCCGCCTCGACATCGGCGGGAAATTCCTAACCAACTACCTCACCCGCCTCCTCTCCCTCCGCCACTTCGATATGCGCAACGACGTATACATCGTCAACGAGATCAAAGAGACGGCCTGCTTCGTCTCGCTCGATTTCGCTGCCGACCTCGAGAAGACGTGGAAGGGCTCGCGCGGCGAAAGGCGCCCCGTCTACGTAAACGGCAGCGATGGTATCGCCAAGGACT
Source organism: Scedosporium dehoogii (assembly GCA_002812735.1). Taxonomy (NCBI): domain Eukaryota; kingdom Fungi; phylum Ascomycota; class Sordariomycetes; order Microascales; family Microascaceae; genus Scedosporium; species Scedosporium dehoogii. The sequence continues at coordinate 26,378 of PGIR01000012.1, forward strand.
ACGTATTACCCGATTACCACGCGAGGCAAAAGGGTATCATGAGGGACTACGATCCGGCGGCGCACACGAAGTCGAGGAAACTCGCCCTCGGCGCGGCGGGGAACGCCGCCGACGTCAACGAGGACATCATCACGCTTCGAAACGAGCGGTTCTCGGTTCCCGAACTGCTCTTTAATCCCATAGACATCGGGCTGCGGCAGCCGGGTCTCCCGAACCTTATCATGCAGTCCATCTCGTCGCTGCCCGTCGGCCTCTGGCCCGGTCTCCTGGCAAATATCGTCGTCGTGGGCGGCAACGCCCTGTTTTCTGGCTTTAGGGAACGCCTCCAGAGGGAAGTTGCTAGCCTTGCGCCCGACGACTGCACTGTGAGGGTTGCGGTGCCCAAGGATCCGGTTACGGCTACCTGGAAGGGAGGTGTTAGGTTAGCGGCGCACGAGAATATAGGGAAGCTGAGCGTCTCCAAGGCGGAGTACGATGAGTACGGGGCTGCCTGGGTCGCCAGGAAATTCGCCGCAGGCTTGCCCGTCTGATTGAACAGAAGAAGATCTGTTCAACGCATATTATCAAGCAAAGGTCTACATGATCCTCCGCCGGGACGTCATCTGAAGGGACCCTCGATCACGTCACCGAGCCAAGAAAAAAGGGCCGATAATCCCGAAATCCGAATAGCGAGGTATCTGGTCTTCTAAGGGTTTTCCTTCACCGCCTCGTCCCGGACATGTGTGTCTAAAATGCGGCTGGGAGCGGCTTGCATCGGACCGGTTGCGGGGCTTTGATGAGAGAGCCTTGGGCCTATTTGGCTGCATTCCCCGACTTTCGGGCCGCTCAAGAATCAGGTGAGGAGGATGCGGTTTGCGGTGCGCCTTACGAATGTATCGAGTAGAGGAGGGGACGCGGTGACTTCGGGCTCTCATTGTGGGGGTTCACACGCCCCGGTTGACCTGCGGTTGACTTGTGATTAAGTCGTGGCCTTTCTGTATCCGCTCCGATCCTAGATGTTTGAACAAGGTCAAGGTTTGAAAAAAGACAGTGACAAAAAAACATCACCACTCTGAGGACATCTGCGCTGTTTTGCGCGGAGGATAGGGCCTGGCATCTGGGGATTCGAAGAGGAGAAACATCTATCATAAACTAAAACCTATGTTTGTGGTGAACCCAAATACCAGGCGAAAATATCCTTCAAGAGAAACCAACCAGAGTGGAATGCGTATACCAAAAGAGACTGAGAGCGGAGGATATCCGAAACGTTTCCGTTTCAAGAGAGTGGAGGGATAAAAACAAAACAAATATGAAAGTAAAAAGAGGAAAAACTAATAGAAAGAGAAGGCAGAAAGGCAAAGACAAAAAGTGATTAAATAAGAATAGAAATGAAATCACAGAAACGCCATGCCTTCAGTCGTTCCCCGTGCCAGAGACCGTGTTTGCCGCTCCAAAATAGACGCCTCGCTTCCTTGTTCATCCATCAATACCAGAGAGAAGAAAAACACACTTGACAACTTCGACACACACAATCATGACCTGCGCCGGGACGGGTATCGTGATGCTGCAAAACTAAATCGGTCGGTCTAGGACAAGAAACTTCGGGAAAAACATGGAATAGGAGAGTTGGGAGATATTTAAGATGGACGATTTGCCCTGCTAAACAAGCTAGTGAAAAGACAAAAAGTACTCTTTGAAAATGGTGTCGTGAGCTGGAATCAGCTCCTCGCGGCAAGACATCTCAGTCCTTCGCGAGGAAAGGTTCGCTCTCGCGCCCGACGCTCGACGATGGAGTTTTGGTTGCGCATCCAGCTAAGCCACGCCTGTTTGCTCTTGGTCTTGCAGGCAGGGAATTGCTGGGGCACAGGGCGCTGTGGGTTAGCGGCCCGGTTGGCGGCCATTTGGCGTCGTCGGGTGGAACACCCTAACTTATGCGTTAGTTCTGTGGGGTGAGTGAGTGGTGTAGGGCAGAATAAATCTACTTACAATCGCACTATAAAAATATTGATGTTAGCTTCATCAGCGAGACAGCGCAATGTGAGATAAGAGTTAACTTACAAGAGTCGGACTGGAGCCTTCGTGGTGGGTGATGCAGTATCCTCCACCGCACGCCGTGCATCGTCTCTGAGTACGGCGGACGCAGTCACTGCACTATCAGTTGGAACCAGGTTAGTTCACGAGGCCTCCCCCAAAGAGCAAATCTCGATACGTAAATAACTCACGTTGAATCCACATTCGAAGCAGCTCCGCTGGACCTATCACGCCAACCATGTCAGTAAACCGAATAACACCCACTGCTCTGAGAAGGAAGGCGGGGGACAAGTCCGGATGCATGTTTCAGCGCTGACGGACGGGCATACAATTACGTCCGGGAAAAGCGAGCATGCTACTTCCCCGCCAGTCAATGGGAAGCATCTATGAGTTCAATGACCGACCCGGACACCAAGGATGCCTTTCCGTTCGTTCAGCGTCCGACAGCGCGACGCGTGGACTGTTCCCCAATGCACTCGAGACAGAGGGCGTTCCATACCTTTTTGATAGAAGCCTGCGATTCGTCGCCCGAGACCGGGACGTGAAGGCCCGGTAGGGGTGGGGTGTAGCACCTCTCACACCACCACTTGTTGCAAGTGCGGCAGTGCCGGTCGTTGAGGCACGTGGTGCACCGGGCGATGAACGAAGGAGTCGTTCCGCAGGTCGAAGCTGTCGGGTAAGTGGCTGCGGTGAGAGACGACGAAAGCAAAGGCGCGTCAGGAAGAAGCGGCAGAGAGGTCCTGTCATCTGCTGTGTCGAAGGTCGTCATTCCCTCGGGGGCAGACCCGCAGCCGGCACATCCGGATAGGGCGAATGTGGCGACTGACCACTGAGGGCCCGCTGGAGCAACGCCGGGAACGATACTTCCATAGGCGGGCGAGTTCATGTGGCAAGGCCCAGTACACAGAGGGGCGTCGAAAGCAATGACGCCCCGGCAGTCGATGAGCGTTTCAGCCCATTCCTGGGGGACGGCATGCTGGATGACCTTGCCCTTCTTATGGTACCAGAGATCGCCCGTGTCGACGCAGGCCTCCTTGCAACATGAGCTAGGGGTTTCTCCGCGTTGCTCTGCTGGGGAAGTGGCGGTGGCATCGGTGATCTCGACGATGGGTGACTTCTCCGTGAAGATGTACAGGCCTCGAAGTTTCGGCATGCCAGCTGGGCGGGACGGGCGGCACGCATATTTCAGGGCCTCCCTCAAGCGTCGCTCGTTGAGGTTTTTCACTCCACGGATGGACAGGATACGCACGTTGAATTTGGGATCAGAGATAATCTCGTGGCAGAGATCAGCCGTCACGGACAGACCATCGAGCACGAGGGTCTGGACATCTCTCAGGATGTGACGGCGCTCGAGGGTGGAAAAGATGCCTCGAAGAGGACCGGAATAGAAACTAGACGAGTACAATGTTAGCTACAGTCTCTTCCGAGTTTCACGGAAGTGGTCATGGCCACGGCGATGGTTAGTTCGCGGACGACGTACTCATCTTCAGTGACATTTTCATCAACCTGGACATTGCGCCAGACTTCGCCACCGTTGTCGATGGGAGCAATGTCAAACTGGGCAGTCTTGACTTGGGTTAAGTCGAGGTAGCGAAAGACGCCATGAGAAAGGTTGACGAGTTGATGGAAATCTTTGCAGGTGGCACCGAGGGCAAGCCTATCTCGGGCCGAAAGGTAAGGGGCGGTGTGTTGGAGGACGAGGTGGTTAGAGAGAAGGTGGAGGAGAGATTGTTTCTCGAGGAGATCACGCGCGTTAGGGTCGTTTCCGACGATACTCATGATATGCCCGACAAGCCCTTTCTAAATCAACGGTTTGTTCTGGAAAGGCTCGGGTCACGACCGGAGGCGCGGCGCGACGACACTAGTCGCGCAGATATGGAGGCTGAAAGACGGGGAAGAAAGAGTGTGGTCTTCGAAGCTTGGGCCGTATGCCGAGAAACAGAGTGATTCGAGGGCTGTTCTTGGGTGTAAGTGACGAGCTCGTTCTTGATAGGATCGAGTATAACAACGACGCGGCCTGGTTCTGGGTTCTGATAGAAACAAGTCAAAATGTCATATTGGAAGGTATCAAGCGATGCTCGGACTACGAAGGACAGCTGGTGGATGGAGGTGTTCTAATGGAGGGAAGATGGGATGGACTGGAGGGAGGGACAAGGGGATGATATAAAGGCCAGGTCGCGTCTCTGACTTCTGTTTGCCCGAGAACCAGATTGATGACTTAGGCGAAGCTAGCGCAGCTTTGTACAATCAGTCAAGGTGCCAGACGGCTGGAAGCTTGGACGCCCTGTCGAAGGGGTCGAAAGTGTTGGAGTGTGGGGATAAGCGGGTAAAAGGGGTTCGCTGGACACTGGACAGGGCTTGGGCGGGATGCTGTTGAGGCGAGTACCAAGATTGATGATTTGATGGATTTGGATGGTCGTCGACATCGATGTCGACGTATCGTATTATTTCTTGGTCGTGCTTGCCAGGCTATCGGCGAATAGCCAAGATGCACCTGCTGGGAAGTAACGAGACACTACAAAGTACAAGGGTACAAAATCCTTGTCTCTCTCCATCGTCGATTCGACTGTATCGATACGAGGGATCAGGGATCATCTGGTGAGGCGAGACACGCCCCACAACCGAACATGCTCACGGTACTGCGTACTTGTACATGTGATTGTGCATGTGGGGTGGGTCCTGCTGGTTGAGTCGAAACATGAGTCGCAATTGCTCGATTGAGGATCGAGGGAAGTGCTACAAAGTACTTCGTGCTTGGCAACAAGGGTCAATCTCAGTGCTGACATGGAGCAGCAGATTAGTTTTGGTGTGGTCGCAAGGGTCCGAACAGGGGGTGATATTGCAGACGGAGGAATTTGATGGCACAATCAAAGGTAGCATTGGGAGACTCTGTCTAATTTTTAGTGGTCGCATGGTCTAGAGAAATCGTCTGGTCTCTGGGTCTCGTCAACTGCTAGTGTGCTTCGTAGTGTTCGTAGCGCTGTTACTGTCGGAAGCGGTGGCTCGCGGGCCGACAGTGGACATCACAGGGGGTTTTGACATTTGTTGGCGGATCTGCTGCATCTGGTAAAGCTCCTGGTAAATCCTGACTGGGGTTTTGATTGCGGGCTTGGGATTTCGAACGTTGGAGCAATCGAATGGGGTCATCATGAGCTGTCCCAAGATTTGATTGCTCTGTGCTGGCCCTTGCGCCATCGCCGTCCTGCGTAACCCTTCTCCACCTCCGCCTCCCCCTAGTGGTGGATATCTTCACCTCCATCTTGCAAGGAAAGGGGGGTCGCACAGCACACCGCACTTCGAGCTTTGCACATGGGCCATGGTGGAAGAGTCCGTTGTTGAGCAGACTCCACCACCCAACATGGGCTGGTGGCTCGAGTGGCGCTTGAACTTTTCCAATGTCTCCCTCACGTTGCTATCTAAGTCCATCCAGATCCATCTCCGCGACACCATGTTCTTGGAGTAAACTATTTCAGTCGAGTCACTGACAGGGACGCAGTTGGATCTGCAATCCATGACGAATTCTAAAGTACTGCGTAGGGTTGGACTCTAGGACTCTATTTCCATCAGTCTTATAAACTTGCTATCATCCTTCCTTTCACCGACAGCTCACAGGACACAGCTCACAGGATGCAGACACGCGGACAGGCAGATAAGCTTGGCATGCTCCTGGGCCTCAATGTAAATCCCAAGCTAAAACAGTTGGTCAATAGAAACGAAACTCTTCCTCATAATCTATCTCAACATCAACCCACGCCCGCCTCCCCACGCACCTTCAAAGCTGCATCTGCACACTGCACTTCGGTGCACACCCACCCCATTTTTCTTACCCCAGTGTAACGTCGGATCTCGAAGCTGCCGGTCCAGCTCAGCCGTTTTTGTTACTAAATACTATTAATCGAAGAGCCTAAAGTCCCACGTATCTCTTTGGGCGCGGAGGTCCAAGTCCACTTGACACCAACATGCACCCAATGGTCTTTAAGTGGTTAAGGCTGTGTATGTTTCTGCTATTTTTGCCTACTAGTGTGGTGTACTCTCGGGGATCGTGGTCCACTTGCTCCTGATTCTTGGTCCGCTCTGCTAGCTGCAGTCTCGTCTCCACTCCTTCGAGAGGAAGAACAATGAAGAACCGGGCTATTATTGCATTACCACAATCGAGCTTTCCCCCCGCCCAGATTCGTCGAAGCTAACAAAGTGGGCTAGCAGAATTGAGCTTAACCGCCAACTTCTCCAAGAATCCGAAATGAAGGGATCAATGAAATCTACGAAGGAGTCATTGGGAATTAAAATCCGACTTAAGCGGCTTTGGCGAAGGAAGGGGTTTGAGCCTAAAAGGAGGGGTAAGACACGGTCCAGCCGCCCACACATGCAAAGTAGCTTCATTGGGATCAGGATCAAGATCATGAGCAGCCATTCACCTCTTTGGGTTGTCATCATTCCATGCTGATCATCTGCACCTCTTCAGGTCAATCAGGTACTCAACATTAGTAAAAAAAGAAGAAAGCAAAAAAGAGTTGAGGGTGGAGAGCTCCTGGCTAAATCGGACGACCCGCTGTTCTCTGCATACGCCCCTACGAAGTAAACTGCAAATTGGGGCATCAGACGAAGGCTGCAGAGAAAATCTGCAACGTCATGTCTGGCAGAGGATGGCAGCTGTTGACAGCTGCAATAGCCCATCACTGACGTCAGTAGTGTGGGGCACTCCTTCCCGAAACTGAGCTTGGTGGGGGACAGCTGATGACGCCTGACACTGTCAACATCCTCAATCAGACCCAACTTGGGTGTTCGAAGCTCAACTGCGGGACAGCGTCGATATTTGCGCAATGAGCTTTTTTATTGGCCTCATCCTTATTGCAACGACGGCTTAGGCCATCGGTAGCTTGTACGCGACGATCCATCTCGGCCCTATCCGTTCTCCGTCTTGGGATTCGAAACACTTGCCACCGTCATCGATGGAAGCCTAGCGAAGCTCTTGCTGACATATGCCATCGTGACCTGAGCACTTGAATTTGAAGCTCCTAATATACTTCGTTTATCTTCTACCCGCTCGACACTCCAACCTGATCTTTCATTTTCCGTATCCCTCAACTATAACGGAAAATAACGAATCACCTCTTCACAAACATGGCGAGTTCATTCGACGTGCGGTGGTCTTCGAGCTTCCTCGCCAATGCGACCTCGAAAACAGCGAAGAGCAACCTGCACGGCGACAGGATACTACTGCCCCAGTCTGCGCTGGAGGCCATAATGGCCGCACCCCGATCCGACGACGGCTTCTCTTCTTACGACGGTCTGGGCCTACCGTTTCCTCTCATGTTCCGGCTCCAAAACAAGTCCAATGGTCGCGTTGTATACTCCGGCGTGCGGGAATTTATCGGCGAAGAGGACCACATAGGTCTAACGCCGTACCTCGAGAAGGCGCTTGGAATAGAGTCGGAAGATAAGAATGTTGAAATTTCGGTAACGACAAAGCAGGTACCCAAGGGAACGTACATCCGATTACGGCCGCTCGAGGCGGGCTATAACCCGGAAGACTGGCGGCCAATCCTCGAGCGGGAACTACGAAAGAACTTTACGACTCTGACGAACAATACGGAACTGCATATTAGAGGTGTTGGGGGCTATGAGTACAAGTTTCTCTTGGACAAGGTCGAGCCAGAAGACGATGCGATCTGTGTCGTTGACACGGATGTTGAGGTCGATATTGAAGCATTGGATGAGGAGCAAGCGCGAGAAACGCTGAGGATAATAGCTGCGAAGGCGAGTAACAGGCCCACGGGGAACTCGACCGGTGGCGAGATAGGTATATGGAAGGACGTTGAGGGACACATCGTGCCAGATTCGTATATAGACTACCAATTACCTTCCTGGGACCGGACACAGCCACTCACCATCGAGCTGTCGGGATTTGGAGAGGACGATGGTTTAGACCTTTTTGCGATTCCAAGTTCGACAAGGTACAGGGCCTTGCCTCGACGAGACGAACACATTTGGGGAAACTTCACGACCAAGTCTGATGGATACAAGTCGATTGAGATACCGCCGGACCATCCCGCGCTGGAGACTGCCGAGAAGCTACTCATCTCGGTCTATTCGTACATACCGGTCGCATCATCTGGGAAGGCGCCGGAGCCCAAGCCGCAACGATTCGTTCTACGCGCCCGGGTAGGGCACGCTACCGAGTCCCAAGACACGCTAATGGATGACGCCCATGCGCCAGAGAACCAAAAGAAGTGTCCGAATTGCGGACAGTGGGTACCGAAGCCTTCTTTTTTCCTGCATGAGAGTTTTTGCTTGCGCAACAACACCACATGTAAAGAATGTGGGCGGGTATTCAAGAAGGGTTCCGAAGAGCTTGCGGACCACTGGCACTGCGTGCACAAGAACGCCTGCGACTTGTTCCCTAACAACTATGGGAACACCGAACTCGGGTAAGTCGTTTCCCGTCACCAGTGATCTTTTGCACGTGCTTTTGTAAACTAATCACGACTGCAGACGTGAGAGGCACCGTATCGCGTACCACTCAGAGCACCACTGCCCCTCGTGCGATTTTTCCACCTGCGACCTACCCGAACTGGCAAAACATCGAACCACCTACTGCCCAGGCAGGCTTATCTTATGCCAGTTCTGCCATCTCGAAGTTCCGCAGGGGGGTGACGGCACGCCCACGCCGGAAATGAAACTTACAGGACTGACACCCCACGAACTGGAGGATGGCTCGAGGACGACCCAATGCGACATCTGCGGCAGGATCCTCCGGCTCAGGGAAGTAGAAGCGCACATGATGAACCACAAACTAGCCAGGGCATCGCAGCCGACCCCCCGCCTATGCCGCAACGTCAACTGCGGGCGCACGCTCCACGGCGTCGGCGCACGAGGCGCGCTCTTCTCCCGCTCATCCACCACGACGTCCGAACACGAGGACAACGACCTGGGACTCTGCGGAGCGTGCTTCGCGCCGCTATACTCCAGCGTCTACGACCCCGAAGGAAAAGCCATGCGCCGACGCATCGAGCGGCGCTACCTCCTCCAGCTCAACACGGGCTGCGGAAAATCATGGTGCGCCAACGAGTGGTGCAAGACGCACCGGGCCAACGCGGGGTTGGAGCCTCTGGGCGCCAGCATGAAGGCCGCGCTGCCCCTCGTGAAGCCCCTGGTCGAGTCGGTGCCCGATTCCGCCGCGCCGATGTATTTCTGCGTCGATGAGACGAGCGCGGTGAACAAAATCGTCGCAACGGAGCTGGCTAGGGAGGGAAGGTATGAGCTGGGATGGTGCGTCGCGGCGTGCGAGGCGACGAGGGGGGAAGTGGGGAGGGCGAGGGAGTGGTTGGAGTTATGGGCTAATGCGAAGGCGTGATGGGATCATGGATTGAGTCTAGATTCGTTTTGGGGGACCGGGGAGTTTTTCCTTTTTGGGCGTATTCGATAGATTGGGGGTGTGGGTGGGTTGTGTGTGTTTTGGGAATGGGACGATTTAGATGTGGCTTAGATTTGGTTTATAGATCCGCGATACATGGACCCCTTGCATAGTTGGTTGGGCAGCATCTGGAGACTTTTTATGACGTCTTTCGAATCTACGAGATTAACGAGTTGACCTTTGTTTCCGGGCAGGCGGGTGTGCTGGGGTCTTGGGTTACGTCGGAGGGTTGATGACGAGCGTGTCAATATCCTTGGAGAGGTGACGTGGCTCATGATCTCATTAAACTGAGCACTGACATCTCGGCCTTGATCACTTGAACTTTGAATATTGAAGGAGGAGGCAGTACTGAGACACAGGTTAGGGTTCTAGCGCAGAAAGGCAAAGAGAAAGCAAAACGCGAAAAGGAAGAGGAAAAAGTGAGAGTAAAAGTAACAGAAAAAGTATAAGAAAAAACTCGAATTTAATATGGGCAAAAATACAAGCTCTATGAAGCTATCTTGCCCCCCCACCTAAGCTCTCCTCATCGCCCCCAAAGGCCCCAGCTTTTCAATCGTCTCCCTTACCTCCGCCTCCCTATCTGCGACCTCCAACCTCCCGTACTCATCCATGACATCGAGCTCCAAAGTCAAATACTTCATAGCGTCATCCTCCTCGCCCAGAACCCAATGCACCGTCATCAGGGCCTCATAGGGATCCGCCAACAACGAAGGCATGTCCTCCTTCTTGATCGTCTCAACGAGCTCATGGAGGTGGGAGATGCCGCGGTCGAGCTCGTGGGCCGTGATGGCCTTGGTGGCGGCGGTGCGGAAGTAGTGGATTTTGGCGCGGGCGGCGTCGGAGGTGGAGATGCGCGTCGGCGAGGTGCAGAGGGAGCACTTGCAGGTGAAGCCCCAGTTGGACTTTAGGCGGTTTTGACGGCCTTTGTGGGTGTCGAGGGGGTTGATGTCTGGGAATGATGTGAGTCTGGGAAGAAGCATTGGGTAGATGTGAGGGGAGGGAGGGGATGGCAAGGGGGGACGTTACAGCTTATGGTGATTTCTTCACCTGGTTGGATGTCGTGGAAGGCGGCGATGCCGACTGTGAGACCGTGGGATGAGTAGCGGAGGAAAGAGCTTCTCAAGTCAGAGAGTTGCGCTTGAAAGGTAACCTCGCGTAAGGGAGAGGGCATGCTTACTTTGGTTTACAGGAATGGTTTATTCGCTGAGAGCGGCGGCCTTGGGTCAGCGTCTACACCGTCTTATTCTCTAAAAAGATACACCACTAGCACATACCGAGACGATGGGGTATAGAACGTGATGCTGGTCGTCCCCATCCCCGTACTCCCTCGTAAACACATTCGTCTGCACCACATCCTCGAGCAAATCTTTCGAAAGCCCACTCCTCGCCAGCGCCCTCACGGTCCTCGGTCCCGGTTCAACGAGCCTATCGACGGCCTCTTTCAGTAAACCCGCACGTTCTTTATCCGTCGTGGCCCTAGGATAGCCCGCGTGAAGGACGAGCGAGGAGTAGTCCACGAGGAAGGTCTCGCCAGCGGATATGCGGTGGGTCGCGACGACGCCATAGCCCTTTCCGGGGATGCGGGCGATCTCGCAGCGTAGGGGGAAGAGATTGGGCTTGCGGACGGTGGAGTGGGAGGGGAATGGGGAGTCATATAAGCAATGGAGGAGAGGGGAGAGAGTCGCTGCGAGGAAGGGGGTGGTGACGAGGCTGAGGCCGTGGTGGCCGATGTGGCTGGAGGTGAAGATGCAGTAGGTTTCGGGCGTCCGTTGGCTGGTACATATGGGAGGATGGGTGAAGGGAGAGAAGAGATGAGGTGGGGAGCTGTTGCTTGTTATGGGCGGGCATGAGATGTGTGAGGGGGGAGGGAGGATGAGTGTGGAGGTATCTTTGGGCGGGCAAGTGTCGGAGATCGTGGTGGTGTCAATGTTGAAGCTGGCGTTGGCGCTGGCGCCGTCGCTAACGGAGGACGCACTCGCCAAGGTGAGACATGTCAGGGAGGCGATGCCAATGGTCGAGGCCAAAGGGTTTGGAGGCCGCATGCTGCAGCCACGGTTGACGGAACTGAGGGGTGAAATCGACTACTTGCATCAAATGGGCACGCAATTGACGAGACGGAGATGTACAACTGCCTCCGTCTTCAAGATGGCCCGAGGCGAGATGAGATGAGATGAAATGAGATGAGATTATCATCAGCCTCGTTAAGATCTACACTTTGTGAGACATGCGAAGCACGGATTCCTGCCAGATGAATTAATTTTGAAATTAACGGGAGAATTAATTTGATTAAACCCTTGCGACGAAGGATCGGCTCGACACAGCACAGCACAGCACAGCACAGCACAGCACAGCACAGCACAGCACAGCAGACAGCAGAGCACACACGGCAAAGCACGGGCGGCGGGCAGAATGCCGATCATGATCGTTCCAATAATCCAAGAGAGCAGTTAAGCGTTAAAACAAATTTGATTGCTCTGGTGAGGATGAACTCGCGATATAAGAGTCGGGTGAATATTACTTCGTATCTCTCGAGACCTCCAATAGCACCCACGTCCGAAGCCTTAACTACCAGCCACCCTATATATATCACTAGCGGTCAGCATTCTTGTGCTGTCTTCTTGTCAGTCCTCAGCCCACACTTCATACCCTTGCTCTTGTCCTTGTCTGTCCTTGACGTCCGGTCCCTAGCTTACAGCGCCTGGACTCGGTCACGAATGCAGGTAATTAACAATCAAGTCCAACTTCGCACAGTCGATGTTCTGGGGTTTGGGTTTACTCAGACACTTTCTCGTCGACTTTTAGGCTCGACGCTTGACACCTTACTTCGTAGCTACATTCGCTCCCTTCTTCTCAGCCCGGTGGTTCCCCGGTCCAATGAGATCGCTGCTCTCTCGACTTTAATCTTCCCGCTGCTGCTGTCTTTTCAGCTTGCTTCAGCAAGCGCGGAACATATCGCACTAGTGTTGGTCTAGTTTAAGTCTAGGACCGCGCAGTTTCTTGCAGATCTGCGAAGTATTGATGGCCAGGCGGTGTCTCTTTTGGTGCTTGGCTTGAGGGGGCTGGTAGGCCCGTCTCGTCAGTCCCTGGCTCTCTGACCGCCTCTGTGGTCTCGTCGACCATACGATGTACAAGTACGATGTGTTGTCCAGACGAAGGGGCTCGAAAGGTTTGGGAACGACAAAGTGCACCCACCCGCGCTAGATGCGATTTAAGGTTGAGTGTTCGAGCTTGATGCTGGTCTCTTAGCTTGACCAGCCTTGACGTGTGGTGCTTCATGCTTTAGGAACGTGCTACGAAACCCGTTTTCTAACCATGATCGCCTTATCAATTCTTGATTCGTCTTTTCTTCTTCATTGATTTTCTTCAAGATGGGATCTACTAAGTTTGTTTATTTTTTTAAATTTGTATTTTTAATTCGATTTATTGCTTGCTTGTGTTTCTGCCCCGTTCTCGACGATGCCCGACCAGCACGAGCATCCTGCGATGGCAGAATCTCCATCTCAGCCTCCACCTCAACCACGCCCTCCAACTTCCCTTCACGTCCAGGCAGACGACACCGGAAATCCAGATGCACCGACAGTCGGCTCCATTGCCTCTCAAGCCCACCCGCACCCGGATTTCCTTACCGTCCCACCACTTTCGCATCCCCGACCCAATGCCCAAACCCACGATGACCTCGCCTACGCCCCCTCCATCTCAGCCCTCTCCGACACATTCTCCCTCGCCACGACCTTCACCGCCAACTCTCAACAACCCCAACTGGCCCCTCGAGACGTAACACCGCATCCTCTAGTAGACTTGACATCCACACATGGCCTCGGCAGAACAGGGACGAGGGGATCCCAAGTCGACGATGACCAGACGATGATAAACCAAGAAGCCGCGGGAAGGTGGGGTAGAGGAAGAATGAGAATGAGGAGGCTGAGGGTGAATAGGCCCATAGAGACGCGTAAGAAGTGGACCAAGGCCTTTCGCATCATCTTATACGTCATCTTGGCTCTTTGGCTCACCTCGATGTGTCTGGCCTGGGCAGGACCTTGGCTTTCAGACGTGAGGTAAGAAATATCATCACCTCAAACACCAACTCATCGAGCTATGATGAGTATGCGCCGTGGAGTGGAACAAAAGGACCTCGTTGACACGCATTCTCAAAATAGTTTCGTTGTAACGCTATCGTTGGGCCTGGGAGCCGCAGCATGCGAATGCATCGTACTGTTTAGGCTGAGAAGATGCATCAAACGCCGCGAGCTAGAGATTCAAAGCGCCCTGGCCTTCCTCATCATCGCATTCGGCACTACCGTCGCCTTCTTCGCTATTGCGATCCTCCATACTACCTTGCCGGAAACGGTGCCGGCTGTCATCTACGTACAAGCCTCCATGCAGCTTGCTCTCTTGTAAGTGAACAGTTCTTCACTCTGTCTTTCCGCCAAAGTGTTCTCTCGTCCATAGCAAGAGGTCAATGTTCAATCCTCGGCGCAATATTGTAGTCAGTTCATTCCCCTCGGTTGGGCCCCTCACTAAGGTTACGTTTGTGATGTGGCTATCGTTATTTCCTCTCCCGTTCCCTCCCCTGTTCCTCTTCTGCAGATTTTACCTCATCCATTACCACCTCGCCTTATTTCCTCGCTCAGGCCTACGTGATATGTGGAAGCTGATAAATCCAACGCTTCGCGCGATATCGTGCAAATAATATAGCATACTCGCAGGTGCCTCGCTGCTTGCTGTTCTCCTGGGCTACGTCTCCATAGACCTAGCTTGAAAGCGCACCGGGCCCTTAACAGTTGGGATAACTTGGACCCTACGTTCGCCGTGGAGATGGAGAGAATCTGGATTTTCCATGCTCCTCCTCTTCTCTCTCTTTCTCGTCCTCTTTCCTTTCTCGTCGCAGAGTGGAAAGATGTGGTGTGACCACAGATGTCAGATCGCCGCAGCAGGGAGGTAGGTCGTGAGACCGAGGATAGGTCCCAGTGAGCCCCGAAAGAGCTATCGGCTTCACCTAGACTTGGATTGCCAATGAAGCTCGAAAGAGAACCAGAAATATAGCTGAGTTCCGAGATCCTTTTGAGCATCCGCAAAGCCTTGTTCAGACAGGCTCAGGCCTCGTCCAGATTTGGCATCAGAAACGAGTACTTCGTACTGCCATCCAAACCGGAGAAAGTCCTGCTTCGAGGAAGAAGCCAAGAACTTCGACATCCGGCTTTCCGTCCTTTGGTGGGATGCATTCGGCCGAATTGGCAGGAAATTAAACTCGCCTTGGCGCGCAATTTCCCGCTGTGGCTCGTGACTCGCGACTCGTGAAGGATTGAGCATTTGCTGGCCTGGGAAAAGGGCCTCAGAATTTCATAGTCGAGAGTCAAAGGGTCTATTTTCTTTTTTTGCTCTTTCCTCCTCTTTTTTTCCCCGGATTCGTGGTGGTTTGGCTGTTTCGGAAAGATCAATCCACCAAAGCCGCCATCTCCACCATCGATTATTTGCACTCGTCCGCTAGCCATGTCCCTGTCCCTGAAACTAGTGCGCAAGTTCGGCGCTGTGGCGCTCCTCGGCGCGCTGGCGGCCACTAGCGCAGTGGCTGAGGACATCTCCCGTTTCGAGGTCGACTTTATATTCCCACGCAACGGGACGTACAAGACCTCCGACGTGTTCCCCATCGCCCTCGCCGTCCAAAACCTCTCGGCAGCGCGCACCTTCGCTACCGACGGCGTCATCAGATGGGGTATTCAACCTCTCCGTGACGGTGACAGGCCCACGGGCATATGGATCGACGAGGGCGAGTTCGAATTGACCGACATCCCCGAAACGAACGAGGAAAACAAGGGCATCTCCATTTTCGTCGCTAATTCGAACGTCACCAGCTGGATCGACAGGAAGATTAAAGATCAGCAGGAAAAGTACATGCTTCAATGGCATCTAGAGATATACAAAATGGAGCGGTGCGACCCGATACCATACGTGCATGGGTCTCTCGTGTTTGGTATCGAGGCGCCTTGGGAGGCTGAGAAGGACTCCGATGAATGGGTCTGGCCCGATGCTGGAACGGGAGTCGTTCCGGATGTTATGGATGTACCGCAATGCCCAGCCCAAGGGTATACAGCGGAGATACGGCCAAACTCGACGGTTCCTGCTTGTCCGGCTGTGGTGGACTTCGACTTGGATTGGAAACCCAACCCATGCGCAGTCAACCTGGATGAGAATACAAAGAAGGGTATTGCTAGCCAGGCCACTAGCTCAGCTACGGCGTCTGGCACTCCTACTCCTACGGGACAAGTTGACCAGTCCAAGGAATCGGACAATGCTGCTTATGGCCTGGGCACTCCTCTCGGGCTCGCGTTGGCGGCTGCCTGGGCCGTTGGTGGATTGGAGTTTGCATACTAACGACAGAAGTGCTATGCATAGCGGATAGATTCTTTTACTCTTATCTCTTATCTCCTCTTCCATCCGGGTTGCATACATACACGTCCACATTTTTCTTCTTCTTTCCCTCTACTTTCGATAATTATTTTGTATATAATTAGCATATATAGGGTGTCGGCGGTAATGTTTGCAACCATTGTTTACACACAAATTCCACGCCAATATTCCCGTCACTACCATCTCCTCCCCTCGAGCCTCTCAAGTGCCTGTGGACCTGGACCGTCATGAAGAGTCGACCAGGCTCCAACCAGGGTTATACATAGACTCTTGGGGGATTTCTTAGCCTTAGCGGGACAGCAGCGTTAAGGCAGAGTCATGGAATGTATTGGCAGCCGTGAAGAAGGCATGTCGATCGCTGTTTGATTTCGGTTTTCCGCAACCCTCAGGGTCGAGCAGTCTACCGCAGCCATCGGGTTTCAGGAGCCATCGTGAAGGCGAATATTAGTTGGTAGAGGTGCTGGTCAAATCGATGGAGGAGAGATGGGCTGCGGCACGATGTTGGCGGAAGCAAACAGTGGGTAGGGAACCCAGAGTTCTTAGAGTGGAGCTTCAGTCATAAGCTGTGGGTGTTTTCAATTATCTGACTGCGGCTCAAATGAGGAATATCAGGCGGTGCCCGAATACCATGAGCTTATCGGTGGCATAGGACGTGAACATGAGATGATAATAATACAGCTTGCTCGTCTGGGGTGGTCGCTCTGGCCCTGTCTGTCCCTTAGCTTCGACACGAGAATGCCAGCTCTACACAGGTATTTGGCTCCACGTTTCTTCCTTCTCGGATCAGGAACAAGACCGTCTGTCTCAGTATCAATCATGTCCCCTATTGGGAGCACTGCAAACTAGAGGCATGGATTGACATGGAGCCACAGAGGCAGAACTGGATGCTCGGATGTACATGCTTCACCGTCCGCGGTCTCGCAGAATTGACGGGCGCCTCTATTTACCCTGCCATGGATGAAGTCGTCTTTGGGACCTGGTGATAGATTCAAACCTCCATCGAAAAACAAATCAAAAAAAAATCCTCGGCATTCCCAGAATTTCCCAGCGTTGTATCCCACAATGTCGCAGAAGCATCCGGATAAAAAGGGGAAAAGGAGAACGCCCAAAACATGCAAAGAAAGGCGGGGGATCACGCACGCTAAACCCCGTCGAACGTCGAGCAGCGCTGCATCGTCTTCTCCGGAGTTCATCATCATCCTATCACTGCCTGTTCGGCCCCAGTTGTTTGCCAACCACAGACCTCCGCCGCCATGCCTTCATCCGAGCAAGGGTCTCCGCCCTCCCCTGAAATCTAAAAGACCCGGCTTCCAGGGTCGCAGTGCGTGATGCTTCCCTTCTTCATTTATGCTAAAGTCCAAATGGAAGCCTGGCAGAACCGCGCTACCACCCACATTGCTCGCTGAGCCTACAGCCGAGCCTGCGCATGCTTCCCACATACACATCCGACGACTTGGAAATTCTTCTTCGCGGCTCAATGACAGACGACTTGCCGCACCTCCTCCTAAGAAGAAGGAAAAAAACAAGAGTGGTATATGACCTTCATGCGATAGCCCGAGATGAAAAAAAGCCGACGTGGAAAATCCCAGGCCACCTCTCTGAGAACCCGGTTCGCACGCAAGGGAACAACCACTACATCCATCACATACCCCTGCTTAGCTTTGGCCACGCCCTCAGGCACTGCACTAGACTTTTTTGATGGTAAAGTGCAGAAGCTACTGTGAACGCACTTACACACCCGCTTCAACATCACGATCCTGGGCAATGTGTTCTCCCGAATAGGGTATCACCAAGGCGCGCAAATCCACGAGTCGTAGATCTTTTCTGTATTGATGTGACATCTTCAAACCAGAAGCCTCTGCGAGACTTGATCCCAGTGCTCTCTCTTGGCGAAGCTTCCCCTCCTCGCCCCTCATACGACCCCGGCCTTTCCCAAACAAATGTAAAATTATGTTTCCATCAAACTGGATGAGGGAACCATCATGGGTTCCGGGCTATAAAGACGTCAAGGATTCCCCAGAATCGTTTTCTCGTTTTCGCTTCCTGCCAGGACTTTCACAAGCCCCAATCTTCTCCCCCAAGATTCTTAAAGAAACTTGACATCACCTGCCTCCTTAGAAAAGAAGAATAAAGCTAAAACATGGTGTCCTTCACTACCCTCCTCACCGCCGCCACGGCGCTGCTCGGCACCGCCCTTGCCGCCCCCGGCGAGCTCATGCGCCGACAGTCGACTCCCAGCTCGACTGGCTTCCACGACGGGTACTACTACTCGTGGTGGACCGACGGTGGCTCCCAGGTCACTTACACGAACGAGGCTGGCGGCCGATACAGCGTCCGGTGGTCATCCGGCGGAAACTTTGTCGGTGGCAAGGGCTGGAACCCCGGTGGCCCTAAGTATGTTCCTCTGGTTTTTCTCTTTGAACCCATTCTCACTAGCATATGTGAGCTTGAGATGATCTTGGACTTTTTCCCCCACTAACACACACGAAACCCGCCCCCAGGACCATCACCTACTCCGGCACCTACAGCCCCAACGGCAACAGCTACCTCGCCGTCTACGGCTGGACCACCAACCCCCTCATAGAGTACTACATCGTCGAGTCCTACGGCACCTACAACCCCGCCACGGGCGCCACCCGCATGGGCTCCGTCACCTCCGACGGCGGCACCTACGACATCTACGTCTCCACCCGCACCAACGCCCCTTCTATTGAGGGCACCCGCACCTTCAAGCAGTACTGGTCCATCCGTACCTCTAAGCGCGTCGGTGGCACCGTCACCACGGGCAACCATTTCAACGCCTGGGCTCAGGTCGGCCTTAACCTCGGATCTCACAATTACATGATTGTTGCTACTGAGGGCTACTTTAGCAGCGGTTCGGCTACTATCACTGTCGGTTCGTCCAGCAGCGGCGGCGGCAACACTGGCGGCGGCAACACCGGCGGTGGTAACACTGGTGGAGGTAACACCGGTGGAGGCTCCAGCGTAAGACTTTCCCTCCCACTCCTCTGCTGCCTCGTTCCTGGTCTCCTTTTCTTAGAGCTAGGCATTCTTGGATGAGCAAGGTAAACGACGAGACTGACTTTTGGGATTCATAGTGCTCTGCCATGTGGGGACAGTGTGGTGGCCAGGGCTGGACTGGCCCTACCTGCTGCCAGTCGGGAACTTGCAGGGCTTCCAACCAGTGGTATTCCCAGTGCCTTTAAGCGCACAACAAACACCTAGGCTGCATCTACATGGAAGATGAGAAACTAGCCTGGAGGGAGGGATTCCCATAGGGGATAGGCACTACTGGCAAGGATTAAACCTCTCCCTGGGAAGACCTGGCCATCTCGTCAGTGGCATTCTGCTTCTGTACATATTTGATTCGTACATATGAACTCTTCTAGTAAATATTTCTAAGAGATTGCACATGCGACTGTCATCATGACTTACTGTAAAAAGGGGGGGAAGCAGTTATCTATGTGCATTTTAGTTACATTTGACTAGCATCATAAAGGCCGAAGTGACCAATGCGGCGGCCGGTATGCGGATCGTCTGGAATTGCTGGAGCTGGGGCGCTGCTATACCTCCTAGTCCCGGTCGTAGGCTTAGAGCAAAAGATGGTTATCACTAAGAATTCTACGAGTAAAGCCTTGTCAATGTCTTCAATTGTTTATTTCGATTCGGTCGCAGGTGCCATACACTCTACGCTAAAGCATTCCTTTCTCTTTTGATATACCACACCAACCCCCTCACAACCTCGCAAGTCTCAACATGAGGGTCAAATCGCCGATGACCTGCTCCTCCTCCAAGATGAGCGACTCCACCTCCAGAGTCTCGACCACCGGCTCCAGGGGACCGCGGACCGTACTCCTAAACAACTCCTGGCGAGACGACACCAAGATGGTAAAGTCGAGGTTATCGGTCTTGGCCACGACCTTATACTGCATACGGATGTCGTCCGTGGGCACCAAGCCGGCCTTCTTCCTCATCTTCTGGATTCTGTTGATGATCTCACGCGCGATACCCTCCTCGGCGAGCTCGGGGTGCGGCACAGTGTCGAGAAGGACAATAACATCCTCAGAGAAGGCAGGCTCCCACTTGGCTCCGTCGCTGGACTGCACCGTCGAATCGCCGAGCACACGGACGATGTTGAGATCATTCTCCTCCAGCTGGATACCTCCGACGACAATGGTCTTCTCCTTGAGGTACTGCCTCAGCTGGTCTTGCGTAAGGTCAGGCAGGCCCTTTCGGACAATCTGAACGTCCTTCTTCAACTTCTTTCCGAGAGTGGGCCAATCGACCTTGGCCTCGAGGACAATGTTGTACTGCGCTTCGTCGTTTGTGAGGATGATGTTGCGAATGTTCAACTCCTCCTTGACATACGAGCTCAACGACTCCACATCTTCAAGGATCTCGGGGTCGGCAATAACAACAAGGGAGAGAAGAGGAGTCTTGAGAGGGAGAGTGCATCGCTCGCGGACGGTTCGGCCAAGCTGAATAACCTTTTGCATCGCCGCGACCTTCCTCTCGACAACCTCATCGAATAGCGCCTCTTGGACGGTGGGGAAGGGAAGGAAGTGTACACTGCGTGGATCCTTGAAGGGCTCGAGAAGGAGCTTGAGTTGGGGCTTGAGAAGGCTGTAGATGTGCTCGGTCAAGAAGGGCGCGAACGGCGCCAGGGCTCGGACAATGGTGAAAAGAACTTCGAGCAAGGTGTTAAGAGCAGCCTCGGTGTCCTCAATACCTAGGCCAGCGCCACCCTTTAGCCTCTTGCGGTTGAATCGAATGTACCAATTCGTTAGGTCGTCAATGATGTGGAGCAGTCTGGGGACCACGGTATAAAGTCGGTAACCTATTTGAAAGAGTATCGGTTAGAAAAAAATTACAAGGGCGCAAGAATTCACTTGAAACAAGGTAAACTCACCGGCCATCTCCTGGTCCATGAAGCGCAGCAAGCTCTGGCAGTTGGCGAGGATCCACCTATCCATGACATTGCCCAGTTGGTCGCCGGATAGAGACTTTGCGCCCACAAATTCCACTCCCGTGGTCTTCTTATAGAGAGCCGCCTGCTCGGAGAAGAAGCGGTAACTGTTCCAAAGGGGTAGGAGGACACGCGACACAATCTCCTTGACACCAGCCTCCTTGAATCGGATAGACTCCGCTCGCACGACAGGCGAGTTGATCAGGTACAGCCTCAATGCGTCGGATCCGTATTGCGAGAGGATGAGTTCGGGATCGGGATAATTCTTGAGACGCTTCGACATCTTCTTTCCGTCCTCGGCAAGAACGATACCATTTACGATACAGTTCTTGAAGGGCGATACGTGGAAGAGCTTGTTTCCGAGGACTGTTAGGGTGTAGAACCAACCTCGGGTCTGGTCGAGACCCTCGGCGATGAAGTCAGCAGGGAAGAGGCCGCCCTGGAAGTTGTCCTTGTTCTCGAAGGGGTAGTGGCATTGGGCATAAGGCATGCTTCCCGACTCGAACCTGTATCAAAAAGGTAAGCAAAAGAAATCCAAAGAAAAAAAAAATCTACAAGGCAACATGGCTTACCAGCAGTCGAAAATCTCTTCTACTCTCCGAAGTACACCCTTGCCCTTCTTGGATGGGATGGTGATGTGGTCAACCTTGTCTCGGTGAATGTCATCCAAGGGTCCCTCGTAGCCGCTCAACTCCTTCAGCTCGGCAATGCTACCGACGCAGACAACTTCCTCATAGTCCTCGCTAACCCAGAGGGGGATGGGAGTTCCCCAGTAACGATTTCGAGACACGTTCCAGTCGTGCGCGTTAGCGACCCAGTTGGCGAACCGCTTCTCCTTGACGGCCGTAGGCACCCAGTTGGTTCCTTCGAGGTTCTGGAGCATCTCGGGGACGGAGTCGGTTACCCGGATAAACCAAGACGACACAGCTTTTCGGATAAGCTGAGTGTCGGACCTCCAGCAGAACTTGTCCGTGTGCATCGTGGTACTGTCGACGATAAGACGACCAGTCGCCCTAAGGTCTTTGAGAATAGCCTTGTCGGCAACCTTGACATATTGGCCGGCGTACTCTGGAATTTCCTGGGTAAATTGGCCCTTCTCGTCGACCGGGCAGGGAGGAAGCCTTTTAGAGTGGATGAAGCCAGCGGCGATAGCGGCGTCGTAATCCTCCTGACCAAATGCGGGGGCTTGGTGAACGAGACCAGTACCCTCACCGGCTTCTACGTAGTCGGCGCCGATAACCTGGAAGCAGTCGGCGAAGTCCTTGACAAAGTACTTGAACAGCGGCTCATACTTCCAGCCAATGATGTCCGTACCCTTGAGCTTCTTGAGGACCTTGTACTTGGCCTTCTTGGGGTTTTTATAAATGGAGCCGAGACCGGACTCCATGAGGACGTATTTCCGACCGGAAGCCTCGTCGAGGATGACAACGTACTCGAATTCGGGGTGCGCGGCAATGAGGAGATTCGACGGCAGGGTCCAAGGAGTGGTGGTGTAGATAAGGAGCGAGGTATCCTCCATACCCTCGACGCCGACGATCGGGAAGGAGACGATGATAGCCGGGTCCTGGGTCATCTTTTCGTTCTGCTTCGCTTCCATCTGGCTGAGAGGCGTGCAGAGGGCAGTCGAGTAGGGCATGATCTGGTAGGCGCGGTATACGTGGTCTTTATCGAACAACTGCTTAAAGACCCACCAACAGGTCTCCATGAACGTCGTGTCCATCGACTGCAAAAGTAAAAGACATCAGTGACACGGTTCTTCCTCAAGTGTGCGAACCTAACTACCAGAAATGGACAACCATACCTTATAATCATTGTCAAAGTCAATCCAGCGGCCCAATCGCTCGATAGTATGCCTCCATTCCGTCGCGTATCTCATGACGATGGCCCTGCACTCGGCGTTGTACTTTTCGATACCCATCTGCATGACGGCGTCCCTGCCGGAGATGCCCAGCTTCTTGTCAATCTCGTACTCAATTGGCAAGCCATGGGTATCCCATCCAAAACGGCGGATAACATGGTAGCCCTTCATGGACCAGTATCGAGGAATGATGTCTTTGATGGTCGAGGCGAGAAGATGGCCATAGTGGGGTAGACCTGCGCATGTGCGTTAGAATTGGTAGAGTTTTCGGGCGGGTAAAGGAACCTAGAAATACCGGTAGCTGGAAGAAAGGGTGGTTAGCATATCAAGAACAGAAAAAGAGTCAAAGACGTCTCTCAAGGGTCGAGGGTTTGGTGGTGGGTTCACGACATACCGAAAGGCGGCCCATCGTAGAAAGTGAAGCGGGGTCCATCTTCAGTTAGGCGAAGTTGGGTCTGGAAGGCGTCGACGTCCCTCCAGAACTGGATGACCTCCTCCTCGGTCTTTGGGAAACTGATGCTCATGATGACTGACTATGGCTCCCAAAATCGAGCAGTTGGAGGAGCCGTCGTGGTCGGGGTTCTAGGATATATTGTCGCGTCGAAGTTATGGTGAGTCAGACCTCTTCAGGCCTTGTTACGAAGTACTTGCCGCCGCTTGTCGCATCAATTGCTGTGGCACATTCTCGGTTTGAAATTTTCCCGGTCCACATGGAGGGGTAAAAAGTGACTTGCAAACGGTGAATTTGGCGGGGTTCAATACAAGGTACAATGTACATATTACTCAATTGGCCTCGATTTGTCGCCTCAAATGCAACATTGTGGAGGGGCGAATTAAGAAGGAGGTGCGTTCCTGACTCACCGCTTGCTCCCATTCGGTACCAACTGTCCGCATATTCCGACCTGGTCAACCTCCTCAGGTCTTTCAACATGGACTTGGATGATGATTACATCAATGAATCTTGATCCTAAGCATAGCTAGGCCTTGTTATTGCCACTTATATGGGTACCCATAGAATTCATATTGAGGCGAGGTAGCCGAGACTATGGGCTGGGCTACCGATCAATACATCTTGGATGACTCCTACATCTCTTTTTCGATGTCTGGCTGCTGAGCTCCGGTGATGTTTCTGAGGCACAGGGCTTGTTGCCTGTGAAGAGCCACGCCAATCATCAACTTCTTCCCGTATTGGTTTGTGGAGGGCCCATGGCGATCTGTCATCCTAGTATATTCATCGATAACGCAATGAGCACCTCGACCGCGAGCGGAAGAGAGAAGATGCGAACAACGCGACTCGCCCTCTCAAGAAAGCCTCGAGGCGTGTGTGCATCAATGCTACTCTAGGAGCACCCTACATCATTGATTCGAACCAATGAGACTAATCTCAATCTCAGCCCTATAAGAGGTTAGCTACATTGAACCTCAGTGCACCCAGCATATCAACACAGCCCAGGCCCGAGGTGTGAAAACTCAGGGCAAAGCAGGTGGCGCCTTAGGAGCACTTGATGAAGGAAATATCGATAGCATCCAGGATGTTTAAGCCGGCCGAAGCATATGGTAAGATAATGTTGAGTCTTGTAGTTGAGCCCCGCTGTTAGGGAAGATGCCATCCACATATGCCACTCCTTCCTTCCCTATGAACTGTCAGATCGAATTGAACCAGAGATGAGGTTATCGGGGAAATTACGGCGTGGAGATATCGCTCCATATGACTGGGAGCCACTGGCCAAGTGGTAACTGAGATAATGGGCTGTGGCCCCTCGGGCGAGATTGGCTTTGCCGTGCTTGTTCGATTCACCTTATAGACTCCCCCTTTTTCCTATAACTTCAAGTTATAGTCGACGGAGCTGGGAACTCTTCAAAGAAGGTTAAGACCGAACAAGTTAACTGCGGAGGATCAACCTCGAGCGGCTTCATTTTTTGCTTCCATTCTCTTTTATTGTCTTATCAGAGTTTACTCCCTCTTCTTCTAGAACTTTTTGTAGCATCATCCATCTCCTGGGTGTAGGTGATTCTTACTTGGGTCATGATTGAGATGGACGAAGAGATCATTCATCAATCAATGCGTTGACTGGAAGCTTTTCTAATTGCCTTTTTTTTTTCTTTTTCCCCCCTTTTTGTGATACTTTTTTTTTTTTTTTTCAACCTATCTGGCTAGTATTTACTACCCACCCTTCTCGCCCAATCTATGGATATCACGACGGCTCAAGACTCTAGGCTCCAGAGACCTGTACACTTGAATTTAAGCAAATCCTTCTCGACAATCTCGTCCTCCATCTCGAAAAGCCTTGGGAGATCCCACCGACAGCTCAACCATCGACCCCCGAGAAACTCTCTCCGCTTACTCGTCAAGAAAGGAATGGAATGCGCTGCCAATTCTGGCGTGTCCCCCAAGCGAACTGTCGTCCACACCATTAGCTATTCGATACGGTCTCGCATACACTATTATCGAAGAGGAATATGACAACTTACATCTGAACTTTTCCGGTAGGCGTGCCGATAGATCCGTTGGCGTTCCGCAAGGGTGTAGAGAATATGCAAGCACGCCCTAGCCAAACTCGCCATCAGTCCTCCGGCTCGGTGAATGACTCACAGAAACACAAGACATGAAAAGGGGGAGTGACGCGCTCACCTGGCTCACATATTCCTCCTGAACAAACTCGGTGAATCGCGCCAGGGCCAGCTTAGAAACATGGTACGCCCCTCCCCCAACACCAGCGAAGTGCGCCGCCACGCTTGACAAGTTAACAATCGTCTTATCGCCACCTTTGAGCATGAGCGGCAGAAACGCTTTCGTCGTCCGGAAGACGCCCCAGTAGTTCACGTCCCAGGCGCGCATGTATTCCTCGTCATCCACATCTAGTAGGGATGCAAACTCCGCCATGTATCCGGCGTTGTTGACGAGGATGTCCAGGCGACCCCATGTCTCTTCCACCTTCTTGGCGGCGGCCTGGACGCTTGCCTTGTCACAGACGTCCATCTCCAGGATTAGCACGGTGGGTTCGGCTCTACCGGCTGCTTTAGCTGCTTCCAGCACTGCAGTTTCCGTCGCGGCGGCGGACGACCGCGCGGCTAGGGCGATGTGAGATGCGCCGGCCTGGGCATAGCCGATGGCAATGTGGGATCCGATGCCTTTGCTTGCGCCGGTAATGAGTACCGCCTTTCCCGTACAATCGGATTTGGTGACGGGGTCGATTTCCGGATAAGTGTCATGGTGAACGATGCCAGTGAAGTGGTCAACTGGGCGCAAGGTGGGGTTAGTCTTTGATGCCTTAGAGGGTGGGGAAAATAGAGAGGATGTAGTGTTTTGGCCAGTTCGAGCTAGTCTGATTGTCTCAAAATCTCGAGCTCTCTTACTTTTTTGAGGGGGCATCCCCTTTGCCTTTTTCTCCTGGATAAGGGTCATTGTTAACTTCGCGTGTGTTTTGATCTGTAGAGCATGTCGAATGCGGATCGCAAGGGAAGTCGGTGGATGATCGGCGACATGGGATGCTTATTTGCGTTCCGGACATTCCCCAACTGAGCGACAGAGGCCCGCCCAGTACGCCACAAACTTGAGGCAAACACACAAATGTGGATTTGGGTATCTGAAGCTCGAAGAATGCCCGAAACGAGTGCGCATAGATTGGCCCATGGGGAAGCTTTTCTGGCCAACAAACTTCGGGTTTTGGTGCACTAGAAAAAGCCCAAGAGTGATCTCGGTCAGAGATTAAAGCGTATTAATTCAACCGCCAAACAATTTCCTTTTAAAAACTAGAACAGTTATGCGAAGAAATGGTGAAAGGGAAATATTTTGTCATCGAACTAACGAATCTATGAATCCAACCTGGCAAAAATATGATATATACAAGACAACAAAGGCTCCCAAATACAGCAGTTCGAAACCCATTCCTGGTATACAAAATCGTAACTAAAATCCAGTAAATCTGTCCGAACAATGAGACACAGGAAAAGAGAAGGGGAAGAAGGCGGGAGGCGGAACTCGGTGCCCGACGGTACTCAACATTCCATTCTGATGTCACTCCGCGACCGGCGTAGCGTCGGTCGTAGTCGCAGCTTCTTCAGCCTTAACCGCCTCCTTAAACTCCGGATCCTCGAAGGGAACAGCACCCATATTCCTCCAGGCCTGGGCAGACATGAGAGCGGGATCTTTTTCCTTGGCATAGAAGGCGATCTCCGTCTTGTCGTCACCAAAGTGCGTTACCGAGCGATCCTTGGCACAAGGTTAGCTACGAACAATGATGCTAAAAAGAAGAAGAAGTGGGAGAAAGAAGACAGAGGGCTCTGCGTCCACTTACCATTCCCAAAGTCAATTTGATGACTGCGTCGGCCCAGAACGGCGCATATGTATGCTTCAGCTCCTTGCCCTGGGTGGCAAGCACCACGTTATCGGCGGCAATCATAGCCTTCCTCATGGCCGACCGCGCATTGGGGTTCTTCTCGCCGTGGCCCGCGAGGTCTCCACAGACGAAGACATTCGGGAGGGAGTCGTCGTCGATCTGGAGAGTGGGTTTCGTCCTCACGTATCCTCCTTCGGTGATGGTATCCTTGGAGATATTCGCGATGATCTGGGAGTTGGGCTTTTGACCGGTGCAATTCACCTGCGTCAATGAAGAGACTGTGTTAGTGGTACATCCCCTGACAGTGGAAATGGGAGAAGAAAGTAACGTACGATGTAGTCGTATTCTACCGTCTTGCCAGACTTGAGGGTGGCGACACTAGTGGCCTCATCCTGCCCGATCAACCTATCGTTAAGGATAACCTCAACGCCCAAGTCCTTGAGGCCTTTCATCCCCGCAGCCTGCATCTCAGGACCGAACCGATGCAGCACAGAGCTTCGAGAGTGAATCAACGTCACGCTCTTCTCAGGATACAACGACTTAGCATCCGTGGCGAGCTCGACACCAGCAGCGCCACCGCCAACCACGACGAGCTTCTTGGAGGCCTTGATACGCTGCTGCATGGTCTGCATGAGCTTAACGCCCTTTACCTTGGAGGTCTCGCCCACACGGGAGGGGAGAGAATCCTCGGCGCCGCTACCTGTCGCAATGACAAGGTACTCATAGGGGATCACCTCGCCAGAGCCAAGCGTCACGGACTCCTTGTCGACGCTCGCGACCTTGCCCTGCACCCACGTCGCGCGCGCACCATTTAGGTAAGGTCCATAAGGAATAAAGGCCTTATCCTCGTGGTTCTCGACGACGCAGAAGCGGGGCAGCACCCAGGTAAAGTTGAAGTGGCTGTTCGGTTCGATGACGACGACCTCGAAGGGGCTATCGGCGGGGAGGTCACACGCGATGATGCGCGCAGCGTGGTAGCCCGCGAAGCCGGCGCCGACGACGACGATGTTGCGCTTCGGGGTCTTGGATTCGACGTCAGCGTCGGAGCCGGTAGAAGGCTCGTCGCTGGCGAGGCGGTGGGGTTTGGTGTTGCGGGTGAAGAAGGAGACGTAGACG
Organism: Scedosporium dehoogii; assembly: GCA_002812735.1. NCBI lineage: Eukaryota > Fungi > Ascomycota > Sordariomycetes > Microascales > Microascaceae > Scedosporium > Scedosporium dehoogii. The sequence continues at coordinate 54,490 of PGIR01000012.1, forward strand.
CGGAGGATGTAGCCGAAGAGCTTGCAGACAAGCACGCCCTTGTTGATTGCTTTCATGTTGGATGTTGGCAGCGCGGACGTTCCTGTCAAGAGTTGGTTGTCAATGTTACCCTCTGTGGAAGGATCGAGAGATGTTCCGAGGAGCTTTACAGCTTTGCGCCACCAAGGAAAGCACACAGGAAACTGCAGCGAGGGTAGGCAGGAGGGGATACTCCAGCAATCGGGTGACCGTTTTTTTCTTCTTTTTTTTTTCTTCTTCTCTTTCCTCTCTTTCTCTTTGGGGTGGGGGGCTCCTCGAAACTGCGAATACTTCCTAGGCTGGGCGTGGTCCGGAGCTTAGCTCGTGGGCATGTGTACACTACGGAATACTTCGTAGTGCCGTGTACTTGGTAGCTTTGCACTCAACTATTAGACACTAAATCGAACCTTTCTGTCTTTCTCTTCTTTGCCCCTCTTTCCTGCAGCAATGGTACATTAAGCGGAACAGAGGTCTCGAAAGTACTAATAGTCTGGCTACAGGGATCCAGCACAATCTGCAGACAACACAGAAAATATCTCTTAAGTACTCGGGGTCAAGCCATGGAACGTGGGGGAAATGTTGTGAAATAAAAATGAGAGAGAGTCCCACAGCGGCCTTGGGGCCCTTTTTAAGACCGTCAAAGTCCGTCGTCCGCTCAGCCCGCTCAGCAGGAGTTCCTTGTCTGTCTTCGTGTGTCCCTTGAACCGAAAATGTTTTTGGTGGAAAAGCGGATAATCGAGATGATCTGATAAGATAATTTCCCCTGAAGGAAGGTGGGGTACAAGTGGATGTACTATTTCGTACTTCGGTTGATCCATCACGCCAGAGTCTGGCTGGTCTAGACGCCAATGCAAGGATCCCAATCAATCACAGCGCGGAACTCTTGGGAAGCGTACGAGCCACGAGGGAATTCTACGAAGTACAGTACCTCGGCACAAGGATAGAAAGCAGTACGAAGTACGAAGTAGTGTACTTCGTAGTGTAGGGTTCGACGTTCCAATCCTATGCTACGAGCAACAGTTCCTGGAAATCTGGGCGGAATGATTTTGATGTTGTTAGTTTTGTACAGCTACTTGTTTAGGCATAGCCCTGGCGTCTCTGTGGAATCGAAGCCACCATGAACCCTAGACCGAAACCTAACGGTATGGAACCCGGCCTCGCCTGGCCTGGCCTGGCACAACAAGGTGCAAGAAATCGATGCTGGAGGAGGAAGCGATATCGGCCTTTGAGCTTGAGAGCCAAACTTCAATACGAGAAAAGGCTTGGGGTCCTGCAGCCGCACAAGAGAGCGTGTCCCGTCCCATGATACTTGGGTCTGCAGGTAAGTTGCATCACATCGAGATGCAACCTGCAAGTACTCAGTAGATCAAGGAAAATGTGACAATAATGGTAGTGCACATACTTCGTACATACTGCTAATACTTGGATTCATTTCGCTTGAACCCTGCACTCAACCAAGAAATGATTCAACTCGGGAGGAATTGGAGAATCAGACCCATACGAAGTAAATATCATTATCCTGGACAATAAATCCAGCCACATACAGAGTAATACGTCAAATGCTGCATTGGTTTCCCCTATGCGTTCCGGGTCCCCTTGCCCTGTCCTGCACCTCGCTGCGCTGCCTTCAAAGCGCAAGCAACAAAAAGCAACATTGAAACCCAGAATGATGGACCGACAAATCACAAAAGAGACACAGTTATCAATCAGCCACTTCACACCTCCGGAATCCTTCCATCAAATCCGTCAAACTTGCTCCCTCCGAAATTATTTCATGGGTCGAAACGGGTGGTAAGAACGAGACATCCGAAATACCCGAGCTCCCGTAACAAAGCGAAATTAAGCCAAATCCTTGGTGGACTCGTGCCACTGCTCAAACGTCATACCGAGCGACTTGGGCATGATGACCATGAGCGGCACATGTACGTCTTGCGGGGTGCCGAGAACCTCCTTCTTATGCACAATGGTCTCCTTGAGCTTCTCGAAACCCATCTTCTCGTAGAGACCCACGCTGGAAGGCGAGGCCTCGAAGTAGAGAGGGACCTGCCATGCCTCGGCCATCTCCACTCCCCATTTGCAGATGAGCGCGCCGGCCTTGCGACCTTGGTGCTTGGGCTCGATGGCGATTACATGAGTGTCTTGAGATAGTTAGCAAGTGTTAACTGGGTGATTTCAGTCCGTTGTAATTAATGCATTAATCCAGGCCATGAAAACATGCCCGAACTGCGGAATACAAAAGGGGGAAAAGCAGAAAAAATAATAGGAAGAAAAAGAAATAGAATAAGAAAAAGAAACAATAGATCACTCACAGATGTATGGCCTGCCACCGAAAATCTTCTCCCTGGCCTCCCAGAGGGGGTTGAGAATGGTCTCGGCCTTGACCCGGTGCTCGCCCTCAAGCCAAGGTACCCCGTGATTCGCGCGCTGCTCTACCGTCCTGGGAGCAAAATAAACGTCGGCAAGAACCATGCCAATAATTTGCATGATATCCGTATCCAGCACCTTATATGTGTACTGGTTGTCGGCCTTGCCCCAGTAGTCAATGGTGGCCTGCGTGTGCGCCTTGCGGAACTCTTCTCCCTCGAACCCACCGGGGAACAGCACGCTGAGCATCAGTGCGCCCATGGGGTCGTTCTTGAAAGCGGAGAAGTAGACATCGTAGATCTTCTCGATATCCGGAATAAGAGCGGGGGCGATTCCGACAACCATGATGACGGTAAATTTTGGGACTTGCGTATGAAAAAAAAAGAGGATCAGTGGGGGCGAAAGGTTACGTTGTCTCGGGAATGGAGGATCTGCCACTCAAAGACGATGTTGGATATCTTGCGGATCAACGTTGGCAGGAGGGTCAAATTTGCAAGTCAGTCTCTTCACGCACTTGTTCCGGGTTCTCGGGCTAAAGCGTATACTGGTTGTGGGTTATAGGGTAGGAAGAGCAATGAAACACGAAGGATATCAAGCCCAAGCACTCAATATGCTGGCTAGATTTGATGTGGGTCTGTTTGGCTAAAGATTGGGGGGGAAAGCAGAAATTTTAAATTTTTGAAGAGATTGATAAGATGGAATCGTTTCCGGGATCCGAACGGCTCTCACGAGGAATTATATACTTCATATGTATTTGGCCCGGGGCCAGAGAAGAAAGGCTCAAGACCTTATTCTGGCAGTCTCGCTAACCCCCTCCTTGTCGGCTCCCACCAATTCTCCCGCCTTATCTTTCTCGTATTGTCCTTCTATTTTGTGGTGGTTACGGTGTCTACTTCGTACACTACTACTGCTACAGGTACTACCACGAGACGAGTCTAGTGTAGTGGTTGGCCCGGCTAGCCAACACAAAAAAGGAACTATTCATTCCCATTCTCTCGCCATCCATCAGTCTCGGCGGGAGCTTTAGGACCGCCAAGAAAAAGAACCAGACGTTTAGGAGTGGGGGCAGGGTCCAAAATGTCGTTGAAGAAGTTGAATTCTGCAGGCACCCTGATAATTTCATCAGAAACCACTGACTGGTGTGGCCCCTGCTCGGAATCAATTCCATTTTCCCATTCTTCTGCCCTTCCTTGGGAATATTGGAACCCTCTCCCAGATCCGCACAAACGAACCCTGTCTTGGACTAGTCCCCGTATGATCTGGTGTCAAGTGCATGCTTCTCTAGTGCGGAAAAGTCACGCCTACGAAGTATGTGGTGACGACGGACGGGCAATGTCCTCGACTCCTGGTCATGTCCTTCCTGGTAATGTTCTAGAGGCTCGAACTTGGCCTCACCCAATATGGAAGTGCTCTGGGTCCATCTCCATCCCACATGCTGGTGACTTCACTTGACCCTTCCCTTCCCCACTCCCACTCTATTAGTAGTAGAGCAGAGTGCTACTTGGATTCCCGGGTCCTTGTTAACGAACTCATACACCAGTATACTTCGTCCTCCGTAAAGTTGGGACAGCCTGGTTTGGACCCGGAGAAGAAGACCATCCCATAATCAATCTTCCTGCAGGTCATTTCGCGTCTTCGCTCTCTCGCTATTATGCAAGGACACTATCGAGTGCCTCACCGACAGGGTAGCGTTGAGAGGAGCACATTCGACGGGGGTCCCGTCTCCCTCCCTTGGTTATCCAGTGCCCACTACGGATTTATCGGATGCGACTGATGGAGTAATGTGTTAGTCGGCAAGCTACCGGAGCACACTTCATCCATTCTAGTCCCAATCCGGGGTATATTCCAGGCACCCTTACGTGAGGACCCTATTTTTGGATGTTCGTGATACTCCTCCATGCTGCGAAGTACTGAAGCTATTTTCTACTGTTGGTGTAGCATGGCTAAGTTCAAGGATCGATCAAACTTGATTCGAATTCGAATGCAAGGCCAGTAAGATATAGTGGCTATACGAGTTGTCAAGCCCGCCATTTTGACTTGTCATTGCCAGATTTGCTAGAGAGAGACTCATACAAGCTCACTACTCGAACTGTCCGTTTTTCTGTGCTCCTGCCTCTCTGTGTTGAAGCAGCCATCCTACTGATCACCGTTGCCTCCTCATTGCCTTGAAGAAGGGGGAAGGAGGAGGGGCTTCCTGCCGCTTCAGCTGCATTTAGACAGGCGGCCCTGCCCGTCTAGGAAGGGCAGCCCGCCTCTCTCGGCCACTTCTGCATATGGAGACAATATCAACCCGCCAGGACCTAAGGGTTGCAAGCGAGGCTCCGAAAGCTGGACTGCCCAGCCGCATTCCGTTCCCGCTGCCGGGATCCAGCGGCGCCAAGGCACCCCGGCCCTAGAGGGTGAGCTTAGGCAGGGCGATGTAGGGGTACATGGAGCAACTGAGGATTGCCGCTTCATGCCGTTGATGCTACATACACCTCGTTCAGATGAAGAGATTGATAAGAAATCCGACCCTTGACTATGATGCATTTGATCCCAGTTTCCTACCCCACTGTGGGGGTCGAGTCGTTCATTGTTGTCCCATCCTCTGCCTAGTAGGGAAATAAAACCACGTTGTCTTGGTCTCTAAGTGACACATACGTTTTGCGCTCCCGATGTAGGTGATCAGAGGGTACATCTGGATGAACTTCTGCCCGAGCTGTGAGATCACTGTTTGTGTTCATCCATATGCACCTGACATGACCAGACCTGGTACTCACATCAGGATGGCAGTAGACTAAGCCTCCTTAAAGCAACTAATATGCGGAGTAGGCGAGAACTTGGGGCTCGAGACGCCATACTCAAGACGCGAGACTCGGGACTGGCTCAACTTAACCTCAGAGTTAAAGAAGTGGCTTTGTGTAATTACATTACTTGAATAAAAGTATTGACACGGAAAGACTACCAACTCCAAAAACTGATCCCCGTGTAAGTAACAGTCGCAGAGATCCACCACAGGCTGCTCTTTCCTCACTACAGTCTCAGAGTACATACATGTGATGGGAATTCAAACTCCATCCAGTGTTCCTTCTCTTTTGCTTCCTCTCTCCAGACCCCTCTTCCTCGTCGTAGTTTCCCTTCGCGTCAAACACCCACTTCGCTGCTTAGTAAAATCTGCCTGAAGCAAACGTAAACGCAAAGAGGACAGAAGAAGAAAACTCCGTTTGGTACTAGTACCAATGCTCGGGCTACCAAGTCGAGTGTCTTTTCTTTTCATTTTCTTCTTCTCCCTCCTCTTTATTTTTTCCCCTTCCCCCCTTTTAAAACACGGTTCCCTTGACCTGCTTGACGTCGCTGAGTTTGATGTCACGCCAGATCCAGGCCATTGCCCAGGAAGCTGCTACGGCGGCCGTACTGACAATGGACATAAGGCGTTGGGTGTCGGCGTACGCATCATTGATTCCGGTCCTGATAGGGTTGCCGACCCTGTACGCCAATTGGGTATACATACTGCCGTAGATGCTGTCAACAGGAGTGCCTGGGGGAGTATACTTTTCGAGATTGGACTTGAAGTGGCTCGACCACACGGCAGTTGCGATGGTTGAACCAATAGCCGTGCCCATGCCAGAGAACAGATCCAGCATGGCAATGATGACGGCGACGTACTGGTGGCTGAGAGGCGCCATCATGGCCATCTCACCAGCGACAACGATGGGCCCACCGGCAAACGCGATGAAGATTTGCGTCATGACGATGTAGCCGATGCTCTGAGAGGCCATGCGGAAGTGAATGAGGAGACCAACACCGAGAAGCATAAGCGGGAGGCCATAAATGGTCGCTACCCACTTGAACCTGTTGCTCAGCTTGATGAAATAACCGATAAAAATGGCGGCGAAGCAAGAACCAACACGGTAAATGTTGCTGATGTACGTCGCCTTGGTGACACCCTGGTCCCAGACAACGATGAGCATGGAGGTGAAGTAGCTTCCCCATACGGACGAGTTGATGAAGAGGAAGAAGAACATCATGCCGCCGAAGAAGACAGTTCGGTCAGCGAGCAGGGGCATGGGAATGAATTTGACAGGCGCCAGGAACGCTTCGTAGAGGACGAAGCTGATGAGGAGCAAAGGACCGATAACGAGCATGGAAATAATCATGGGCGACCCCCACGACTTGTTCTGCTGAGAGTAGAGGGTGAAAGGAAGCAGCGTGAGAGCCATGCCGGCCGCAAGAAGGATGATGCCCAACAGATCGACCTCGATGCAGTAATCATAAACGCCCTTGAGCGTGACGGATTTCTTCTCGATGTGATCGAGGAGGCCGGCCTTTTTGGCACGTCGCTGGCTAAGAAAGAAGAGCACGATGAGAGGGACAACGACGACGGGCGTGACAATGGCCCAGATACCGAAGCCCCATCGCCAGCCGGGGCCTGCAATCACGCTGTCTGCAATGGGACCGCCGATCCAAGTCGTGACGATGTAAGGGGATGTGGCGAAGGCAAGCATGAGAGGACGATTCTTCAGGGTAGAAGTATCGGCAACGAAGATGGTGATACAGTAGCTGACGGCCTGGGCACCCGTGAGGGAGAAGACCTGCGCAGCCGCGTATGTCTCGACGTTCTTACACGCTGCCATCATGATGAAACCGATGACCCAGAGGAAGAGCGAGAGCGCGAGACCCTGGGGACGACCCCAAGTGTCGAGAATCTTGGCGAGCGGGAGCTTCGAAAGACTGGCAATCATGCTGGACATGATGTTGGTGGTGGCCGTCAGAGAGTGCTTGCCGAACGAAGACGTTACAAAGGGTGTCAGCGATCGCACGACGACCTCCTCAGTCGAGGCGACGAAGTAGATGAACCAGATACTGTACGGGAATATTAACCCTCTGAAAGGATGGTATTTTCCGCAAATGAACTCGAGGTAGTAACCCCAATCCGCGGCCTACATAAACCGCTGCGAAATCGCGAAGAGACTCACATAACATAGGCCATAATCAGGTGCGTCTTCGGCCAGGCCAGAGTGGTAGCTTCGGCAGCGGCGACACCACCCTGGAAGCCAGCATCGATGTCTTTGCCTTGGGCGTCAGAGTTCTCCTTCGACGCACCAATAGGCTTCGTCGGGTCGGGTGACAGCTCGTCTGCAAGCTTCTCAGACATCGTGGGTTCGGGACTCGCGGGCTCTTCGGCCGCGGCCGCCTTGCGTTTGAAAAATCCCATGATTGAAGAAAGGTGTTAAAGCTTTCTCAACCCTGCGCGGAAGGTTGAACAGAAGCTAACTCGGTAAGGATATAATATTTTTCAGAAAGTAGGGCTCTGCTTTATACTATCTCGACCCTGTCGTGACGGAGGGGCGGGACAAAACGAGGGACGAGACCGCACCGACTAGTAAGGCGGGTGCGGGAGTTCTTAGCCGGGCGTTAGATTACTTTTCTAAGGACCACTTTATCGAAGGGGGGAAAGAACAAGATCAGCTCGGATCGAAGAGAGGATCAACACTCTCTAAAAAGGGATCGAATTCGATGGCCTGGTTGCACCCGCGTTCATCTAATCCTGGGATTGCCGCTAACCGTCATATTTTTATCATTCAAGCCAAGATCGAAAGCCTCAAAGTGTTAGGCGAGAACTACGAAGCGACTGGGATGCTACACTGCGAAAGTATGCATGAGCGAGAACGGTAGACGCCCACGCGCCCGTGGTGGTGGAGCGGAGTCAACGAGACGAGTACGAAGTAGGCTCTCACATCCTAGTATAGCGCCATGTACGTATTGGCCGGCACGCAGGACGGAATGATCGAGGCAAGTTCCACTGCGACCACGGAACGATGAGCTGTCTCATTGTAGCACAGAGTACCCATGCATTCTGCTTCCCCATCGTCAAAATCCCACGCTCGGTCTGCGATGATGATCGCTGTCCTCCATGATCGGCCGATCCTTTCGAGATTCCCTCGTTCCTGAAATCAGTTGGTTGGATCTCTCTACACTGCTTCGTATGCGACTTCGTGTGCATGCCAATAAAGCGCAGAAACACTAACTTGACGGGAAATAGGCTAGGCCAAGATCCCTGTCCAATGGGCCGTGATGGAGGGTTAGCTTTGGCTTGATTTTTTTTTTTTTTTTTTTTTCCCTCTCTTCTTTCTCTCGGTCTCCAGTTTTCCTGCAATGCCGAGCGTTTCTCGGACATAGGAACCCGGTCCATTTTCCATACTGGGAAGTGGTGGGTTTCACTGTCTTGGGACCTGTGAGACTCGCATCCGATGCAGGAAGTCCCTGGGATGAATTTTTCTTCCCCTCTCCTCTTTTTCCCTTTATCTCATCTTATCAGATCATCAGATAAAATTGATCCAATTTTGCTAGGGTGCGCCACCGTAGTACCTCGTGTCTGACACCCAATCACCCCCGCGCAATTTCCCGGTTCTGGAGCGTGGCGTTCTCGTCTACCCTAACTAAACGACACTACACTACTACATATGCACACCACACCGCACAGGGGACACATAGTACTAGATGTTACTCGAGAACCAGCGGACACCCTTTGGAGCTATGGCAGTGCTGTCGTTAAAGCTGGTGGATAGTATCGGGTGCAGGAATGAGAAAGTACTTCTCTATCAAAACACGAATCACCACCATCACCAAATGCCAAGCAAAGCCTACACGACTTGGAGTCCTGTTATGGCTGGCTGTCCAGCTTACCCCCACCCTTCGCAAACCCTGCCTGCCCAAGTTCTTGTCACATTTCCAAGTATACATTACATGCCTCCTCGGCAGCGTTCAAGCCCCCAAACCCCAAAGCCTCACCTGCATCGCAGTCACACCTGGCGCTTGGGATTCGATATTTCCCAGATCCAAGAGCTCTCCGGAGTCCCCACATACACAGATCCACATGGCTGTGATCCTTTCCTGCCTGCCCACCGTCATCGTACTTACTCCGTAGTGATGTCTTTTCAACCGAGGGATCTCCTGTGTAACCTCTTGCCCACACCACCTTGACACCTTCCTTGCCAAGCTGCACTGGTGGATGAAATGCGCTATACCCTCCTTGGAAGATCAAGCACCTTTTATGGGCTAATAGATGCGGAACCCCCCTGGCATATGAGGTCAGGAGACTCGTCAACAATCGATGCTTAGGGCAACCAGTTTCTCTCTGAATACTAGAGGTACTGCGAAGTCGGAGCTCAGAATTTGAGCCTGCCCTCGCACACTAATACCCGGCCAACTTTCTGCAGGTCACATTTCGTCACAGAGATGAGAGCGGAACCGATTGAGACAGAGCTCTAACCATCGATCGACCTGGCCCGTTCAGTCAACCCGATTTAGACAGAAGAGTAATGCTCCTCCCCCAGTTCTCCAGTCTTCGCAATATGCTTCAAATACGTAATATGCAACCCACTCAAGCTGGGCAAGGCGCCATCCCCCCATCAGTCGCCGAGCTTGAACCCCACGTTTCCACCGCTCAGCACGCACCCAAGCTATATTTCCCAGGCAAGAATACATAATCGTCCCACCGTGGAGCCGAGGAGCGCCAAGACATACACGCACACATTCGCTTTCTTCCAGGGGTTGACGGCGAGATAGACATGAACCGTCAACCTCAGCCAGGTACAACGACGGGAATGGATCGCATTTTCATGGTTTTGGTAGCGGAATTGGGAGACAAATGTACCTGTACCTTGCGTGAGAAGCCACTTTCCTAGAGTAGAACACTAAGAATGACTACCATCCCACCTCGCAGGAAGTGGACGGACTCGGCCCCGGTGCTGCCGTGGGCCTTTATTGAGCTTCCCTGCTCTGACAAGAAAAAAAACTAGTCCACCCCCCAAAGGTCCCCGGGAGGGTAGCATATTCGTTGCCTGTGATGGCAGGGCCTGCACTACTGGTAATAGGTAGCTCCCATCATTAGCTCCGAGGTTGTTTAATCTTAGGAGCCCCTCTAGTCCTTCTCGCATAGATCCGTGTACATGGGCTTCTCGAAATCCTTTTATCCCGCTCTCCCGCTACTTGTTGTACGCTTTCCTGTCGCTATCTTCCCCCAAGACACATACATATCTCTGCATCAATCGCACCTTAGCTTCCACGACATCTTGCATCGCAAGCTCCTTTTCAGACTTCACTTCATTCGACCTTAATCCTTCCCTCTTCTCCCTCACCAATACCTCCTGAAAAAAAAAAAAAAATGAAGTTCTCCGCCGTCGTCCTCAGCGCCGTCGTCCTCGTCGCCGCCCAAAAGGCCGAGGATTACTTTCCCGAGTGCTCCATCTCCTGCCTCCAGGACTCCGTCTCCGCCGCCTCGGACTGCTCCTTCTCGGATGCCTGGTGCGTCTGCGTCCAGGCCACCTACGAGGCCATCACCGGCCATGCCACCCCTTGCGTCATGACCAAGTGTGGTGCCGATAAGGCCATCGGTAAGTCTCCATCGTTTTTTCCTGTCGCGTTTCCCCCACCCCCATGTTTCTCCATTGATCTACATGGCAGGGTGCATGCTGTTGTTTTGGAATGTTCCGAGATGCGCCCCTTCAATGCTCCATGATTCCCTCGTGCGCCCCCACCCACCCCAGAATGATCTGCTAAACGCCAAATTCTCCAGTCGAGGTCCTCCCCGCCGCCATCCCCTACTGCTCCGCCGCCTCCGCCGCCCACAGCGCCGCCACAGCCTCTCCGTCGTCGCCCGCCGATTCTCAGAACACCGATGCCCCCAAGGCCGACACCACCGACGCCCCCACCGCAGCCTCTGCTAACGCCGACGCCACCTCCAGCGGCGCCGCGCCTACCGGCAGCTCCGACGCGGACAAGAAGGACAGCGCGGCCGCTGGCCTCGCTGTCCCCGCCGTCCTTGGCATGCTTGCCGTTGGCGCCGTGGCTGCCTTCTAAAGTAGGTAGGCTAGTTGTATCGATCTGGACGCGAAAAGTTTCTTACTTTCCCGGGAGCTTTTGAACCGTTCTTCTAGGTGGGAGTGTCGAGGGATTATTTAATGAACCTTGGAGGGCGATTTTGAATGGCTTTGATGTGAAGCTCGGAATCATCCCCCCTTAAGCTGGATGTCGAATGTACTATTCTTCTGTATGCCCTTGCACATGGCCATATCTTGGGATGCTGTCTGTGTATATTGAGGCATTGTAATACGAAAAGTGATACCAGACAATATTGTGCTGTTGCCGTCGTGTCTTATGTGGTCGCCTAAAACGATGCGCCAGCGTGCTTTCGTCGCTCCGGAATACTGTATAAAGCCATGGTACATACACATCTCTTGCGAAGTCCAGTTTCATGAGGCGACGTACAGTCGATGAGAGCCAACGTGATATTGCGAGCATATATGTGCCGAGTATCAAAGCTGTATATGACCTTTTAGTATTTTACCTTCCAATCCCGATCCTACCCAACGTCTCTTCATAATCGATCCGCTCTCATAAACGAAAGTGAAAAGGGAGAAAAAACAAAGGTAGAAAAAAAAATTACACATAAACGTGTCGGTATCTGGCCCTTCAACCGGTCAAAAGAACGCCCGACGCCATCATCTGGTCCGATACAAAAGAAACGCCGTCCCTTCTTGGTTCCATGAAACTCCTCGTATGGGGTCGGCAGTAGAGGTATTAATTGGTGTCCCTTCCCATCGCGTTTCTTTTTTTTTTTCCCCCCCTGTTCCTTTCTTGGGTGGACCCCAATTTACAGGACAGCTCATCATCACTGGTTCCTCCCTCGCACAGAAGGTGAAAAGCCGCCCACTGCGGTCGTCGTCCATGGCTCCCTCCACTAGTTGCAAATTGCGCCTATATTCTCACATTTTGATAATCTTGGGGATTGTAATGGTAAGCCCCTTGCGCCTTATTGGGAATCTCGCCCGGGTCCCTCTGTGACGGCAATTCAACAGCATATCCCTTGTTGTCGACGGGCGGCGTCGAGAACCTCGCCTGCGGTGGTTGTTGTTGCTGTTGCTGCTGCTGCTGTTGACTCTCGTCATAGGAGGGATTGTGCTGGTGACTCCACCTCTGGTCGAGAGCACCTTGGATTGATGATCGCGAATACGACGACGTGCCCGAGTCTCTGTTGGGATGGTGCTGGAAACCAGGAGAGACCTGAGGGTGGTAGAAGTCGCCGGGCATCTCGACGGGCATGGTCTGCTGCAGGGGCGGAGGCGGGGTCATGCGTTGTTGGTGGTGGAGGGACGAGTTGCCCGTCATCTGGTAGTATAGCTGGGGGGAGTGTTGCGATTGGCTCATGCGCGACTGCAGGCCCGGTGACAGAGGCGGCTGTTGGTACTGCAAGGGGGGAAGGCCAGGGGAACCGAGATTCCCTGCGTTGGACCTGTCGTTGGGATTGATCGTCTTGAGTTTGCCGTCGTAAATCATGGCTTTCAAGACGCCGGCGTCGAGGAGTTCGGCCTTCTTGATGATGCGCTGGACCATTTCTTTGCTGGCGGCCTTGAGCTGGCTCTTGACGAAGCCCACGACGGCGATATTGCAGCGGATCTCAATGTCCTCGCGCAGATACAGGCCGTCGGAGGGCACGCCCAACTCGGACATGCCGATCTCGAGGGGCTCTGGGGGTTCGACGCCCGGCTGGTTTCCGGCGATGCGATACTTGTTCCTAAGATCGACGCTCATGGGGGCGTAGATGTGTGTCTGTAGGCCCCAAGGCATGTCGTGGAAGCAGCCGTTGAAGCTAATCTTGCCTGACCCCATCTTGCCCATGCCGGGGATGTATTGGATGCGCTCGGTGATCTCGTACCATGTCGAGTAGAACTCGTCGGCGGCGGCATTGCGGGGCGCCGGGATGGGCTTATGCTCGAGGACGAGAGGGTTGAGGGTGATGACTTCGCTGTGGCTGTGGAGGATGTCGATGGCGAGTTGGCGGGGGATGAAGCCCGGAATCGGGGTGATGGTCGTGAAGACTTCCTTTTTGCGCAACATGGCTGCGGCGCGGGAAGGGAAGGTTTATTCGGACGCGGGCGAGGAGGAGGGATAGGACCAGGAAAAGAGGAAATAAAATCGCTAATCGTATCGGGCTCGATCGATTTACAATATAACGGTCGGAAGCCTACGATGTAAGGTCCTTTGTGGTAATGTCCAAGGGCGCAAAAAAAGAGACGAGTTGGAGGAATAAAGTTGGCGACAATGCAAATGCAATTGGGGTAGGGAAAGAGTAACAATAGCGGTTGTTTCACGCAGGGGGATGGAAAGATGGAAAGATGGAAAGATGGAGGATGGAAGATGGAAGCAAGCAAAGAAGACCCAACGCAGGGGCGGTGTATGGATGGATGAAACAATGCCAACCTGCCAAGTCGGGGTCGATCACAGCCGTTGTTAGTCCGGGGTAGTATTCGCTGCCCTATATTAAGGTTTTGTTTGTGGTCTGTTGAAGGTTTGGCGCAAGGATCTGCGCTGCGTGGGTTCGAGAGAGGGAACGGATAGGACGAGTCCGAAGGAGAGAGGAAGGGAAAGAAAATGGGGGGCACAGCTTGGGGACAAAAAGGCGCAGCGGACAATGACGCGTGGCGGCGAGACCTGGTCGAGGGGAGGAGGGACAAAGACTTGGATCGATATGACGAGCAACCAAGCGGCTGAATTGTATTGGAGAGAATTCGAAGGGATCAAATGCTGATGCAACTGTGCTTCCGGATCAGGATGACCAATTCCCACGCTTGAAATGCAAATGCAGTTTGAAGGTTAATCCCAGCCCAGGCGAGGAGGAGGTTCTTTAACACACCACCACACTACACTTGACTAAACTACACTACCCCGTTCGTACCTTACGCAACGGGGGAAGACCTGCAGTCGATAGTGCAGCATCAATGTCTTAGGGAAGGTTCGAGGCGGGCGGGGAAGGAATGTGAACGTGGGCAAGGCAGGAGCAGCCGTTGAAGCCCTCGGAGATGTCTTCCGAGTCGTCTCACGTCATCATTTGCCCAACCTTTTGCTTTGCCAAGCCCAATAAAGGCAGTCGCAAAACACTAGTATCCGCCTACAATCATCATCACCATGTTCTTTTTCCATTTTATTTTCAGAATTATTTAATATCTTTTTTTCTTGCCCAAGAGTTTCGGCCTTTTAAAAGACAAAACTTTTACGAGGCAGAACGAGTCTAGATCCAGGTGAGGGGTGAGGGATGAGGGGTCATGGCGGTTAAGACATGCTATCGTGTTGATAATAAGGTTCGGCACGGTCGGCACTCTATCTTGTTTGGTTTCAATGGTTTGTTGGTGCTACAGTACGTCTTTGTCCACTGGATGATCGGGTTCGACTGCGGGGGGATTGTCGAGGATTTGCAGGGTCCTTATCGCCCTGTTGTTGGTTTCGAATCGGAGACTGGGTGCTATTAAAATTGATGCTTTGGTCGTGTTAAAGAGTCTGTTCATTCCCCTTGTGTAATACTCATTTCGTCTTTCTTTCTCTTACTGTATCCGACTCTTGGTCGTTCGTATTCAGTTGCTTTCTTTGTAAAGATCTAGAATAGACTCTGATTATGTCTTAGCCAAGTTGAGGTTATTTATTAATTTTACGCCCTACGAAGCCGCCAATAATAGTGATAGTGCTCCCCAAAGCGCCCGGTCAAACACCAACCTCATTGATCAATAGATCGTGCCGTTGGCGTTATGCGCTCCTGGAAAGGTACCGAGGTACGTCGAGATCAATATCGAGTGTTCTAGTAGATTATATGTGAGCGAAGGACGAGGCGGAGCCGGCACATGTGTGACCCGATATTCCATGATTGAGGCAGTGTATGCTCTATTTCTGGAACTCGTACTCACGATTTTATTTCATTTTTATTTTCCTTTATCTTCTTCTTCTGTTTGTTTGTTAGCGGTTGCCAGCCGGAATTTCTCAAATCAATACCTCCCCTCATTCCCATATGCAGCGATGATGTCTGTCAGACACCATCCCGATGCGTCGGCTCAACGCGAAGCTCAGCACCCTACTTGTACTTCGTCCATAGTTGGAACCAATCCCCATCAGATCGGATCCCCCATTCCGGGACAGCCTGCTAAAAAAATCATTGTTGTGATCATCGCTCTCCCCGGTTCTGTCCATCTTTGGAATCTCACCGCATGCATATTCTTCTGTGCCACCCTCCCAGGTTTCGTTACCCTACGTTTCGTTGGTCGACCATGGCCTGCCTCTCCGAAGTAGGTGCGGCTGATGAGATATTTGACCACACATCTATCTCGGGAGTTGAGAATCAATAAAGATGAGATGAATTGAGTCCTTGACGCCTGTCCCCGGAACACCCAAGGTGCCAGACCGCCGCCCGTCCTCCGCCGCCCCCCTATCCACCTTCCGCCGTCTAGCGTGTCTATCTATACGTTGCCGTCTATTAGTACAAAAAAACAAAGGAAAGGAAAAGGAGAGAGAGAGAGCTTAAGCTCCCACACATGCTCCCGCAGACCCAGTGATATAACCGTCCATCTATCTAGGCTCTCCTGCCTTCGTTGTAAAACAGTTGAGGGGACATAACCGACTGTAGTAGTAACATGGAAAACTGTCCAAAAGCCCATCAAGCCATATCCTGATCCACACGTCTGAAATATAGTAATGATGCATATTGTTTGGGTTTTTCGCGATTTCAATTTAAACATTAGGAGAGAGGAGATCATATTTGACGCATCGTTCGACCTATGAAGGAACAATCGTTAGCAAAGACAAGGGGGGGAAGAGGCGGTGAACAAATTAAGGGTAGGAAGTGGGCTTACATCTTCAACACTGGCCTGCAAGAAACGTCTCGTCTCTAGGCCCATCCATATTAAAATCACAGAAAAGTCTCCCGACTTCGCCATCTCCGCGCCGCTCTGCGCACTAAGCTGTCTCAAGATCGGCAACGAGCTGCGTAGCAGATCCGCGTTGGGGTTCAAGTTCCTTCCGATGCCCTCGAGCAGCAGGATACTAATGACGACGTTGACGAAATCGCCCTCCAACCGCACGTGGTGGTTCCTCACCATGGCGAGCACGCGCTGTAGGATATCCCCGAGCTTAATGTTTCCGAGTGCCAGCGTCCGGCCCTTGACGTCCAGCACGAGGTGCTGCATCTTGAGCGCGAAAACGTCCTGGTCGATGACGTCCTCGGGTTGCCGGCACCGCTCGCACATGAGGTTCCCCGCCTTGTATCCGTCGAATTCCGCCACGGATCGGAAGAGGTCGAGGAAGTTTTGTCGGTTCGTCGAGTTGAGCTCCGTCACGAGACCGGCGTCGATGAAGATGAGCTGCGGCCGGTAGCCTTCCTTCTCGAGCTTCTGAAGTTCCGATAGCCATGATTTCGGATCTTTGTTCCGCAGGTGGGGTTCGAGGCGTGAGCGGACGTGCTCTGTTGCGTCATCGGATGGTGGGCTTGGTGGTAAGTCGTCGGCGGCCGCCGCGGCCTTCTTGCGCAGCAGTGGAATCTCGGGCTGCGCTGGCTGGTAGAAACGCACCATGATATTGCCCGGGTGCAAGTCAGCGTGGACAAAATTGTCTAGCAGCAGCATCCGAAGGAATGCGTCGAGTCCTTCGTCGGCGATGTCAGTCCGGAAGACACCACCGCCATAGTCGAGGAACGCCGAGAGCGGGATGCCATTTGCGAACTCTTCGACAAGTACATTCCGGGTCGTGAGCTCAGGGTAAGGGTACGGGAACCATGCCGTTGTGCGGTCCTTGAAATTTTGACGGAAGCGAGCTAGGTTGGCTGCCTCAATCCGCAGATCGAGCTGGAGTTTCATCATGTCCCCGAAATTCTCGACTTCGTCTGGTAGCGACAGCCATTCTATCGACGGAATGAGGTTGAGCACCCGGGCGAAGAAGCCCATGATGCGAAGATCTCTTCGTACTATCCTCTCGACGTTGGGATGTAACACCTTGACGGCTACGTAATGCGACGGTACTCGCTGCGGAGACTGCTTCAGTATATGCTGGACGCTGCGGACAACATCCTGCCGAAGGTTCCACGGTTCTTCCTCTAGGTCCGTGTCGCTCGGCAGAGCTAGGTCCGGCTTAAGCTTGGCCTTGTATACTTGGGCAATGGCGCCCACGCCCAGCGGCCTCTCGTCAAACTCGGCAAATATATCGTCAAAGTCTACCCCGCCAAAGGCGACCTCGATCATCCGACGGGTCATGGGCATGGAGTGCGCGGGGGCCTCCGAGTGGAGTTTCGACATGATTTCGCACATTTGTGTCGGGAAGATGTCTGTTCGCGAGGCTGCCCATTGTCCTAACTACGACCACCCCGATTCCTTTGTCAGTTCCTTCGGTTCATTGTGAACGGAGTTTCGGTAAGGGCCATGGGCCTACCTTAATAAATGCTGGACCTGCCCACTCCATAGAGTGCACCAGAAATCCGTACCACCACAGCGCACCGCTCCGCTCATTGTCGCGATCGGGAAGCCGTCTCCCTATCCATATCGCTGGCACCGCGGCGAGTACTGGGACGAAGATGAACGTCAGGTGCAGGAACCGCGCACCGGTATTTATGGGCTCCCAGATATAATAATCAAGAAAGTATAGCACACGGTATAGCGCCCTTATTACTGGGTTTTCCTTCTTCCTTGCCCTTTCTGCCTTTTTTGTTTTCAATTCGCTCCGCGATGACTCGAGAAGTCGGGTTTCCCAGGTTTTGTCTATCGGATCAATGTCATCCTCCGAAAGTTCGACAAAGGCGAGCGCGCCGAGGCCTGCAACGTTCGCGGTCGAGAAGAGAATGGTAGAGGCAAGTGTCGGCCGTCGAGGGCTGTTTGCCCATCGCCATTGGTGCGTGCTGTATCGTCGTGTACCGCAGTTAGGTGGGCGGAGCGACCGGAGAGAGAAGTTTAGGATCGCGGTCGGATGCTTTCGGAGAGTTGAGCGAGGAAACACGCTGCAGAAGAGAAACGCCGGCCGCATCTCGTCTCAGGGATGGGGGTGAATTGGGAGAAGAAACGAATGTCCATCGAGTGTCACCGGAGCTTCCTCATCGGGTGCAACATGGAACTCGAGAAGAAATGGACATGAAGATGCGTTTTTCCCAGGCAGTCGTCGCCTTCACTGTGAAGATTCTCCCTCGTCATTCCGAATGAAGCGCCACCAATTGTCTGTGTCGCATGTCACATGGTACTTCGAACCCTGCAGGAGTGACGTAGAAGAATGCATGCTATTGGGTAAACAGTGGGTAATATTCGGTCAACCTTTCTCATGTTCGCTTCGTACGAAGTACCTGTGTATTTTTTGTGGATTTCTGAACAGGGCAGGACTCCAGGGGCAAAGTGAAGTGGGAAACGTCACTGTGCAGCTGAGTTGAGATCGTGCTCCCTTTCTGGCTGGCACTGGGAGGATTTCAGAAGGGTGCTGCCCACTGATGACTTCCAGTCAACACCTGGGCCGGCACCCATTTCCGCGTGATTACTCTGTAATTCTCACCATGGTCTGTCGCGTGTACGAGGCGTGGGAAACTTCGAGC
Organism: Scedosporium dehoogii; assembly: GCA_002812735.1. NCBI lineage: Eukaryota > Fungi > Ascomycota > Sordariomycetes > Microascales > Microascaceae > Scedosporium > Scedosporium dehoogii. The sequence continues at coordinate 73,235 of PGIR01000012.1, forward strand.
GTCCTCTCTTACATGTGGCGTGCGACGATGATGCAGTCTGATGATTCAAGTCTACTTACAATAATGACAACTCCATTCTCTCAAACCAGCTTCACACGTATTCATAACATAGATAACCCCTCCTCGTGTCCATAACGTCACCGATCGTGGCGTCTGGAATGACGCCCAAAGTCGTCAGGATATGGTCCAGCGTGGTCTCTCCGCCCTGGTGGCTGTTATACTTGAATTGCTGCAGTTTGCGGATCTCTTCGCTCGGCGAGCCGAAGACAACGGCGTCCTCCTCCTCAACCGTTCCGGGGTATTCGGGGAATCCAACGTCGGGTGATTGAAAACTAGGACCACCTACGGCGTAAAGACGATTTTCGAGGTCTGCTTCTTGCCAATCCCACCAGATCTTATCAACCCAGGAGTGATGGAGATAGAAGATGGGATCGGCAGGGGACGCTAATGGGTCCCGCATCTAACGTGGGATGATGATTTCCACTTAGTCGCTAGGTCTAGAAATTTCAAAGAAACGGGCTTCTAGGATGCCTAGGATCCTAGAGATGGAAAAAGATCCGGCAACTCACCGATCCACCAACACCGCCGTGGCCCCCGCGATGAGGGGTCCCGTACGTGCAAGGAAACATGTCTTCATATCTATCAAACGCTTGGCACTTATCGACTTCCTCTTGGGCGGACCACAGTCCTGCCGTTTCGTTGACCATGCGGGAAACGCAATGCTCGCCAAGGCGAAATCCCGGGCCGATGGGGCTTGTGAGGTTCGCGAATGGCCCGTCTGAGACGCACTTCTTGTCATCGATGCCGTAACCGCCGAAGCCGAAATCAGTGTCAAAGATCGACGAGTTTGCGAAATGTCCCACCTCGTTCGATTCATCCCAGTACCTACAGAGCTCGTGGCCATCGCGTTAGCTAAGGAAACACATTCCAAGATGGAGAGCTACGACATCGAAGAAAACTCGTCGCGAAAAGGGGAGGGGAGGTGGGGAAGACACACGGAAGTCCTCCATGGTAACCACATTCTTCGAGTAAGAGCTCGTGTGCATGGAGGAGGTACCGATGATATGGAAAGAATACGCCCGTGGCATGGGTACCACGAGCATTGGCTTGATGGCTGAAAGCGAGCTCATCAAACTTGGTCTTGGCTGCCGGAAGGTTAAGAGATGCGGGCATTTTCATGACGCATACCTCGGCGTCGAGGTAGGATTTCTTTTGGTCATTCGACAGTGTGTGCCTGGAAAAAGAGAAGAAACGGGCTTTTTAGAAACCCCGACTGGACTCTCGTGTAGGGAGGTCTTACCATGCTCGGCGTTGTGTTGGATTTGTACAGGCCCGGCGCCGCAGGCCTTGGTTAAGGCGGACCGCTCCGGCCTCGATGACCAGGAGTGTGGCAAGAAACAACGACACTACTAGGATCTTCGTAGCCATGTCTACGACAGGGCTTATGGGCGAAGCTTACGCGGGGAAATTCACATCAACTTTTCAGGGACCAGCAGCCGAGGACCTGCCACTTATACACTTGGAAACAAAACCACCCTGAGGATCTCCGAGAGAAACCGGAGGTGTATAATGGCCCCAGGTGGGATGCTGTCAATAGTAAAGGACCGAATTGGGTATTGGATAGAGGCATCCTTCGTATGTCCGAGATCCGTGTTTTGGCTCTACCAGGAGCGCGTGGTATGGAGGTGTTATTTGGCAAGCTGCTGGCAAAACTGGATGGCTCTGAAGACTGAGGCACAAAAGACACTTCGGCCCATAAACAGATGCATGGATGACTTCAGAGCCTTCTGCTCTGACAAGTGTAAAGCAATAGTTCCAGGCTAAGACGGTGGAAAACAGGCCGTATGACGGATGTTTATCCATGGTTTGCACGAATAACATAACCTAGTCTCTACAGGATCGTGCTGGTGATGGGCTATACCTACCATTGTCAAGGCGACGATAGATGGATAAACTTTATATATTAAGCGAGCTGCTGGCGATGCATGGTGTCCATGTATTCCTGTGTTTGCCTCCGAGCTGCTAACAAACTCTCATCGTCCCCCCAGCTCAATTACGAGCTTGGTCGGCGTCTTCCACGGCACCAAGACACGAGACAAGAGCATCTAGGAAAAATATAGAGGCCGTCAGCTGGGGATCCACGGGTCTGTTCCTGAAGCTACTGCGCCCGGATTTCGGCCGGTCCCGGTGTCATATTGAACCTGACGGAGCCGACAGAAACAGCGCTGGTGAGGCATACAAAGCTACCCCGAAGAAAAGTCACGGGCCTGGCCTTCCTGCGACTGACGGAAACCCAAGGTGTCGCCATGCTCGTGCTAAGATGGCTCGAGATGCTGCGTCATTCGATCTTAGGCATGGATAGGATGGGAGCACGGACAACAAGGCATTATTGACTCGAGGAAGAAAACTCTATCCTAGGTTAATCATGAAATGAAATGATATCAAGCATCGTCAATAATTCGTTAGCCGAGCATTTGTTGCCATCAATTGACCTCGGAGAAATCAGTATCAGGAGCATGAGTGAAGGTGAGATTGAAAGGTGAATTCCCACTCAATTATGGAGTTCCAGTCCGCTGTCTCGTAGTTCCAAGCACTGTACGAAGTACAACCACACCCTTCCCCTTCCCCTGGCAACGAACTGCACTGAGCTTCCCAACGACGTAACTCTACGACCACAGCGAAATTAGCTGCACTGCACAAGTTCCAATCCCGCCCAACAAACTCACAGCGATCAATATTAACAACCACCCCAACAACCTTGGAACCAGAACACGCCATGGAGACTCCAGCCAATGCCCTCCCCTCGACTATGAGGTCATGGGTTGTCGGGAAGAACGGCCCGCCCGCAGACGCTCTCCAACTCGTGCCTGATGCCCCCGTCCCAGTCCCTCAAGGAGCTAACGCACTGATCAAGGTGGCTTACGTCTCTCTGAATCCAGCTGACCTCCAGTTCATGAAGAAGATTCCCACGCTTCTTCCTTTCCGAAGACGTCCCGTTCCCGGCCTTGATTTCTGCGGTGAAATTGTCGCGCTTGGTCCCTCAGCGGCCACGACGGCCGCAGCCCACAAGTTCGAAGTGGGAAGTGTCGTTTGCGGAGCCATCCCCGCGGGGAACGTCGCCGTCGGCGTTGGAACGCTAGCAGAGTACATTACCGTGCCGGTCGAGATCCTCTCGTTGAAGCCGGATGATCTGTCCAATGCTGCCAGCTCCGGGTTAGGGATCGCGGGGCAAACTGCCGCACTTGTGATGAGCGAGGCCAACGTACAGCCCGGCCAGAGGGTCCTCATTAACGGAGCTAGTGGAGGCGTGGGGACATTCCTTTGCCAGATAGTCACTGCCCGCGGTGGAGTGGTAACAGCAGTTTGCTCTGGCTCCAACGCCGGGCTGGTGAGGAAATTGGGGGCAGTTGAGGTATGCTCTCTAGCCTCCGGCCGTGGCATGACTACGGCGCCAATGGCCCCTTTGGACGTCTATTAAACGAGCAGCAGGTTGTGGACTACTTACTGAACAGTCCCGTCTCCTACCATCTCGAGACGGAGTACGGTGATAATCCATTTGACGTAATCATTGATTGTGTCGGTAATCAATTCCTTTACGACATGTGTGAGCCTTACCTCAAGCCGACAGGCATCTTCTTGAATATCGTCGGCGGTGCCACCGAAGGGGTCGTCCCTTGGGTAAAGGGAACTCTCTGGCCCAAATTTCTCGGGGGCACTCCCCGTAGGTACAAGATCTTGGCTCTCATGCCGAGCGGCAACCTTCAGCGCGAGGTAGTGCAGTGGGTAAACGAGGGACTCGTGCAAGACGTCCCCATCGACTCCCAGTTTGCCATGGAGGACGTTATCAAGGTAAGACTTTGGAGTTCAAAGACGTCCTTGTCTCCGGTGATCTCGCTAATTGACAAATGGCCAATGACACAGGCATACGAAAAGTTAGAAACAAAGAGGGCCAAGGGGAAGATTATCGTCAAGGTGGCCCCTTGAGAAGTACTAGCTGGTGACGGAGAGAGGCCGCAGACGAATTTTGATACTGTCTATCGGGAAAAATCGGGAAACCTGGGAACCGATATTCATGATCTTGTAATCAGATTCTGTATCTATTGTATTTATTGCATCGAATGACTATCCAAAACTTTTCAGTCTCTATCTACGATTCATGACGTACCAGCAAGGTGCTGGAAGACTGAAACTTCAGAACTTGTGGTGGATTGAATGATCTCTCGAATGTGGTCTTCATCGACCGCACCCTAACACGATCCAACTGGTGTGACATTATATCGTAAACTAGCTCGAGATCTTGACGAAATCGATAACTTGATACAATTCGGCGCTGGGTCATTAATCGCAAGGAAGGAGGAACAAAACATGTTGAGATTCGCCTCGGTGGTGGAAAGCTGTATATTGCCAAATAAATGACCGAAACCTCAACGAAGTGCGGGGCGTGTGGCGTAGTGGTATCGCGTTTGCTTCGCATCAACATCGGAAATCTCCGATGGCGTCTGTAAAAGGTCACCGGTTCGATCCCGGTCACGTCCAGTCGAATTTTCTTTTTGCCTTCACCACGCGGGTTTCATATCTCTTTTTTCTACCCTCCACCGATTCTTATTTTGTTCGTCTGTGATAGTTTATCAATTTCTTTTTTTCATGTTAGGCGCTCTTCTCCTCCTCCGTGCTATTGGATATCTTTCTATGTTTAATAAAGCCGTGATATGAGATATCAATTTTAGTAGCTATTTACTCGGATAGGCATGTTTCATGCCCAGAACACCGGCGCATATGCTCTATTACTCCGCCCATGTATGATGGTTTTTCCCTCTCTCTCTTTCACCTAGCCGAGTGTCCAGAGTCAACATGTACACGCAGATGCTGTCTCCACTGTCCATAGGTACGTGACTATTGAAGAGATACTATCAGCTCCGTGAAACCGGAGTGCAGTCCTATCTCACCAAATCTATACATGAGGAAAGATGAATACTTAAACCTGGAAAAGCCTCAAGATGCTTTATCAGTGGTGTTGAGAGATAGAAATGTTTCAAAAAACAAACTCGGAGTAATTCGCCTTCTTCCTCGCTCGATTATGTGCTTGAACAGTGGAATCTTCGGGGATGACTGAGATGTGATTAATAACTTGTAAGTGGCAGCAAGCCACGCTCACGGAGAATACCCTGCCACAACAGTCCAGCTTCCCACGTCCGCTTGTTCTGAGTATGGGAGCTCGCTTCCCGCAGCATTAGACCAGTACCCACATGGCGGAAATCCTTTATAGATGATGTCGGGGCATAGCACATGTGAGTTCATGATGAATTTTCTAAAAGGGCGCGGGCCGGACGAAGCGTTCATCACATGTATTTTATGAATTTATAAAATTTATATAAACCACAAGAAAAACCTCTGGGCTTCGATGCGGTCCCTCAGCATCTTTCTACTCCCCTTCACAAACCAATAGGAATAGCATCTCCCTTAGGGGTTTCCGTTAAGAAACTCACCGCGATAAGGATAAACGTGTACGATTCAAGCGAAAATCAACATGGCTAAACCAAAGGCTAATGCTGCTCGAGCACCGACTACGACGTCGACGCTCGTTGCCGATCCTCAAGTCGGATACCGGCTTCGTGTCCTCCTATATGACTTCCGTCACGTCTCCAGCAACCCCCTTTCACAGACTCGGCTATCCAAGACAACAGACCCGCTTTATATCAGCAGCCCCTACTTTACGGAGAGCGAGGCTACTTCTATCAAAGAAGCCATCGTTGACACGTGCACAGAGAGCGATACGAATATCGCAAGTGATAGAGGCAGTGGCACACATCTTTCCGACGCACAACTGACTATCCAAGACATGATACAAGCTCAGCTGGCCAACTTTTTCGACAAGCGGAGAGCGAGTGGCGACTCCCGGCCATGCGGCCCGCACGATCTAGCACCGATTTACGAACAAGTGTTCGCCATCAACGGAGCTGAGCTCGAAGAAGAAGGATTTTTGAGGCGGTTAAGAAAACAGGGACTGCGGACTGGCGATGAGGTATTATCCGAGGAGATGCTGGACGGGCAGCCTTCTGAAGTGAAGGGCATACAGAGGAAGAAGAAAGGCCGGAAGGGGGATAAAAATAGGTGACGATTATCAAGATACCTAGCTCGAATTGGAACGGCGGGATGTATACAGCATCATAGAGATCATGGGATAGCAGGAGCATAAACAACATTTCCCCGTTGTGGCCACATTACGGCCCATGCCATTGTCTTCTTGCCAACTCAAGATCCGGCACTGCCCATTTCTTCATCCATTCTGACCTCAAGACCTCTGCCGCGGAAGCCCGTTGCTCTGGTTGGAAGATTAACATCGACTTCAGCAAAGCCAAAAGCGCTTCTTTTTCCCGCTCACACATAGGCTCCATGCCATCTCTCTGCCTTGGACGTTGGATACACCGAGCAAAACAATCGTCCCAGGTATGCCGTACGGAGTCGTGCCGTCGATTCGGGGCCGTCGTATCAAGTTCGCCATCCTCGGTGAAGTAATCTCTACGAGCGTCCCACTTGTTCCACCACTCCTCCGGTAGCTTTCCTAAAAGGTCGACCTGGTCTGCCAGGATATCGTCGTCGGTTGCGGCCCACGGTTCAAAGAGGGGTTTGTGGCTCAGGACTTCCCAAATAGTGCACGCCAGGCTCCAAATGTCAGCCGGAAACGAGAGTGTGTGAGGAACATCGACAAAGCGAGTTTCAGGGGGGGCATAGGATGCTGGAGTGTTCGAGTAAGAGCGTAATGTTTGCGCCGGCACATACGCCTCTCCAAAATCGGCTACGGCGATTTTGGTATCCATGAGTGTGGCTTTCTTTTTCCTGTGACCAAGCCAGATGGGGGTGACGGCATAAAGCGGCACCCCTGGGCCGAGGGGCTGGCCATCGCGGCGCCTTATGGGCTGCAGATCGGGCTGCCCGTAGTCTCGGTAAATATCGTCGGGGCTCAAGGAGTGGAAACTGTCCGGCAATAGAAGAAGTACGTTTCCCGGATGGATATCGGCAGAGTGTGAGCGCTTTGAATCGAACTGGCACATAATTTATCAACTAACCACCGTGCACGACTCCTTGGTCATGTATGAACGCGACTGCTTCGACGAGTTGCGCGGCGATCACCCTAAACCCAATCGGAGCCAGTGACGGCCATGAATAATCCTCCTTCGCATCTCGCAGACTTAGCCTAGCTGGAGTCGTGACCAAGCAGGAATGCCGTCCATTGGGCCCAGTTATGGTGAAGTGATCCAACAATGGGCGTATGTATTCCCGACTAACGTCCGTGGAACTGAGAAGTCTCGTGACAATTCGATTTTCATGCTCACTGGCAGGTGCATCTACTGCACCCACTTTTATCACAACGTAACGATTAGACTGTTCATCCTTAGCCAGCCAGATGGTCGAGTAGCCGCCGAAGCCAAGCTTGTGGACGATGCGATAACGCCCATCGCGAAACGTGTCATTGATGCTGACGGGATGAAATCCGCCAGGTTCATAATTCTGCGGGTCCTCAACATCTTCCAGGACTTCATAGATGTAAGGTGGGGGGGTAGTAGGGGCCACCATTCGTTGATGCGAAGCTGTGGATGAGCGGGTAGAGAGTTGAGGCACAAAGCCCACACAGTTACAACCGGGTCGCCTCCGAAGATCAGGGGCCTTTCCTCGACATAAAACGGCCCAGAATTGGCGCCTCATTGGGAACGGCTGGGATGAAATAAAAGAAGAAAAGGAAACGGCCAGAGAGGGTTGCCGACTCCTCCTTGTGGCAGGGGCTTAGCGCTGCCATTCGGAGAAACAAGTGAGCGATCTATGAGCGAGGAAAACGAGAGATTCGGATGGTGGAGGTCGTTGGATAAGACCGGTGCACGCACCCTCTACTCCGGTCACCATTTATTTTATTATATTTCACTTCATTTTATATTCTATTTTTCCCTCATATTTAATCCGTGGATATCTAATTCTGGAGTCTCTTAATAAGTGCCTTTCCCTTTTCAACTCTCTCGCTATCACCACTATTATAGAACAATTTATAGTCCATCGCTTGATGTGCTAGTTCTCTCGCCTTTTGCCTCTCCCCCACCATCCAGTATAAGTCCGCGAAAAGAGAGCAGTATTCCCCTATCTGGATGTGTAAATACTCATCTTCCAAAATGTGGAGGAGCTTGGCCGAGAGTTCGTCAATATCACCTGCTGTGAGGCTCTTCCCTCGCTCTCGAAACCTACCCAGAATTGTCTGTATACGACGTATATTCTCATCTGATGCGGCTCGATCCTCCTCGTTTGCGCATAACTTACAACTGCACTCAAAGCCTCGCTGGGCTAAGAGCTCTTTTCGAGCCTCTGTTGGGAGGCTTTGTGGAATGTCTATCCATAGGGTCAACTACCGCCACTTTTGATACTGCTTTTCTCTCCTCTCCTCTAAACTGCTCTTCCGTAGAGTTGGTCCGTATACTTACAAGTTAGGCTAATTTCTTCTCTGGGGTAGATGTCTCGTTGCGCAACAACCTCCATTCGGAGAGTTGTTCTGGAGTAGCGAGTAAAGGCGCTGAGGAGTTTTAGTTGATAACTCGTGTGCTTCTTCGCACTCGATCTAGCGGGGTCGGCAAATTACTTACTTTGGTCTACAATCATGGTTGATCCTCTTCAAATTCCAGAAACACTTAACACACACACACACATATATATATATATAGCTGAGGCGTGTTTATCAAAGCTAGGAAAGTGAAACTCTTACCGAAATGTTGGGGAAGATCGCTGAGAACCTAGCGCCATCCACATCGATGCTAAACGCATTCGTTCTCATGATATCCTCATTGTACTGTCCTCCAGTAGTCCGAGCAAGGGCTTCCAGGCTATTCTTCTGTCTCTCCGGAAGTTGTTCAAAAGCCAAACTCAAGAGGTCTGGATTTGGGGCTCTCGGGATTCCCTCCAGGGTCGTGTCAAAGCTTATCAAAACCGGAATATCCTCCAGGATTATGTCCCCTTTCTTGATCGCTCGCTTTGCCACGAGGCCCTTTCCTTTACCGGGAATGCCTACCACCTCGAAAGGTCTGTCGAAAGACGTGGCTTGATAGGGCGGGGATTGTCCCCATGGCTCGGGTTTTGTCTTCAGAATGCCGGCCGAGAATGCCGCCACCTGCGGGGCTGTAATTAGACTCATGGCGCTTCCTGAGTTGGGGGCAGCATAGGTGTAGACGCAGTACTTCTGCAAGTGTCCAGCTCTTAGTACTGCGTGAGCACAGGATGGGGGATATCTCCATGGTCCCCAGAATCCCGACTCATTCGCGATAACATCGTCGACTAGAGGTGGGCACGCTGGACTTTCTGGAACCCGGAAGAGTGCTGTTGGGCTTTGTAGATGTAGCGAGCTATCCTGGTTAATCCATGTTGTTTGGATAGATTGGACGAAAACTAAGACGCAGATAGCCACCCTAACGACCTTAGTTCTAAGATGCCGGACCATAGTTGACTGGTATACGTGATCTGAACGTCAAGTCAAATGCTGCCGATGATCGTCATGCTGATGCTGCTCCCCTCAAGAACAGATCTGGCAGGTTAGATGCTCCTAAAATCAAGTTCTCAAGAGGACATCATCGGTGACGCAACGATCTACGACATGTGCATTTAACCGGGAATGCGAACCAGAGGTTCGGCAATATCGGGATCTCGGACCAACCCAAGATCTTCTAGGAATGAGCCCGATCTACCGGTGCGGTCCGTCGTCCAGGGCACTTGTTAACCTGGGTCGTAAGATTTAATTATTAGATGCGCTGGTTGAATTGGATCCCAATCTCACAAAACAAGACGCTCACTACTCTACTGTAATAAATCCAAAGATCAAGGATTGCCAAACATAGTCGGCAAACTGGGAATATTCGACTCATTTATTCGAGTGTACTTATTCGCTGATGGAATGACATTTGTTATAAGCGTGGATCTGATCGTTTCCTCGGCTCTCATCAACTGGCTGATTTCGGTGATCAATCAGCTTTGGGAAAACCCTTCAAACCAAAACCACATCTAATTGTATGATTCTTCCAAGCTCCAACAGAAATCTACCCTTATTCCCAGTCCTATGCACCTACGCATATGTAGAAGCACGAGAGGAGACTCCGACATTCCTTGCCAACTCGAGGGTTCCAAGCGGCAAAATCGTCCTGGGAAATCTTGTATTGGTTCATGATTGTAAGGCATGTCTCGCCCTTTTTGATCTTATGATACTTCTGGCAGCTTTCGATTGTCCCTTCCACAGTGGGACGCGGTTTTTGCGGAGCGGAAGGTTCTCCAACAGAAGGATCGACACCGATGCAGATGTTTGTGCGTGGGATCAAGTTTGTGCAGCCGTCCTAGAGCACATTGAAACGTCAGTATATGGTATCTCTCCGGAAAGAGGACTGGGCTGGGTCATCAGACATTAATGTCGGGGTTCCATCGGAATCTAAGTCAAATTGGTTCCCTTGTATTAGCTTCACTTTGTAAACCAACTCCCTTGAATCCGAATGTATCTTACATGTCTTCAACCGGAACACCCTCGGCACCAGATATAATGAAGCACGACTCTCCCTCCTTAACTTGATGCCACGAGTTACCTAATTTCCGTTATTAGTGTCTTGCTTGGGAAACAAGAGGCTGGACTGGTGCGAACACAGAGTCAACGCAAGAGAGGTACGCACACCCATCAACCTCACTAGGAAGCCGGCTCCTTGGTTTTTCATCAGCTTGCCGGGAGGAGACCGCTGCTGCTGCAACAACCGACACGGCGGTGACCGCAAGTGCGGCGGCATTGATAAGTCTCATTGCGGAGATGGCTATGGTTATACGTAAAATGAGAGATGGATCGGTTGCCACAGGAGGCAACACGAGAATGAAGCCGACTTCTTTAAGCGCCTCTTCGAGTGACACAATCAGAGGTACTCATCCCTCTTGTACTAAATTTACCAGAGCTACAGGGATTTATGCCTTATATAGATATCCAGTGTCTGCTACCTAGGCTTAATGGTGCCGGATCTCGGCAGGACGCGTCTGTTGCCTCCGAGATCAAATATTAAGGCTGATTACTCGCTCCATGAGGGGGTGGACAAGCGAACAAGATTGAGTATTAATCGATATGGCACAATGGTTAAATCGCAGTACTGATTAACGGCTGGCTAACGGCACGCAAAACTAGACTTCGATATATCTAGTTCTAGTGCGTTCATATGAGGCACTTTCGCAGATTTATGGGCCGAATCTCCTTTGCAGTCTCAGTAGAACTGAACCCATTGGCTATCTTCGATGCTCTCCTTCTCTCAGAGTGGCATGATATATATCAAGAACTACTGATTCAGAGAAGTATCACCAGCATTAAAGTCGGATTTTATGCCCCGAACTAATATACATTAAGGAATCACTCTCCAAAGGTCTACTCGTATTATATATCTTGATAATTTCCCGCCCACGGGCTGGCATGGTGTCGTCTCATCATCGGCCATAACCCTAACCCTAAATTCGCTTGGTCTTGAGCGAAAGGACTCTAGTTCCACCAGCCCTGTTAACCGCAACGCCAATTAGAACCAGACCAACCAGCTATTATACCAGTGTGAATGTCGCTGTGAGAGGTCCTCCAACCAGCTTTCGGGTATATCATTACTCAGATTGCGGCGCTGGATATTATAATTTATCGGGCAGTCCAGACCATGTTTGCTCAGGGAGGTTTCAACAGGACCACTCGGCTTGATCCCTATTCCCGAGCCCTAAATATGCCTATTGAGTGTTCAAATTCAACCAAGATGCTTGGGAGTGTGTCGGATTCAAATTCAATCAATTGCATTGCAGATTTACTTGTGGATGTTTATGAAAGAACATGTGAAGTCCAACCTACCTCGTAATACCTGTCGTCTTCTCGTCCAGGGGCTTGCTTTTCGATTGCGTGGACAAAGTAACAAGCGTCCGTCTGACATTTGATGCTTCGTCTCCTCCGTACTGTCTCGTAACTGTACATATAGATCTGTATCCTCTGGGGTTTCCTTTCCCCAGAATTTGGAACAGGGTGGTGGCGACAGCTCCTCGAGCTGGGTTCAAAATGCGTCTCCGGAGCTAACTACATAGCTCTAATCAGCTCTTCTGGACAATTCCAACATTTAATTGCCTGGAGTCTTGGCTCAACTACTCCCCAGTGTTCTTCGTCGTTGTCCTTGTTGCCCATGGAGGGAGAACATGTACAATAATGTACTTCGTACATTGATTGGTGTCTTGCTACAACGCGTCAAACGTCTCATGGAAGATGTGTCAGCAGCGTAGCTGGCATCTTGCTGAGCCAATCCATTCCCAGCGCTGCATCATCGCCTCTTCTCCCTTTCTTGTGTGTGTGAACCCGCCTCAACAAGTCCTGGGTTAGATCGATTTAATTGCCACGCCATTGCTCCCTCCAATGCCAATCCATACCCACCACCGACGTGACGAGCCCGAGTACTGCAGATCGCCGCGAAAAGCCACCAGTGTCTCTCTTGTCCATGGATCGACAGTCCCGATTTCCTTTGTTGTAGTTTCACAGGGAGGCCCGCTTCGGGTCGTGACGCACGGCGTGCGTCCACACAGCCCGCGACGTCCGTCGTTCGAATTTCCTTCCAGTTCCCGTTCGTGCGACCTAAAGCACGATGTTGTCCCACCTCCGATTCCACCGACGGGGCTCGTCGAACCCAACCTCTCCCATCCCCGAACAGCAGCCCCCTCGGGACTTCTCGCCGCTTAGCCAGACTCAACAACATGATGCCACTGTAGGCACCGACCCGCGCCCTGCGTCTTCCCACTCTTCCTCGCTCCCGCCGACATTACCTCCGATTACTCGCGTTACTTCTGCCGACGCTTCCCTCGACTTTCCAGACTTCTCTGCCCATAGTCCGCCGACGTTAGATCCGCCCCGACCCTCGCCTATTCGATCTCCCTATGGCCAGAATTCCAGCTTCATCGGCGGAGTAGCCCTTCAAAATTACCGCCGCGGTGAGCCGCCAACCCTTTCCAACGACTCTCAGCCCGCGACCTCGCCCCTCCCTCCCGCCCAGACTCGTCCCGACAACACCCTCCAGCCGCCGCCGTTCTCGTCGGGCCCCAGCAATGCCGTCGCCTCTCCTCAACTCAGCCCTAACCTGCCGAAGCTCTCTCCCTCTTTCATCACTCCGACCGATCTACGAAACTCCGCGACAAGCCCCACGGGCAGAACGTCTTCGGCGAGTACAAGGCAGGGCCAAGAACAGCAACCATACCCCGCCACGATGATGCCTGTCGAACCTCCCAAGGGGAAGAAAGGTCTTCCTTTCCTCAAGAACCCCATGTCCACCTTGCTTATGAGGAGAAAGGCGAATCAAAATGTTCCTGATCTCCGTCCTTTGCCGCTACAGACATCGACCGAACCGACGTATGACCCTCGAATTCGAGGAACTCGGTTTCATGACTTTAGCGCACCAAGACCAAGGCGGCCTGTCAATCCTAGCTCTGCCAGCACGGCGCACACCTCCGCCGTATCTAATCAACCGGACTCTGGACCGCCGCCGATACCCGACAAGAGCAGGCTGCGACGTCAGCCAACGGAAACAGTAGATGTCGCCTCTGGCAAGCTATGCGTGGAGCCACAAAACAAGACGGGCAGCGGCACCGGTTCAATGCATCTTTCCTCAACCACTGTCCAAGGTAGCCACGAATCCCGGCAGGGTATCTCGAGAGCGCCATCCGGCCAGTCTGCCCAGGTGGCGTCGGCTCTTAAAGACAAGCCACTCCCCCCTCAAGCCTCGCCACCGGTCGTTCCTCCCAAGGACGACGTCATCACTGTTACCTCTCGATCTATATCTTCAAAACATTCGGCCAGGACAAGTCGAACTAGTCTATCGAAATTGAACAGAAATGCATCGACCAATCGTTCTGGTCGCTTCCCCGCATCCGAAGGCTTCTCGAGCGAGGTCCTATCGTCGGTACCCAAACACATGAAAAGCACATCGTCCCGCTTCAGTTTCGACATGATTGGGGCAGCAAAGCAGGAGAAGCTCCTCGAGGAGAGACACCGGCAACGAGAGCTCGAGAGGCAGACGACACGAGTTCCTAGTCTAAGCGATAGTCAGCGAGACTCCAGGTTCGACGATATGGACGACGACTTTGACTACGACGCAATGATGGACGACGACGGTCTTGAAGAGGCGATACCCGGCGTCAATGCTGACTACGATGAGGACTATATCCCCGGCCTCGAAGACGACTATGGCGAGGAGCCTATACCCGGAATCAACGTCGATACCGCTTTTGACGAACATGTCCCAGCAAGTGACCATGATGACTACGACATAGATGATGTTGATAATGATCAAGAAAACTTCTCTGGGTTCGTCTTCCAACGATCTAATCCCCAATCATCGTTGGCAAGCCCCCACAGTGCCGGCATGCTAGTGACTCCGAGGGACGCAGAGGGGAGAGTAATAGGCTTCGCCCTGTCGAAGGACACCCCCGGATTGCCTCCCCAAATACCGTCGCCACTTCCAGCATTACCTCTGTCACTAGACGAGGGTCCCGTCATCTCGTCGGAAGATCTGACTGGGCTCGGCATCCAAAGTCCTGGCATTTTGGAGAATAACGGGATCACTGAGGAAGAGCAGCCGCACCAGCAGAAGAACGAGTTCGAGAAGCAGCATCCCAACATCCAAGATAGACCAAAGGATGATCTTTATTTTGATGATGGCCTTTCGGGTTTCGATGCCGAGTTTGCCGATGAGCTTGACTTCGGGCCTGGTGACAATGGCCTACCCTTCGATGAGGCGCTGTTTGATCTAGACGACACGGACCAGTATGGGCGCCCTATACCAGGCGCCTTCCAGAAAGCCAAAGAAGCTCACGATGCGGCTCGTTCCCAAGCGAGGAGAGAGTCGGACGACGGCACGAGCGGTCCGGTCGACACATCCATCATGTCTCAGTCCACCACTCGAACTTCCATCAGCGCCCCTGGGCCGCAGCACTTCGTCTCTAAAGCGGCTAGCGAAGAGATCTCGCCGCAGCATAATCTCACAACGTTCGCGCATGCCATTCACCCCACAGGGCAGGATGGCATGGCAGCCTACCAAGCGGCTCTGGCAGCCGCCGCCCATCAGGCCGCAGCAGCGGGCAAGTTCCGACGCGAGTCTCCACCAACGTCCCCGAGCTTCTCTGCCGGAGGCGACCAGCCCTCGCCGCCCAACGAATTTGATGATACTTACGATGAGCCGTCACGCTTTGATTTTGACGATTATGAAAGAGACGACCTAGATGACTTTGATCTTGACGATGACGATATCATTGCTGAAGCCAATGCCAGTGCGCTCGCCAATGACTCTGATGGGTGGTACGGTCGCGAGTTCGGTTTCTATTCAGCACCAGGCTCCCATCAGACCAATAATTCGGTCCCGTTTGAGTACGCAAACGGAGGGTATTTCGGCCCGTCGGGCATCGGCCACGGTATGAACGGAAGAATGGCGTCTCGGGAGCCGAACTTGACACCAATCACGGAGAGATCCGAGTATTCCAACCGCAACTCAATCATGAGTTTGGCCGTGCCGCCCATCGGATCAGGTGCGTCCACAAGCATCCAGAGCCCCGGTCTTGCTCAGCTGGCCATGATGGCAGATAGCGCCGACGACAGCAACATGACACTCTCGGCGCTGCTGCGGCTTCGCACCAAGGCCTGGGGAGGATCGCAAGCCAGTTTGGTCTCGAGCCGCGATGGCTCCCCCCGGTCAGAGCGAGGGGATGGGGCGAACTCACCCTTGGTTGGGTCCATGGGTCATCTCGGAATCGGCGGGTTCCACGCCCGGAAGAATTCGTCCTTTTCGGTATTGAGTAGGGAGTCGGAGACGTACAGCTCACCGGGTAGTCCGACACTCACAATGTCCCTACCTGCGGTTCTCTCATCACCTCCTGCGGCCCCGCCACCGCTGGCGCAAAACGCGGGGGCTGCTCCAATCCCAGGTCGTGCTCTTTCTCCCACACCATCAGCCCCCGTCTTCTCCTCGCGGTCTCCGGAGCCTCCAATCCCGACCTCCACGGCGTCGGTTGCTGGAGATAGGGATAGCGTATCTAACCGGGCCTGGCCTAACAAAAGCATGGGCGAGGAGCGGCCAGATCCTTACCCCATGACGCAGCAGTCGAACAGGAGATCCGGAATAGGCGGACACCGCCACAAAGGATCTGCGGGCAGTATTTCGTATATCAAGGAGGAGGAAAGTGGTGAGACGCGCTGGATCATGGAGAGAAGGAGACTTGATGAGAACGGGGAAGTAGAGATCTTGGAACGTGAAGTTCTCACGGGCGGCAGAATATGATGAATGGAATGGGGATGCGCTTTTTTCAAAGCAGTTTTCAAATGTGTACGATTTTTAGGGCGGCTGTTTCGGACTTCTTCTTTACGTGTAAGACAAACTCGGGCATTGGATAGGCAATCGGTTGCCAGGCTAGCATATGAGGACAATTGGATTTTGGGAATAAGACGGACAGGCGAAGAAGTATGGCGTCTTCGGTTTATAGATGGACTACCTCCTTATTTAAAAAGATCAATACTTGGCCTCCAGGGCGCCAGGTTTCGAGCAGTTCCTTTACAAATTGCGGCAGTCCAGCGTATCGATGCCTTCTCAGCTAGGGGGCTTTCCCCTACCGACCAATGTACCAGACCCGATAACTGATACATAGTCCGGTGACTACCT
Organism: Scedosporium dehoogii; assembly: GCA_002812735.1. Lineage (NCBI taxonomy): Eukaryota > Fungi > Ascomycota > Sordariomycetes > Microascales > Microascaceae > Scedosporium > Scedosporium dehoogii. The sequence goes on from PGIR01000012.1 coordinate 89,935, forward strand.
CGTATAAAATGCAGCATTCAGAGAGCTAATGGACACGATATCTTGGCAGGACCAGCGTGTAAGGGCAAAGCTCGTGTGTCAATCGAGCATCGACAGCTTGAGACTTCTATGTTCCGAACTTAAATCGGTTTCTCCCGGGACTAAATTCAGGAATTAAGAAATAATTCATACGGCTGGACGCCGGAGTTTGTTCAATTGCGATGTGATGGGATTGAAAGATTGAAGCTCTTTCGGATTTTACAGTTCTCGGCCTTTGGTCCGGCTCCAGCGAAATTATTCCTCCCACCCCACTTAATCATCAGATTGAGAGCTCCCCAGAGCTCTGCGTGAGCGACCTCTCCTCTCTTTCTCCAGGCCTACAACACCAACACATCGCCATCGACTGCGAAGCGGCGAAAGATTTCCAAACATGGCATCGAAACTGGTTCCCACGAAACAGTTCGTATGCGCCAGCTATCGCTACTCGCAAGGAGGCTCTCCCCTCGTCCTCCTCCACCCAACAAGACGCATCCGATTCTCGAGCTCTTCGTCGACGGCAAGCGCGCCACAACCTGTACCCTCCTCCGATCCCGATAATTCCCAGCAGAAGCCATCATCAGAAGATGCCTCTCCTACGTCCCCAAAGACCGAGGCGTCTCCCGACAAGGAGAAGGGCGCGCTATACCGCCGACTCGAGCAAGCGACCGAGGACGCCCTAACGAGCGGCGGCCGCGCGGGCTGGCGAGCCGTCGAAGACGCCGGGTTCTCGGAGGAGCTCAAATCGAAGCTGTACGATAAAGTCGCCGCCGCGAAATTGAATTCTACCGAGGGTGTCGGCGGGGTGAATATCGCACCGGGCGCGGGAGCTGGAACACGACTGCACGCCGACGGGCGATATTGGACGGGTGAAGAGTCGCACGAGGACGCAGCCTTGAGAATGTTGGATGATTCCAAGAGGAAATTGCCGCCTGAGCTACGGGGACGGTCGACCGTGACACCGCCAACGTTCGGACGGGTTGGTGGGGGCCAGGTGGGAAAGGTGAAAAGAGCCGCGGCCGCTAGAGAGCTTGCTTCGAGCTATCGCACTGAGGGGAAAGGCTTGACAGAAGGGGAAAGGGAGGAGTTCTTGCGGGAGTTGAGGGAGAGGTTTCAACCTGGGGCGAGGGCCTTGCCGAATACAATATCAGGGCTGGCGTCGTTGGCGAATGAGAGGTGCGTTCCGATACAGAGGGTCGGTGCGGCTTGCCTACGAAGCTGACGGCGTTTTTCTCTAGGATCGAGGAAGCAATGGCTAGGGGACAGTTCAAGGTACGTGAAGAAGAATTCACGTCGTCTCTTCTATGTCTGCCGTTTCTCACAACAGGCAGAACATCCCTCGAGGACCAGGAGTTGAGCGAGACACCCGGGCGGACAACCCCTTCATAGACACGGTAAGATCTTGTTCAGGATGGATTTGCCACTTTATTTTTCGTCTCTATTCCTTCTAAAATCTAACTCTCCTTTTGCAGACAGAATACATAATGAACAAGATGATTAAGCGCCAGGACCTCGTTCCTCCCTGGATCGACAAGCAACAGGAGCTATCCAAAGCCGTCACCAACTTTCGCGCCCGGCTCCGCAATGACTGGAAGAGACACGCCGCGCGCACGATCGCTAACCGTGGTGGATCACTCGAAGACAAGATCCGCGCCGCAGAAGCCTACGCTCGCGCCGAAGCGGCCAGAAATCCACCGAAACAAACCCAATCGAACAAGCCCCCGAAGACGCCACCAGAAGGGCCCGACGCAGATGCCGTAATCGAGACGGGTCCCGTCTTTAGGGATCCTACATGGGAGGCCGCGGAAACGTCCTACCTGAAGCTGGCCGTGGAGAATCTCAACTCACTCACGAGATCGTATAACCTCATGGCGCCGGAACTAGCCAGGAAGCCGTACTTTTCTCTCGAGAGGGAGCTGGCGTCTTGCTTTGCTGATGTGGCGCCCCTCGTGGCGGAAGAGATTCGGGCCAGGGCGTTGGCGAAGCCTGCGCCGTCGTTGTTCGGGGGAGGGTTTGGTGGGGGCGGAGCCAGCGGGGGTTCTCTAGGAGGAGATGGGGTGAAGGTTTACGAGAAGGTTGGTGGTGAGTATGGGTTCAAGGAGATGTGGAGGGATTTTTGGGGCAAGAAGAAGGGCGCTTCCTAAGCTCTCTAGACACATTGACGCGTCTCTAGACACGAAGCCCGTCCAGCTGTAAGATAAAATGGATGCGGAGAGCTACTGAATAGGTACACACCCCGTTCTTGGCCTACGATGATGGATAATCGGTATGACTGGCCAGGCCACGGTCGGGCTGGAGATGCCGATAGCTTTGGCGGTGAGCTCGACGGTAGTAATTAGATTCTGCGAGTTCGCTAGATTGCCGATGGTGATGATCCATGCGGTTCATATGGCTAGTCTCGAGATTCGCGTTTGTCTTAGTACATCGTGCCTCTTTCCGCCAGCCGCAGCTCGGAAGCTCGGTCGGCGAGCAGCACCAGCGGTTCAAGCAACGCCCTTCAGCCTCACAAAAAGTCCACCTACCACAGGACTCCATGAGGATCTCGGAGCGACTGCATCCAGTGCCGAGAAAACAGCCCAGACAGCTAGCCACTCCCCCCGAAGAAACCCGCACGGTCCGTGTTAAAGTGACCGGGATGGCGTCGGGCCTCAGCAAGCAAAGCCGGAGAAGCCCCGCGACCCGCGCCATGCCCGCCTCGAGGTTGCAAAATACCGTTACATGCCCCCCGACGATCACAATCAAGCCAGGCATTGTCTGGCCACGCGCTCCTCGGTTTGACAGATGCGGCTAATGCAATGCAAAGGGACCGGATTTTTGACTACTCCGTATACTACACTATTACGAGAAGTTCGCAGGTTTTACATATGACAGAGTAGAAAGTCTATGTTTTGCTTGCAACCCTCCACGACGTAACCCAATATCGTCATCATTAAATAATACATCATATTCGCGGTCGAAGGGCCCGAACCTCCCTTGATACTGGGGGCTTTCACGTGGGGTTCCTTCAATGCTGAGGACGTCAATGATGTGCAGATTAATTGGCCAACTCACCGCACGCTCCGAGGACTAATCGTGCCACCGTTGGCAATGATTGACATGCCGAGGAGTTTGGTGTCGTTGCCATTACAACTCCAACGACCAGCGATTTACCATGATCGTCAAGCAGGATTCTCGAGATTTATGAAATTTGACCCGGTTTAGCGGGAGCTTTGGAGCCTCCCTCATGCCCAAGGACACCAAAGTGTTTCATTGCCGTTCCCTCACGCCGATGAGAAAGGGGTGACCAATTGATGTTCTTGAGTGTAAGATGCAAGCGGTCTCTCGACAGGACTCCTATCACAGTCGGACGCAGTTTGCGACGAAGTGATATGATACCGACGAGTTGACAGGTTGGATTTCAACGTGAACGTTTGTGTCGTATTTGACTGCTGCATCTCGGCCCCCAACGTCCCGCTTCGTTTGCTTGTTGAACTCCGAGTACTTCATAGAGTCCAATTAATTGAATGGGTCACATAGTTTATCAGTAGGAGCAACACACCCCGTCACACCTGCTGCGTCGTTTTCACTTCGTAGTGCTACGGACTGATGCAGGTCAAAGGTTGAGTGAACGCAGGGCAAGCAACAGTCAATGTCCCTTGCTTTTTCTCCTCGAGATATCACCAAACACACCAGCATCCTGTTTTAGGGCATCGTCTCAGCTATTTTCGGGTCCCCTCCCATCCGGTAAGGGGCGACGAAAGAGTTGACTGCAGAGTAGCATTGTGGAGACTCGTCCGACGCTGCCGCTGCTGGGTTGGAGGTTACGGGAGGCATCAAGGATGACTCTTGGGTTATTTGCAAGGACGAAGTAAGCCTGTCCAGGGGGGGGGGGCATGGCGGGCATGGCGGGCATAGCAGCAGAATGCTATCAGAACGAGAAGATAACTAACTATCCACCCCATGGCAAGGTCACCCTGAGGTCCTTGCTGTCAACTCTGACGAGTCATCTTGGAGAAATTCAAATATCAGAATCGTGCGTGGAGGAACCGAGGCTGTCGAGTAACGCCCGTGCTCGACAACATGGAAGAATGTGACCGCTCAATCATTAGCATTTTCGATGTCATCCGTCAACGTCAACGCAGTCATTTCCAAGCTTTCCTATCGTGCCTATCGTGGAGCTTACTCTCCATCCGCAGAGCCAAACAATTATAGTGGCAATGATGCTGCGCGTATGAAATAGGAATAGACGGCCTCCATAATCGCGTCTCCAATGCACTCCGTATTACTAGTCAAGGAACAGACTAATAAGATCGCAATACTGAACAAGGTGGGGAAGAGAAGAACGTGTTGGAAGGGGTTCGGAAACCTGGAAATGCCTCTTTCATAAAGCTACCCTCCCCGTAAGTGAACCAAAGAGTGAAGGGATCGCGAGACCAGGCCTACCCCAGTCTCGGTATAATATGAGACGATATAATACTCTCACGCTAGTGTTCGACCAAGTATTTCATATGAAAGACTAAACAATACCTTCATGGCGCAATCCCGTGAACTGGAGGGTTAGCAGAACGGTTAGATGACAGCGCGCTGGCGCACAAGGCGTACCCTATGAAGTACACTAACCAGAAGAGCGTGGAACCATTCAATGTTGATGAGCTATTCTTCGTCATCTGCATCTGGATATTAAAGGCCTAACCAGGCCAGGCACTAGACCAGTCCGGGAACTGGGGGCATGCAGCCGCCCTAGTCGAGCCAAGGGGTTTTCCTCTTCTCAATTAAACTATTCCAAGGACACGACCAAGTCTTGGGTCATTGATCGACTTTTTCATGAAGCGCATCGACATGTGGCACGGACTCGGGAGGGAGAGGAGGACTCGGATCCCATGTCAAGTCGAGTTTCACCCCTTTGACTGTGAAACTGTGGGCGGACAAGCGTCATGGCGACGCATTTCTAATACTCCATCCATGAATAATTACGTGGAAATAAATCCCGTTAATGATGGGATAGGGGAAACTGGGGGAAACAGCTTCCAAGTTTGCCATGATCAGGATGGATGGAAGGAAGGAAGTGGAAGGATGAAATGATGAAAGGATCAACAACGAAATGAGGGGAACAGAGCAGCGGACTAGTGCAAGAATGGCGCTACTCGATTCCACTTCCAGACCACACTAGCAGGTCGCACCTCGTGGGAGGGTGAGCATCGTCTTCTAGAGGCTCACGGCCCCCTCCCCTGCAGGGTGGTAGGATACGTACAAAGTAGGCTTAAGTGACAGCCCGAACCCGTTGCTACGGTCAGGGTCTGCGCCACCCGAGTCCCTGAGTGTGCCTTCAATTGCGACGCTGAAGATGAGGGGTTCGGGCTACTACACTACCACCGCGTCTCCGACCTTGCAACAAAGCGGACAAACAAGACCCCTCTGCAGAATGTCGCTCGGGTATGTCATCGTTCCGTAGCAGCAGCTTTCCTTCCAAGTTGGGAGCGAAGTAGTCGTTGAGCATAGATATTTGTTATCTATGTATGGTATGCCACCGCCGATGCCTTCTGAGTCCAAGAGAAACCCGGCTCAAGATGGAGCAAAGAGGGGGAGAGGGGGGTTCGATGAAATTGCAAATTGCAAACTGCTCGATTTGGAAGGCCAGACCACCTTGCAACAGTGCACCCAGGGTCCGATGATTGCGTGTTTGGCCTTTGCAATACCGAGCAATGATCCATGTGAAATGTGCGTCGCCTTGTCTGCAAAGTAAGGGGTCCAGTGGGCACGCTTGAAGATGGGACGTGACTCCTTGTCCGTTCGTAGTAGCGTAGCCAACGTCACCGAGCCCCTCATCCATGACTTAACAAAGTAATACACCAAGCCCACTCCAATCTCTAGGTAGGGAGGATGGCCAGGACTTGTAAAGTACATCGTGGCCCTCCCAAAACAACATCCCTCCACGTGCTGCTTCCTTGAGCTAGTTTAGTTGGGGGGTGCGTGGCATGTCTAGGCGCAAGGGCTGGCCATGCTCATAGAGTCATACTGTAGCTAACCTAGGGCGATACCCTAATATGAATCTGATGAATAGCCCTAGTGCTACTTAGCGAAATAAGGCTGGCCTTGCATTGACCTCAGTCCCTCATCAGCTGCCCAGGAGATGGTGGAACAGTTCGGTCTAACCTAGCCACCCGGTGCCTTTGGGCTGTAGCTTGGAGAGCGCGCTACCGTCATCTATATCTGTGATAGCTGGCTGCTCTCCTTCGTAGCTTCGCGTAATAAAAGAAGTCTTACGAAGTAGAAAGGGGGGAAACGTTGGTGGAGAGCGATGGACTCGATGTTGGCGTCGTTGGGCGGGTTTAATCCTTGCTTCGGAGGGCAACCATCCGAACAAGAGAACTGCATCCCGTGTCTCCTGGGCTCGAACTAGAGGAGAATTTGCTTCTGATACTCTCATGCACCGGTTCATGAATGTTCCCCCTTTATTAGTGAGAGACCGTTTTTGTAAGATTCGCCAACAAACCAAACAGGAGAGACCAATGAATATTCCGAGAGGGAAATGGGAAAACCGGGTTTGCGGGAGAGCATCTGTAACACGATCGCCGCGTCGTCTCCCTCACCTCGTGGTGATCCTCAAACGCACCACACTAATTAATGGGAGAATACGCCTGGAGGGTGTCTGCGTATCCAAATATGATGTGTTGAAAAACCCTGGAAGTAGCGTATTGGAGGCTTGTGACGAAGATGCGAAAGATCAATGAAGAGAACCGGGAGACGTGCTCTTCACTGAAAGAGTCGCTCCTTCGTGCATGTTTGCATTGCAATGCGGAGCAAGGTGTAATCGAGACTTTGCGAGCAAGCTGGCAGCTCTATGGATTTGCATGTGGTCCAAGTCTCTGAAGATCGGCCCACGCGCAGAGAACACATGGCATGATAGAAAGTGATCGAAGAATGCAATGCAGTTCCGAAGCCACAGTATCTGCGAGGGGCGATGTGCAATCCACAAGAGCAAGTCTTCCAGTCCCAGGCCAGGTTCGCTTCCTCACGAGAAGCCGTTCATGGTAGGTCCTGTCAAGAGGGAGATGTTGGCGATCACCCAGCGAAGGACGATGGCTGGCTCGATAGAATCCTGTAGAAGAGCCTTCTCCGTGGACATATCCAAGGATAACTTGAGAGAGGGACGAAGATTCCGTGGTGCAGTTTGTCTGCTTGCAATGGTCATGTTCCGGTGGACCCGAACTTGTGGATAGGCCAGGTGCTTCTGTTGCATGGTTCTTGCTTTTTTGGAGATATTTCAAGACAAGAGGTGGTCCTGGGCTCCTGAGGGATCCCAGGATTTGGATCCTGTGGTGATGGACACCATGTAAGGTACGGAGAGGACTGTGGGTAACACAATGCACGTGGAGAACAAGAGAACGCAGCCTCAGCAGCCGGCATCCGTCTCATCTCACGGACTTTCTCGGGCGTGATGGCCCGTCAGCCGGAGCATACGAAATTCGCCCGACAAGCCACGGCCCGAGAGGGATTACTTTCGGCCAAACGAACCGCCACGAGTCTTTTTTTCTTTTTGTTATTTTTGTTATTGTTGTTATTATTTGTCAAGATCATATTAAAACTGAACGGGATGAAGCTAAGATCTCCACTTCAAGTTAGCTGCCAGTTCATTTCAACCTATGAAGAGGAGTTAGGGCTTGGGATTGAGCCGGGATCGCCGCCTTACAAAGGAAACTGCTAAGCAACAGCTGCGATCCAACAACTAACTACCCACGATGTTTATGAGCACCCTAGCACTTCACAATTCTGGTGACTCCGCAGAGCCCCGCGCTCGCCGCCGAATTGCGAGCTTATTCGTGGCTCCATTTGGGGGGGGGGGTCATTGACCACGTCTTGATCTCTACACCAGATCTCTGCGATTGTCCCGGCATGACTTCGGTCGTCGTCAGTGCGCTCGTTCTGCGAGCCGGGGTGAGATGCGAGATCATCTGGTGTTTAGTAGTTTATAAGAAGTAGGTGCATACCGCCATCGACCTTCAAGGTTCGCTGATGCTCATCTTTGCCCTTTTGGAGTGATCAGAGTGGGATGTCGGCAAGTGATACCCCACGAAGCATGCACGAGGAGTCGGCCTGGGGTTAGAGGCTGTGATCTTTTTCTGCTTTCTTCTTTCTCTCCGGGTGGATTTGAGCGTATAATACTCCGTACTGACTAGTTTGGAGATCTTAGCGCATGGCGTGTTCCGAGACAGCAGGACTTTTTTTCTGCTTCTTTTTCGACAGCCTCATGGTACTTTAGTCGACTGCACCTCTTCCCGATTGGGCTCTTTTTTCCCTTTTATGGAAGGATTAGCCTCTTAACGGTCAGTCCGGGGACCTTTCCGGGACCTCCACACTCTCTCCGACTATCACGATCCAGACCCACAAGGCCCCCATCGATTCCTCATTCCCAGGTGCCCATTAGTGTGTACGAAGCAGTTTACAAGGTCTTATCCCTTTGGCAGGGAGGGGAAACCAGCCTGCCTCATAGTAGGACTCAGTGCCTAGTGTACTGCTAAATATGCACACTACCCACGCTAAAGAGGACCGTTGGGCGACGGGGCCCTATGGCATCAACTACGCCACCGCCAAACGTAAAGGGGCGTCATTAACGAGGCGCCTCTTGGGAAAAGCGGGACGACTGCTTCACGAACTGCACTACTTTGTGCGAAGTTCAGTTGAGAGTCCGGACGTACATGAGTATCTGGTTAGAACAGCTTCTCCTTGCGCCCGATACTTAATATCGTTTACGAAGGTGCCAGAAATACTTCGTCGTGTACGAAGTACTACAAAGCAGGAGGCGTAATGGGATGACCACCAGTGTCAGTCCCCACCATCACAACGGCCCATCTTCGAGAGTGCTGCCATTCGTCCCTGAGAGCTATTTGCTGCCGGGCTTATCCGTTACGTCGTCCTCACCTGCCCATCCTTATGCGAAGCATCGACTTGGTCGCAAGTATGCCAGAAACGAAAGAAAAGAAGAGAATACGAAAAGAAGAAAGAAAAAAATCTTGGTTGCATCATTCGATCCCAATGTGACGGATCCAACCCAGCAACCTGGTTAAGAGTGAGCCAGGCCAACGTCGGAGTAGCATGCAAAGGCTAGGTCGTCCCAGTAGTGTTTTTAGTGTGCATACACTACGAAGTACTACTTCGGACTACGAAATAATTCGTGTTAAATCCCCACCAAGGCGGGACTTGCTCATGGTTGGAGACGAAAAAAATGTGCAGTATTTTACCCCCTGACCAGGGTTCTGAAAATCGGACCGGTGTGCTTGAAGCACCATTCCCAAACGAATCTTTGGGGGTCTCTTCTGGAGCATAATATGGGGGGACGTTGGACCCAGCAAAGGGTCCCAGGGCTCCCCCCTGCCTAGGTAGCTCCAGACATATTATCACTTCCTAACCGAAATGGATTCTTCAACCCTTGAATACTACGACTAGTACGAAGTACAAAGCACGAAGTACTAGTATAGGGTGGCTAGCTCATTTCGTAAGAACTAGTGGGAAGATACTGCTCGTCTTCAGAATCCTATTTGTTCCAACAGCTTCGCTTGTCTCTGGCGCTTTCAACGGGAGAATGGGGTGGCGGGAACGGAACGCGGGAACAAGGGGAGGGTGGCGGCGAGCCGCGAAACCCGCCATGGGCGGACTTGACATCTCGGACAGACACCTGCCTTCGCCCAAACTTTTCATGATCAAGTCAAGCCCTGTACTTCGCATGTAGTGTGGTGTACTTCGTATTACGATAAGGTGGAGTTGAGATGGGCAGGGCAAAGAGCACTTGAGCACTTGGCAGAGCACAAGACCACAGCTCGTTGTCAGTGTCGTATTGCGGAGTAAACAAAGGAAATTTTCTTTCAGAGTCGTCCCGACAAATGATACCACGACGGGTTTGAGCGATATTAAGATCCAGACTTCGGATGAACCGAAGTGACAGTCCCAGAGGTGGCAGTGGACGAAGTCACGGTCAGTTGCATTGCCGTGAGATTAATCGCGGCCTCGTCGGTGTTACTCTCCCTTGAAGCTCTACCGAGCACTGGGCAACTGGCAGTCTGCAACACGTGCGTGCGGCAGACTACCACTAATACTGCCTACGGAGTGTCGTGAAATTACTCCGTAGCCTTATGGTTTCCTGACCATTCCCCTGGGGCAACCTGCCTAATAATACCAGTGATGTGGGATTGAAAGATCACCATACGACCTCGGTATTTCGTACTTCGTACATATCTGTACGAAGTACATGAACCATAATGAAGTCCAATTCTTGCAGGACCACAATGGTCCTCTTCCTCGGAACGCCCGCTGCGACAGTGTTGCTTGTCCATCCTGTCATATATGATAACTACTAGTTGGATGGGGCTGAATGGTTCCAAGATACCAGAAGCTAAACGCACGAAGTACACTAGCAACACCGATCCAAAGCGAGGATTAGATTTTGGGGGGGTTCATCCAAGTACGAAGTAAAAGACGTGCTTCTTTCTTACGTAGCTGGGGACGTGTTGTGGCTAATGACAAGTCAAGCAATGATCGACGGCTCGAGGTGCCACAGCTTCGGGGAACCAGGGGTAGCCCTCCGCTGTTGGGTGGTGGGTGGCAGGGGGAGCTCCCCCTGTCGGCTTATCAATGGCGGCGGATTGGGCTCAGGACGCCCAAGGGATGAATCCATTGTCGGTATTCTTGGTGGGGGAAGGGGTGAAGGGAGTGAAGAGGGCAATTGAGGCAATTGTCCAATTTGAGGACCCCAGAAAGCTCGAGTCCCAATCGAGAGAACAGCATCCTGTCATTTTGGGTCATTGGCAGGAAAAAACAAAAGATTTTGCTGCTCGATTAAGAACGGCACTGACAGGGACGCTATCGCAGCATGCACCACCAATTGGTCAATTCTCGCCGATTGAGTTCTTACAGCAATGGGCTCTGGACTCGGACAACATCTCGTAGCGTTTGTGTTCCTTACACTAGTTCCTTAGTGTAAGGTGAAGTGGCATGCTATGCTCATGGTGGTGATGGACTTCGAAAGTTGAAGCCAAAATAAAAAGTCAATTGAACCAAATCGAACTTCGAGAAGACTCCTGTAGTGCCCCCGGGTTGGCCCCCCTCTTCTCCTCCCACCCTTCCTTGTTGCCCCATTCACACGCGGCTCCGATGCCGGATGAGGCGTTTGCCTTTAACGGTAATCATTGGGCTAGAAACATCGAGGAAGGTGGAGGGATCACAAAAAGCAACGAAAATCGCTGCAGGGAGCAGGTAACTGCGCCTTACGAAGGACAACGCCCCCAGGTTTCTTCTCCATTGATCAATCAGGGACCAGCCGAGACCAGCTCTTTTCCCGTCCCCATCTTGTTGATCTTCGTGGGAGGAGTTGGCCTTTGTCAGAGTACCTGTCCGTACTTGACAGGGTTCTTCGACGCTTGTGGTCGTGATGAGATAGATAGTTGAGTAGGTAAGATTTGCAGAGCTATCCCGACTGATCTAGTGCACAAGTATGCACCTCCGTATGAATGTCTCGACCGCCCAGGAGCCTGCGCTTCAAATCGAACAAAAAGTCCAGATCCAGCACAGGTCAAGCCACCGCTTGCTGCAGGGGGATCTTGGGTGGCAAACAAGCGGTTGTATCCTCCGACGAGAAACGCGTGAATGCGTGATTGCTGGACGCGACAACAGCAACAACGCAATCCCACACCGGCTTGTGAGCAAATCAACTGCACGACAACCTGCAGGTCCCAGAAACGAAACGAGACTGCGCCCTCTGCACACACAATGCACACTGCATAATCAACCCCACGTCAGCGTCCCGATTCAGCTAATATTACGAAGTCGACTTCGGAGCCCGACTTCATGCTTGGTTATGTACTTCGAAAGGTGTTGTTGAAAAACACTGGGGAAGCTGGAGGCGGTGAAGCTTGCGAGCAGTGACCACTTGGCGATCAAGTTCCGGACAAGGTGAAACTTTTTGTGATGAAAAGGGCACTCTCTGCCACTAGCTTTCGGTGCTAGCAATTTAGGTGCCACAACCTGCCTCGTGCTAACAAGACTGGGCACACCGCCCGCCGTGGTCATGGCGAAGGCCTATGGTGAAGGACTCTCAGAGCTGAGGCCGCCGGAAGGAGCCGGACGCTGTTTAGACTGGAGAAGTGTGGGCAAAAAACAAGAAATCATTCGCCATCATAGCGTAAAGGAAAAAAAGATCCGATCCGGGGAGAGTGGCTTGAGAAGTGTCAGAGCCAAGCTCGAATCTTCGTTGATCTTCTCCAACACGGGAAGGTAAAAACCACACTGCCGCGCCTACAAACCTAAAATTCCTTGACTTCTCCGAGAAGAGGAGCTTGTCTCCTCCACGCCCCGCCCCCCAACCTGTTGAGCTTTTGAGCCCCTGACACCGCCAATGGGCACGGTATTATCAATTGATCCCCATCCGAAGACGTGAGCTTAGCCCCGTTGCAATCATCACGTCACCAGGTCCGTTGCATGAAAGTGATCACCATCGATTGCGCAAATTTGGTAAGACTTGAAGCCATGTTTGTCTCTGCTGAGTACTTCGTCGTGTACGAAGTAGACTCTGTGACTACACTAGTGGATGTGATTGTGATAGCGGATCCTTCATGGGGTGGAAATTGGGAGCTTGGTCTCTCAATGGACCTTATCGAAGCTGTCGCTTTCTCTCATTGAATGATGGGGTTACAGATTTCGTGGGGGCTGCTTGTGATAATGCGTGATACACCACGCAGGCCTCACGGTGATAGGCTGATGACACGCAAACATTTGATCGAAGACCAGGGCTGCTTTAGGATTTCCTTTCGGGAAGAGTCGCGGTTATGCTGCGAGCCATCTCTCGGAGCCGCGCGGAAGTTGCTGAGCATTATGCGTACGAGGACAGCTTCAATTGATCATGCGAAGGCTCAAAGGTGTCCACGTTTTTTCGAAGTACTTCGTCTGTTGCATGTCATCACACTTACACCTGCGCCTCTTACTCCGAAGCCCTGTTGCCATTGATCTGCTGATGTACATCCGCAAAGGGCAGAGAGTAGAGATTGGATTGAGTGGGTTCCAAGAATCCAAGAATCCAAGAATTTCGACATGCTAATATTTCCGAGCTCCACCTTCCGTGTATAGGGGGTAATATCCGATACGGTTGGTGCAGATTTTGATACAATTCGATCCCCTCAATTGATCCTTTACAGCGATGGGCGGGCGATGTTTCGCCTAGCAGCTTCCAACTTTCAACTGCCGGGACGAGATGATGCGCTCTCTTCGGCTCCGATGACCTCTTCGAATCTTGTAGAGCACCATTGCTATCCGCCATTATTATTTTCGACATAGGAACCCAGACCACCTTGCCATGTTTCAAGTCGGCCGAGGATTAAAAAAAAAAAAAAAAAAAAAATCCTATTCCAAGAAAAAGCAAATATAAACCCCGGAGTCTGTCGAAATTACACTTGGAGTGATGTGATGGGGTCAATAACGGCTTGGGCGGGTCGGGACGGGCAGTTGAGCGTTGCCAGGACGAAGAGTGAGCTTCTTCAAGTCTCCGGCACATTTACTTGTAATCCAAACCCTTTGCCGGAGCGGCTTGTTTGGAATGCCGGGAGCTTTTCCGTAGAAATTCGTCGATCAATTGATCAATTGATGTTTTCGAGTGCTCGTTGCCTCTTCGAATCGAGCTCTCGCTTCCCAAGTTCGCCTCGTGTGTCTTGTTCAACCGAAGGTGCAGTGAGGCCCGTAAACACAGTGCGTTCGGGAAACAAAAACAGTACGCAGTATTAATACATTGCTCGGCAACCTGGCCATTATTGTCAAGACCAACTTGCATGCTCCAACAATGCACACATGGACTTCAATTGTTCCCGAGTGTTTGAATTCTTTGTTCTAGGTACCTTTGTACTGCATTGCCGCGGGATCTCAGAGCTCGAGCTCGGGCTCGCTGTGATGTTGGTGCGATTCCATTGCATGTTTGTACTATTGTTTGGTTGACACTTAGTCATCTACAAGTAATTCCAATATCTGAAAATAGTCACAGCTGCAGGAGCACGGTACCCTAGTACACTACTCCAGGACACACTGTTCGGAACCAGAAAATCAGAAAAATTCAAGCCACGGCAGGACCTTCGGGACCAGGGATCATGACAAGCAATACCCAAGCTCAAGGACTTGTCAGAGTCCGGTACTTACCAGTCCATGTTTGCCTTTTTTTTTTTTTAAACGATGTGACATCGTGTCCTGCACCCGGGGGAACTGGTGTTGGTGCGCTTCCCTTCCGGCAATCTTACCGCCACCAAAGAGGTTGAGGCGAATTGATGGGGAAACTATCAGTCTCTGGAAGAGGACGAGGCAACAAATGGAGAAAAAAAAAAAAAGAAAAAAAAAAAAAAAAAAAAAGGGAAAAAGAAAATTGAGCCTGGAACACTTTACTTATTCAACCTTGACTCAAGATTGGCTTCGAAGTACTTCGTAAATAACCCAAAGATCAATTGGGGTACCAAATGTAATGGAGCCACGAACGAGCTGCTGACTCAATTGGACTTGATCTCTCGTCGGATACGTACACACGAACAGCAATGGATAAATATCGGCGGACGGCTCAAAAGTCGGTTTCGGTCACCGCTGTAGACTATCAACGCTAGAGCAGCTCCTGCAGAAGGCGAGCATCCTGGACGTGTGGCACAGTCCTCTTGAACTTCATCGCTAAAGAAAATATCCGCTTTGGTGTCGTGGTCAGGCCGCTTCCTATCTTCTTTTAATGAAGGTCGGCGACGCCAAAAACGACGAAGATTATTACTTCACAGGAGTTCCAGAACCTGTTAGTGAAGGCCCTGAGATGGCGCGGCGTTGACCTGGCTAAGCTTGGCCGCACGTCATTACACTACTCCCGACACTAGCCTGCCGGACCGGTCCCTCATTTGACGGGACTTCCTTGAAATAAGGGCGCGCCATGGCGAGTCAGAAATGTGTTCCTGTGAGCCAGTGGAGGAGACTGAACGGAGTGCTACGGGCGGGGCATTCAATCTTGGCGGCTCGCTATGCGTGCATTAGGACCGTCAGTGCCTCTTCTTTCTTTGTTTTTAGTGAGGTCCCTCCTCGCGGACCGCCATGGCGTGGTGATGCATTCAGAGATGTGATGAAGACGAAAATCGCTGTTTCATCGCCATCTCGAGCGTAGATCTATTCTCTTCCCTGTGGCGTTTGTTGCCATGGAAGCTAATTTTAAGCTTTCTGTTTACCAAGATATGGTCTCAGGGGCAGAAAATGTCGAACAAAATTCAAGCTAGTTTGGAAGAAGGCAGATTTGTTTTGGGCAGGACAGCAGAAAGTGATTTTCCACTCCTGTCGTCAATTGGCCCATCTGCCGGGGGGGCTCTGCTCCTCTCGATGTCCGAACATCATACGCAATCCTACGCCCCCCCCGCCCCCCCCCCCCCCTTTAGAGGAAACTATATTATGTACGGAGTAGGGATGTACAAAGCGTCTGCAGCCAGTTTTCTGCAAAGCATGGACCTTGCGATGTTATTTTATCCTCGAGCGCGGCTCACATTAGGATAATTCGTTGAGGTAGGCAACCACTACAATCGGCGAGGGCTCTCTTTACTCCCCGATGGGACGGATTAGTCCCCGAAGCAGCGTGTATTCCATGTGTGTGCCATCCATGATCGTTGCGTCCGGATGAATCGTGTTGACCACGAGGAAGACCCTCTGTGATGATAATTGAGTGTCTCCTCAGCTCTGACGACGTGCACCAAGGCTCGTCGCCGCATGATGACCAATTCCTTGAGCTCGGGGCTGCTGTAACGGTACTTGAAATTGTGTCATTCTGCAAGCCATTTCCCCCCCGATCTGTCGTATTTCTACATGTCAAATGATCAATGTCACGAATCTAAGCCCCTCGTGCAAAGAGCACTTCTTGCTTCGTCCACCAAATGGCACTGAGGACTTGACTCTGTCGTGGATGATATTATCGGAGACTGCTCCACAATGTCTTGTCAACCTCATCTTCAAAGGATCTGTGCTGCTCGATCACCGAATCGAGTCACCTTGAGGGCCATCCTCCCCCCACATCTCCCTCTATCAATCACACAGGTCTGAAAATTTGCGCGGGGAGCACAGGTACCTCAACTGTCTCGGGGTCTGTGCCGTGCTAAATGTCCAATGGGTTCGGCGCCCATCTCTTTTCCGAATGAGTTCAATCAAGATTGTGAAACCGGCAAACTCTCTCCGATATTTAAGACATGGATGTATAAAGAACAAAAAGCAACAAACATCGGTGGCAATATAAGGCAGAGAAACCGCCTCCTCGCCCACATCGATGAGATCTATCAATTCACTGGTGACTCTGCACCACCGCGATGCTCACATTGCATTGTCCCTGCTAATATCACTTGCATGCTAAAGAAGCACCTGCAATTGCGCCAGCCAGGCCATAAGTGCGATGCCATCACTGCCTGCTCCAAAGTCCCAATGAGTGCGATCATTAGATAGCTTCGGCGAGTCATGTCTTGCCAATTACCTCGCTGTCAAATGAGACTCTTCGCCACCACTAGTATTAGTCGAGCTATCCTAAGAGCCGCACGAGTTGTCAAAGTTGTTAACAGGCGCCCTCAGCTTCTGCCTTGCTTGAACTCATGCGACGGCTATTATGACGTTAACCAGGCGCCGAACAAGGGACCATTTTCGTTTTCGTGCTGGGTTGTGAAGTACGACCTGTGAGAGTGGACGGAGGGACATCGGCTTCAAGCTCTACTCCATACTTCGTCTGGATGCGGGATCCGCCGCCTAAGATCCGATCGAGAGCTACGGGATGCAGGTGATCTTTTGTATAATACCTTGCCGACGACCTTCTCCGGGGTCTGAGGACGGTCTCGTCAGCTTCCGGAAAGATTTATCAACGTCAGAGTGCTGCTTTCTCCTTTGTACTTTTCATCATTCAAGGGCAGGTGCTCCCCACTCATTGTCCAATCCAGTCCAATGCCCAATCCGACTTGTACTTGCCTTGTTGGTCGTTGGTGTTGATGTGGGTACTCTGCCGATGGATACAGTATACGAGGGTACTTCGCCTCTTGGCACGGCACAATAATCTCAATTCGCACACGCCCCTACAATTGTATATCGAACCCCACCCCCACTCCCCGAAACATCAATTCAAGGTGCCAACCTGGTCATGGTAGAGTCGTGGGAAGAAGACCCCCGGGCCTCCAGGGCCCAAGCACCTTTCGCAGTGTACATCAAATGTACTACGACAACGGCACCAAATTCGATGTCCCCTGCACTCCACTTCCAGATCCTTGACGAAGACCGTTCCCCCCTTTGCCCTTGCCCAAGCAGTTAATACCAAGCACGCCCATAGAGGATGGGAAGGAAGACAGGTACAAGACTTCAATGACATCCCACCCTCCCCCTTTACCATTTACTTTTCCCTCTCTTCCTTTTCCCACACTCGAACATCACGACCTTGACGACACGCTTTACACTAGGATTATAATTGAACCCCGCCATCACCGTGGGGATTTACTGCGAACACGAATCCGCTCTTCGAGCTCGAGAAGGAGCGCCTAGAGCCCTCTCGTCTACGGACTAAGCTCGTCCGAGCTTCCATCCGGCCGGACTCAACTCGCTTGGGGAAGCTTGAGCGGACCACGATACCACGATACCTACCTCCCCGACCTCACCTTACCGACCTCCACTGCCACTGACGAGCGGCCTAACCGAAGGCCCTACCCGCCGTACGCGGATCCTGCAGCCCATGTCGTGGAGTAACACCCGTCAACAGCAATGAATCTGTTGAACGACCACCAGCCGATGAGGGCGAGCCTTCAGGTCGCCCCATTAAGTATTCAGAAGCTTTTACCGAACTCGAACACGGAACAAGCTCCTTATGATGAGCAGAACCAAACCGTATCGACGAACGATCTATATACACAGTCCCAGATGACCCCGCCAACGACGCCCAACTCATCCCAGGAGGACCTTGCGGCCGAGGCGACATATCCCGTCCCTCCCGTCTTCCACAACTTCCTCCGCGCCTTCTACCCGTTCCATCCGAGCTATGCCATGAGCGACTCGAGTGTCACGCTTCCCTTGAATGAAGGCGATGTCATCTTGGTGCATTCCATACACACCAACGGCTGGGCTGATGGCACCTTGCTTATTAGTGGTGCGAGGGGTTGGCTGCCTACCAATTACTGCGAATCCTACGACCCAGAGGAGATGCGGAACCTTCTCAAGGCCCTCTTGAACTTCTGGGATTTACTCCGCAGCACGGATGTGAATGACAACGAGATATTTGGCAACCAAGAATTCATGAAGGGCATCATTGCTGGCGTTCGGTATCTCCTAGTACGTCCTATTGTCTCTTTCTCGGATTGCCGTATGACCCTAGGAGCCTGGTACTAATCTGCTTTTCTTAAAGGAACGGACGCATTCTCTAACGAGAGAGGCCGCTATTATTCTCCGAAACGAGGGTCTAAGGAGAGGCAGGAAGTCGCTGCTGGCGGAACTATCATCCCTCGTAAAGACAGCGAAACGTTTACAAGAATGTCAGGGAGACCCGCTAACGACCGCGGATGATGTCAACAACCTGGTCGACGAGATGATCTTGAAGGCCTTCCGAATCGTCACGAAGGGGGTGAGGTTTTTAGACATTTTCGATGATGATCGACGGATGAGACTCCCCACCATGTCCATCATGGCAACAGTCATTGAGGAGTCACTGATTCCTCCTACCCCCCCGGCCGACCAGGTCGCATTTGACAACACGAGCGAAGCCGTGGCGACCGAGGATGGCGCGTCCGTTACTGCGAGCACCGACGCTCAGCCTGATTCCACCCCTCAACCTGGCCTCCTGGATCCTTCTCAGGCAGTTGTAGGCAAGCGCGTGTCCTCATTGTTCTCACCTACGAGCACGGCATCCCATCGCCTATCCCAAGGCAACCTCTCTGCTCCCAATCGTCTCTCCGCAAACATCTCTCACAGGCTCTCCTTGTCCGGATATTCGCCTATTACACGACAACATCTAGTATCCGAGCGACTCAGCAAGACACACGATACCCTCCTCTCTCAACTAGGCTCCTTTATTGGACGTCTCCATCTGCAATCACAGTCCAAGGCGGAACTAGTCCGTGCCATCAAGACCTCCGCGACTTCGGGCGGCGAGCTCCTCGCCGTCGTCGATGTGATTTGTGCCCACGATGCCATAAGCGGCGAGATGGTTGCTCCCATCCGTGCTGGCCTATACACCCGCATCCAAGAACTAATTCAAGCCGGTCAGCACATCATTCTCCAGGCGGCCACCGATGATACCGATATCATTATGCCTGAGCAGACCACAATGCTCTCTGCGGCTGCCACCGGCTGTGTCAAGGCTGCGGGCGAGTGCGTCGAGAGGACCAATTCCGTCATTGCCAGGATCGGCGATTTCGAATGCGAGTTGGACGGCCAGACCGCAGGCATCGACGTTAGCATGCTGGACGCTATTCCGGAGGAACGTGAGCGGGCACCCTCAGTGTCTCAGTCTGTGACACCTTCTCTCGTGGACACCATCGGCTCTGATTCTGATACCATTGCCGATTCGACGGCCACCTCGGAGGCTGTCCCGTCGGAGGTTGTCCCTCCTTCAGAGCCTACCGAGAAGGCCCTCCCAAGACTGAATATTCTCCCTCTTGACAAGCCGCTGCCTGAGGTTCCAGTGACTGCGAGCCCAATTGACCAAGACTTCCTCACTCAACCCATCGACCCTTCTGTAGCTTCCCGTCCATCCACTGCCGACGATGACAACGTGTCGAGCCTCGTCTCTTCTGTTTCATCGCTAAGACCAAGTCTTCCTCCTCTCCCTAAACTGGCAACCACTCTTCTTCCTGCTGAGGACTACGCCGCAGAGGAGCAGAGTGCGGAAACGGAATTCCAACCATCTCCACGCTATGATAGTATGACGGCGTCAAGCGCTGGAAGCACTAGCACGTACATGAGTCGGGATTCGGAGTCGAGTATCATCTCCCGCACCTCCACTCGAGCGACGACACCCGATCACACCGTCGGGCCACGCAGCCAGCCATCCATGTCTGAGCTCAGCACTGCGGACAGCGCCCAGCACGCGGACGAAGTTGACGAGGTCGAATCCAAGCTTCTAGAGAAGACGTACGCCCACGAACTCATGTTCAACAAGGAAGGTCAAGTCACTGGCGGTACTCTTCCCGCGCTTGTGGAGAGGTTGACGACGCACGAGTCGACCCCCGACGCTATGTTCGTGTCGACGTTCTACCTCACCTTCCGCCTATTCTGCACACCTCGCGAGCTGGCCGAGGCGTTGATTGATCGATTCGACTATGTTGGCGAAGCCCCCCACATGGCTGGACCCGTCCGTCTTCGTGTCTACAATGTGTTCAAGGGTTGGCTCGAATCTCACTGGAGGGACGAGACCGACCGCGAAGCTCTTGCACTCATCGTTCCCTTCACCGACCAGAAGCTCGGGTCTGTGATCCCTTCAGCTGGACGTCGCCTTGCCGAACTCGCCGACCGTGTTTCTAGTGAGGGCTCTCTCGTTCCCCGCCTTGTCTCGTCCATGGGCAAGACCAACACTTCGATTGCCCAGTACGTACCCGCCGACACGCCACTACCTACGCCGACCATCTCGCGGAGCCAACTCAATGCTCTCCACACTTGGAGGACCGGTGGTGCCAGCCCGTCTATCCTCGACTTCGACCCTCTCGAACTCGCTCGTCAGCTCACGATCAAGCAAATGAACATCTTTTGCAATGTCATGCCCGAGGAGCTCCTTGCATCGCAGTGGATGAAGAACGGCGGTGTCGACGCGCCCAATGTCAAGGCCATGTCGTCCTTGTCTACCGACTTGTCCAACCTCGTTGCCGAAACCATCCTTCAATACTCGGAAGTCAAGAAACGAGCGGCCATCATTAAGCAATGGATCAAGATTGCTCACCAGTGCTACGAACTCCACAACTACGATGGCTTGATGGCCATTATCTGCAGTCTCAACAGTAGCATAATCAGCCGCCTCCAAAAGACGTGGGACGCCGTCTCTCCTAGGCGCCGCGAGATGCTCCGTACTCTTCAGGCTCTTGTCGAGCCTTCCCAAAACCACAAGCTACTCCGTGCCCGACTTCATGACCACGTGCCTCCCTGCCTCCCCTTCCTCGGCATGTATCTTACTGATCTTACCTTTGTCGACATCGGCAATGCTGCCACGAAGCAGCTCCATGCCCTCGGCCATGAGGGAGACGAGGAGGCTGGCGGCATCACGGTTGTGAACTTTGACAAACACACCCGAACTGCCAAGATTATTAGCGAGCTTCAACGCTTCCAAATACCATACAGGCTCAGCGAGGTTCCCGAGATCCAGGAATGGATGAGCGCCCAGATCTCACGGGTTCGCCTGAATGACCCGGGCAACGTCCAGGTAACATACTACCGAAAGAGTCTGCTCCTCGAGCCGCGGGAACTCTCGTCTCGCGCCAACTCAGACGCCGCCTCCACCATCGGCAGCATCTCAACAACCACTTCGCAACGCGGAGCCGACCTGTTCTCGTGGATGTCCAGGGATCGTCAGCAGAACGGATCTACTGCGACGCATACTTGAGCACGGCCCTACACTCGCTTCATCCTCCTTTGTTCCTTTCACCCCGATACCCTTTCACTTTCCAAGTAGCTAGCGTTGTTCCCTTCTTTGCCTGTAGCTGCCCCCATATATTTTTATTTCTCCTTCATTTTTCTCTTTATTTTTTTATTTTTTTATCTATTGGATCTCGTCATCATTGATACCCCATCATGTTTATATACCTTCTCGTATACCTTTTATTCAGCCATTCTATCTCCTTTCCAGCTTCTCTTCCGTTTATATTTTATGTTTCAAATCAGGCAAGTTGGCGACTGTTTTCTTGGGCTCCTGTTATGCCTATTTTTATAACAGACGAGGTGCCAACCATTAAGTCTCTCACGGGATGTTACATTACGTTGGGCCCAGTTGCCCGCTCCATTTCAGATCACTCTGACACCTGTGGTTTTCCTTTTTTTTTTTTTTTTTTCCTTGGTTGAATAATTTTCGAGCTTTTCCTGGCGCTTTGGGGGTCTGAGGAGGCAAAATGGCTGGAGGATTACCAAAACTTCACGGGGAGGTGTTCGGTAGCATATTGGCGTATTGATGATTTTTTTGGATGGGGAAGAAAAACAACCCCATGTTCTGGTTTTTTGTTGTATTTCCCCGTCTCGTTTTTTCTATCTCCTCTTCCTATACGTATATATTCGAAGGACTTTGGGCAGTTGAATCTCCTTGTCGGAGAAGGAGAGAACAGATTGAGAAGAGGCATTGGTGGCGGAGAGCCGATTAGCATCAATATGGAAGGCCTGAGGGCCATCACTTGCTCGAAACAGTTTGTCGTAATTTCCCCCCTCGTGATGAAATGTTCCGAGGGCAGCTGGATCGCCTTGATGGCTACCTATGTAGTCCCTCGTACATTGTAGGAGAAGCCGTCTATACGGACCACGACTGTAGACCAACTCTTGGTAGGACCAAGCGAGTTTGCCTGTTATATAGCACTTCCGAGGAGCCAGACCAGTCGGTGGATGGAGAGCCGTGATGCAGAGCACTGCAAGCATCGAGAGTAAAACGAGCACAGCAAAAAGCTACCAGTCCCAGAGTATCACAGCAAATGATTAAGTATTCGAACGCCACCCATTCCCTACTCCTGCTTGCGTTCCTGGCTTCCGAGAGATCGGCCCGCCCTGTGAAGGTAGCCGAGGGTATTGTGGTGGAATCGAGTCTTTGCTCCTCGAGGGAACGGAATAGGGTTGGTTCAACGCGAATGGAGAGGGTATGGGAAACATTTCGTGCGTGCCACGGGTTTGAGGTTGCGGACGACGTCGATTGATGTACGAATTCGATCATGGCCGAAGGGTGCATCGTCGATAATTCACAACATATCGACTCATTGTTATAATTCGAAGTGGGTTGAGTGTTAATAGAGTCTCTCATTGAACCCGCGTTCTACAGTCGATGTCTCCAGAGGGAAAGACCGCCGGTGGCTTGGTTCTCACGTTTGATATATCGATGCTTCCGCATCATAGACTGAGATTGAGCGGTGCACTCCATATCTCGCTTCGTGCGTAGATCTCTCGAGGTCAAGCGAGGCAAAAGCTCAATCGACAAGAGCAACATTGATAAACAAGAGCTGGGCAAGGCAGAGCTGACCTGGTAGATACCCTTGTTCGATATCGTTCCTCCGGCGGGATCAGGAGCCCGAAGATACGAGGATGTCCTTTTTCTCTTCGTGTTTATGTTTATGTAAACCAAAAAGAGAGATATTGAGCATCTCCGACTGCACGAGAACCAGGGCCCGCCGACTGAGGCAGTAGCAGTGGCCTAGCATTAGACAACTACTAGCAAGTCCTTCCAGTGATATGGTGACCCTAAAATATGTAGCATCATCCAGGATACGACGTAACAATGACAGGCGAACTCAATGGGGCGAGGGCAGGTGTGCTTGGCTTCTTTGGGGATAGGCTAGGGGCCATGCAGATAAGGCTAGTTGGCCGCTTTGTATTTGCGACGTTTAATCGGCCTCTTTTTGAGGGGATGGTGGGTGACCGCAAGTAGTCAATGGCGAGGAACATCAGACAAGCTCCTCGGGGACTGATGGGGACTGGCTGGCGAGGAATATCTCAGCTGTGGGATTGGAGATGTGGGTGGGTTGCTGCATGTGGGGTTGCCTCGTATGCACGACGACGGAAGAGGGCTGGGCACTTGAACTCACCATCCACTGCTTGAGATCCTGGGATAGCTTTGCGGCTGCGGTCTTTAATTCATTCTCAGGTGAAAATGGTGACAACCAGATATCACCTTCACCGTTGGATCCTCACATTCACTTCAATAGTTGACCGGCCCCGTCGAGGAAACTGGGCACCTCGTATCAAGGAAGGGTGTCACTTGGGAAAACGTCTTCCAATCCTTAGATGGCCAGAGCTAACGTGAAAGATAGATGATATTTGAGACTCCGGGGCGGAAGCAAGTGAGTATACAACGTCTAGTCTACACAGAAGCTTGTATACATGCGCGCAGGATCAATATCAAAGAAGAATCCGACCAGATTGGCTCACCAAGAACAGCGCGCAGGGTCCTGTACGTGGGATCCGAACCGGGCCCGACGGAATGGGTCCTGGGGTCCTGGGGATTTCGGTTGTGATAACAGAACCCTCACATTATTTCCTGTACTTCGTACTATAGACCTAGGGATCACGATACCATGCTTGACATCGTCCGCGTGTTACGGGAACCATCGGTGGATGCTTGCTGTGACGTGACGGCGTGCGGTTGTAAGTCCCCGCATGGGAACCCTAGACCGGGTGCCTGCCACGCCTCTTACCAGCAAAAGCTGTAAAAGGAAGAATGAGAGGGGGAAAAAAAATAAAAAATAAAAATAAAAAAAATACAAGATAAAAATAAATTACAAGCCCCAGCACGGCTATTGGATTGGTTCGGTGGCAGTATCTGGGTCCACAGAATCGCCTACAAGTAGAGGACAAGGCCAGCTGCCATTCTCCGCGGTCAGGGAAATCCTTAAATCGCGAGGTTGTAGCATTGAGGACCCGTCAATGGAGGTGACAGGGCTGAATCATTCGACGCAATATGATTCATTCAATACTAGCCTGGATACGAATCGGACTGTGGTGAGTATTAGATTTCATAGAGGAGGATGACCGGGTATGTACGGGTTGAGGCGGATCCAGAATTGGGGCCAACAATGGAGTACAAAGTTTCCGAATATCTTAATTTTGTGGGTTAAGCCGACAAACTACTTCGTAGACAATGGACCAGGCGTGCTATTTTCGACGTTTACAAAGGAGATCGAAACAATTTAGGATGGGCGAATACGGCTCGAAGCTTCGAAGGTAGCAGTGGCGTGGTCTGCAGTCGTCTGGTTTCGGAGCGTCAAGAGGACGCAAGATGTTGTCTTTACTGGCGTGGAGCTTAACATTTACCAAAGGCCCTGCAAGGATCATGTGCTTAACTTCGTAGTGGGGATCTCGAACGCTCTTTGGCACTTCAATCTAAGCTACGAAAAGTGCGATGAAGGATTCGATTGTCTCGTTCAGTTTGGAGGGGCAGGAACGACAGAGAACATTGAGCCCGCTGAAGTGAGTTGATCGGGGACTCTGCTTGATCTGATTGGTGTGCGAAGTGTTGGAAGGGATCTTAGTGAGAATGATGGCGTCGGCTTCTTCCGACTGGGGAAAGATCAGCTGCAGGATGTGGGGACTTGGAGGGACGGTGTGGAGAACTCTTTTTTCTTTCTTTTTTCTTTTTCTTTTCTTTTTCTTTTTCTGAGTCTTTTCTTAGTTTATTTTTTAGGGTCTAGTGCAGGCCTGTAAGAAACGTTACATGCCAGAGAAACGATGGTGGTATCAAGCTCACTGACCAATGAGATGTGGCCGCTGTAGTAGCACTGGGCTGGTCTTTCGTCAACCTGAAGCAGTGGAGATAAACAATTTTACTTTGTGAGCGATTGATCGAACCTTTTGTTTTGTTCCTGTTTAGAAAAGAGGAAGAAAAATATCAGGGAGAAAACGTGATCAAGCATTTAACTATGCACAGAAACTGGGCTCATAGATGTAGATGCTCTGTATACTAAACTAACTACATAACTACACTTGTCAGCAATGAGTTAAAGAGCTTTTGACTCTCTCTCGAGAATACTTCATCTGCAACCTTATTGTGACGGAGGACGGATCTTTTGACGGGCCAGTCTTAGTCCGCATCGGGCAATTTCTCCCCGCTGGTGAGATTGGGGTGGGCCGGAACTCGTGACCTCGGGCGACGCTGGCCCAACCAGCGTCGAGACTCTAGACAATTCGGTCCGTTATGCCTTGCTCCGTCCCTCCACCTCCACGTCCCCAATGCAATATGCTCAACCAATGCCGACTCGGCGCTCGAGATTATCCCCTTCTAAGCCTATTTTCCTTTCCATCTTCTATGTTATGCTATGTATCATCCTTCTAAAGTACAAGTAATTGTTCACAATTTGGCGGGAGAGAATGGGATAAGCGCTTGCGTTTTTCTCAGGGTTGGCTGCCGTTTGCTCCAGGCAGTCGGGTCACGGTTCAAATTGCACGTCTGCTTGCTTGCGTCCGTCCTCGACCCCGCCGATCCATTCTTGATTGAATTGCCCGTCTCCCTTCCGCCCTTCCCAACTAGAGCCCGTAAACTAAGCAGTTTTCACTTTTTTCTCTTTGCGTTGAGACTAGTAGAGAGTCACGTCGCTTTCCATGTGCCCGTACTCCGTAGTCGATGCTGATAACAGCCATCGCTCCTTCGTAAAGCTACCTCACCGGTCCCAGTCATCCCATGCCTCATTATTACGAAGTACTTCCCATCCATTGTTCGTTATCAGTGTCCGTCTTGAATTTCACTGCTACTACCACCATGCGGCGATGCGTCATTGGCGAATCCTTGTTCCCATCTGGCTGGCGGCGAGACATGGTTCAGATGGCCTGTCCAGCCAACCTTGGCCTTGACGCTAGCTCGGAGCCTCCCCCTGCCCTCCTCCCCAGTTCCCCATTGCCATTTTCAAGCAACGTCCCACTTACTACCCATCGCCTCGAGAACGGACCTGTTGTAACAAAGTCGTATTGCTCTCGTGATATGCAGAGAGAAGAGAGACGCGACCTCCCAACCTAAACTACCTACCTCAGCAGTACTAGTGTACTTCCTAGACCCCAAAATGCCAGCATTCCTGTAACAGCCAGGGATATGAAGGGCTCATGGCATGTAAGGTATGGAGATGGGAAAGTTACATCGCCAGAGTACGGATGCCGGCACGCAGCAACTCAGTCGTGGACTGAGTGTACATGTCGACGGCTACGCATGCCTTAATGGATTGCCATAGTGCTTCGTAGCGTGCTTTGTACTCGATGTACTCCGGTATCTAGTATCTGGTATCTGGAGAATGCCTTGCTGAAGGAAGCTGCTCCGGACTCCTCTGATGGAGCCATCCTGGATGCGGGTAGTCGCGACCCTCGTGTAACAACCTCCTCCATCGATGCTCCTTCCCGCAGCTCATTTATATGACGGGTTCCTCCTTCTCAATTTCTGGATTCCTGAATCAAGTGGCCAGCTTCACAGAGCTCCTTCCCCAACTGTGGACAGAAGAAGCACCTGCTGATTCAATTGTTTGGTTTAATTCACTTCTCTCACCCAGTCTCACTCTCACCCTCCCTTGCTTTTCCTCACTTGCGATCTTCTCCTTTCCTTCCCCCCTCACCTCTTCAGCTCTGTGCAATCAGAATATTCTTGTACTGCATTTTTCGGTTGATACTGCAATCGACGGTTCAGCACGGGTTTTCAATTGAAAAAGAGGCTTGATCAATTTCAGTTTCACATATCGCCTTCCTTATTTGGAAGCTAATTATAACCTTATCGCCCCAACCTCGAAGCTTCTCCAGCTCATCCAGTAGGTCGTCTCTTTGGACCTCGCCCAAAGCTCTTGTGACCACCGCGAAACTAAGAGCAAAGTACTAGGCTACTTCGATCGTTCGTCCTCCGATTGCCACGATTATCGAGACGAAATCGCAAGACCCTCCGGACGTTTCGGAGCTCGAGCAACTTCCGCGCCGCCTCACTGCGATTGCGATTGCGGCTGCGACTGGAAATTGAAACTTACCAAGGAGCATGGCGGATGAAAAGAGATCGCCGTCTCCGGCCCCGGAGATGGCCCACCATGACGACACTCTCCGGCGACCTTCCGGCTGGAAGTACAAGGGCTTCCGCCTCTTCGGCCAGGAACATTGGTATGCGTCGCCCAGCGTACAGCTCTTCATGGTTTCCATGGTGTGCTTCCTCTGCCCCGGCATGTTCAACGCTCTCGGAGGCATGGGAGGTATGGGTCTGAAGGACACCACGGCCGCCGCCCAGGCCAACACCGCTCTGTACAGCACCTTCGCTGTTGTCGCCTTCTTCGCCGGTACCATCGCCAACCGACTCGGTCTTCGT
Organism: Scedosporium dehoogii; assembly: GCA_002812735.1. Lineage (NCBI taxonomy): Eukaryota > Fungi > Ascomycota > Sordariomycetes > Microascales > Microascaceae > Scedosporium > Scedosporium dehoogii. The sequence continues at coordinate 117,911 of PGIR01000012.1, forward strand.
CTTACCCTCACTCTTGGAGGTATCGGTTACTGTGTTTACGTTGCCTCTTTCTTCTCTTACGCCCACAATGAGAACACCGGCTTTGTCATCTTCGCTGGTGCTCTTCTTGGTGTTTGCGCTGGTATGCTTTGGACCGCCCAGGGTGCCATTATGATGTCCTATCCTTCTGAGGAGAGAAAGGGACGTTATATCTCAGCCTTCTGGATGATCTTCAACTTTGGTGCGGTCATTGGTTCCTTGGTACGTGAAAGCAGAGCAACCTGCATTCCTCTCCCTCCATTTAATATCATGGAGCATGATATTCCTAACCAACCCAACAGATCCCTCTCGGACAAAATGTGCAAAATAAGAGCGGAAACGTCACCGATGGCACCTATGCCGGTTTCATCGTCCTCACCTTCCTTGGCGCTGTCTTGTCCATGGGGCTTACCAATGCAAACAACATTATCCGCCGAGATGGTACCAAGGTTATTCTGATGAAGAATCCCTCCTGGAAGACCGAGTTCATCGGACTTTGGGAGACTGTCATTGATGACCCGTGGGTCGTCCTTCTCTTCCCGCTCTTCTGGAGTTCCAACACCTTCTACACCTACCAGCTCAACATCATGAACGGCGCCTACTTTACCACTCGTACCCGAGCCCTGAACAGCGTGCTCTACTGGACTGCCCAGATTGTCGGCGCTCTTATCTGGGGATACTGCCTTGACTTCCCCTTGATCCGGCGTTCCCTTCGAGCCAAGATTGCCTTTGGTGTTTTGACCGCCTTGACCTTCGGAATCTGGGGCGGTGGCTGGGCCTGGCAGAAGGACCAGGCTCTCCGTGGGGAAACCGAAGGACACGAGATTGATTGGGACGATGGCAGCAAGTTCCTCGCTCCTATGTTCTTGTACTTCTTCTATGGTTTCTACGATGCTGTGTGGCAGACCAGCATCTACTGGTATGGTTCTCCCCATGTCGCTGGTCTTCTCTTCCTCATCCTCTTTTCTTCTCTCTTTTTCGCTGACTTGCTTCAACTGTAGGTACATGGGAGCTCTGTCCAACTCTGGACGCAAGTCCGCCAACTATGCCGGTCTCTACAAGAGTTTCCAGAGTGCCGCCGCTGCCGTTTGGTGGGACCTTGATCGTCGCAAGGTTGCCTTCAACTCCATCTTCGCCGCCACTGTCAGTGTCCTCCCAGAACCCCGCATGAAATCATGATATGAAATCTCGCATTTTCTAACAATGGCAATCTTTGACAGTGGGCTTCGCTTGGTGCCGGTCTTTTGTTCGCGATCCCCGTCGTTTGGCTCCGAATTAAGGACACCGTGCCAGTCGAGGATGATCTCAAGTTCACTGACGCTACCATGGAGGATGCAGGTGTCATCACTGGCAAGGAGAAGGAGGATGCTTAATTTATCGGACGCTGAAGCAGTCAGCAGTTTTTGGTCGATTCACTATGTGAAACCCCGGGAAGAAGATTTTAGGAATTCTAGGGCGCCGCCGAGTGGGCTTTAATGTTTTTTTATGTCGTTGGTTCTTTACGCGTAAGATACCTTTGGCCGCAGATTAAGAGGAAGTTTCTGGATGTTCTGGCTTCTTGTGAATATTGTGAAATAGCTAAAGAAGAATAACAAACTGGAACTTTTGGCATTGCCGAGGTGACTGGGACCCGGAAACGGCGATATGTCGTGAAAATGCGATGGGAGATGGCAATCCTGAAGAAGGGACTAGGACCTTACGAATGGAATCACGCGCCTGTGTGAACAAAAGAAGAAGATGATGGCTGGTGACACAGCATTTGCACCAGGGTATCGGTTACGACCTCATTACATCACGAATGCGGCTGTTTACAATGGGTTGATGGCAAAGCCTGTTCCAGTTCCAAGATTGATCGCCCCAGACCAACATATTCATGGATGCAGATATGATGGTCATGAGGCATCTTGATCATCGCGATTGACGAAACAATGTTTTCCCGACATCCTTGCTTCACTCTGTCGCTTCCGATCCCTTCATGTTTTAAAGGTGGATGAATGAAGGGGTTTAAACTGAGTACTGAGTAGGTTCGTCCTTTCTCCGAATGAAACTCTGCGGCTTGGAATGCTTCAACAATGCATGCGGCTAAGGGAGGAGGGTGCCAAATGCCGTGGTTACAATCGGAAGGATAACATTCATTGGAATGTAGGCACAGAAAGGGGTTAGAAGACAAGGCCACATCTTGGGTTTGACGCGAATCATCTCGACATGTCGCAATACCATTGTCTCCAGATGGCTGTCTTAAGGAGAGCTTCACAGGCATATAACTTCGCTGATCAAGAAATTAGTTTTTAAGCACTTTTTTTCATAGCATCCAGATGCTCCTATGCTATGTACAGAGGAAACCCCAAGACCTCTCTAGGTACACATGAAAAGGTCCTGAAATCCTTCTTTTGTCGTTGCGTGTTCAATGCAGGGGAATAACGTTTCAACGCCGGGTGAGGTAAAGAAGCAGACATCAAAGAAAGAAAAGTAGAAAAAAGAGCCTGAACCGCGCCTATAACCATTCGGGGGAAGGGATATCGAGGTTATAAGTACCAGATAATCACAATCGTAATAAATATAATAAAGAGATAACCCAAGATCAAGTCCCTCACACTCCGAAGCAGGGCGTTTTCGGGATATCCAAGAATAGAGAAGAATTGTTACTATTTGGAGAAGAGAGATCAGGGAAGATTGACAGAGTGATGTAGAAGAGAACTACTCCACAAATCCTAGATTTCCTCCTACTCCAAAGAAAAGAGAAGCCACGGGAGATAAAAAGAAATTCGACCGAATTCTGCCTTTTTTAATCGCCGAGGGTGACGAAGATGGTACCGATAGAGTAGCCAGTGCAGCCGACACCATCGAGATCCTCCATACCGGCCCTGTAGACCTCAATGTTGGAAGAGGGGTTGGCCTTGGACAACTTGGAGCAGGTGCCCTTGCCGGGAGCGTCGATGGCCATGCTGATCCAGTTGGAGAGGCCGAAGTTCTCGGCAACGATGATGCTGACGTCGGAACCGCTCTGGTTGTCGTTCTTGGAGCTGCCGGCGTCGAACTCGAGCCAGGTACCAGCGAACTGGCCGATGCTGGTCTTGGGGACGGAACCGGCACCGCAGGCAACACCGCCCTGGGAGTTGGAGTCGAAGGCGAGACACTTGGCGCCAGCGGCGGAGACGGAGAAGTCAAGAGCAGAGTGCCAGAAACCGTCGATGAGGCCGGTAGGGCCGATCTTGTTGAAGGCGGAGCAAGCATAGGTGGTATCGCCACCAGTGCTGGTGAACTTGGCAGTGTAGTCGTAGAGGTCGAGGTCACCGCAGTCAATCTCCATGATGTTGCAGCCCCAGTTGCCAGCGGTACCGGTGTTACCCTTATAGGCGATGTCGTAGGCAGTGGCGCGCTTCGAGGCGCCGGCGCAGAACTGCTTCTTCACGCCCGTGCCGGAGCTGGAGCTGGTGTCAGCCTTGACGGGGGCGGGCTCCGGAGCGGGCTCAGGCGTAGGGGTGACAGGGGCGGGTGCCGGGGCGGGAGTGCTCTCGACTACGGGGGCGGCGGGGGGCGCGGGCTTGATGTTCTTGAGGAACTTGGAGTCGCGGGCTTCGATGTTCTTGTCGTGGAAGCGGGCGTGGCGGTGGGCGGCGGGAGAAGGGTGGGCCGCGACGCTGCTGATGGCGGCGGCCGCGAGGAGAAGAGTAGAGGTGAGCTGCATTTTTGCTGGGTTTGATTGTATTTGGTGTTGTAGTTTTCTGTTCAGTTTCGAACGTCGCGTCGCACAGCGTGGATTTGCAAAGGACTGGTCGAAGTTGGTTCGATGTTTGTGTCTTCTGGATTGATATCCTTTCAAGTCAAAGAATGGACTCGTCTCAAAAAGTCAATGCTGGATGGGCGCAAAAAAAGAGCGTATGGACCGTTTGGCACAGGGTAGGTTTGGAATTGCCTTGTCTAAAGGAATGACAGCGAGTCGGAGTGAGTGATTCTCGCGGAGAATAACAACGCAGTTGCTTGGTATCGTGGGCCGTGATCGAAAGGGGGGGAAAAGGAAGGAAATGAGGGTGTGACAGCAGACGGACGAGGTAAATAAGGAAAGGAGAGAGACTTGCGGTGGACTGCTGATATTAAAGAGGGAAATTACACGAATTAAAGTACAACCTCGCTTGGGTTGGGGGATGGGCAAGTTCCCCCCAAGCATCCAAAGGGCCGAGAGTGACTTAGGAAGAATAGGGAGAGAGCGAGCGAGGGAGATCGGCGGGCTCGCCAGGTCAGGCACGGGCCATGGCCGCCTGGCCAGGAAGGAGAAAGCCAGGCGATGCGCTGGGCACTAATTATTGGTAGCCCTTGCAACCGGGTACCTGAACCAGTCACACTGACCGCGAGTGTCTTTCCTGGACCTGACTAGGCCGCATTGGGTATGGACCAGGATGCCGGGCATGGACGGGGCATGGACAGACGAGATGGAAGTGAATGTTATCCACGCGATGTACCCTTGCGTACGCAATAAGGAGAGGGATACATCAGTCTTAGAATGGGGTACTTTAGGGTTCGACACACATTTGGCGGTCGGTAAGTACCACAAGTACGAAGTACTCCGTAAATTACCAAACGAAATGAGACTCGGCTTGTTGAGGCTGTTTCTAGGGTACAAGGATACAAAGATACAAAGAGTGTATTGCTTCGCACTTGTCCTTCACCGAACTGATTGCACCCGTCGACAACGCAACATACCGAGTTTGGAATGTCAACTTCGCCCACTTGTGCGCTATGATCAACAAGCCACCACTACTTCGTATACTTCCCTGGGCTACGAGTGCGAAGGGGAATTCGAAGTACCCCAAACGTCGAGACTCTACGAAGTACGAGATACACGTTATCAACTACGCATACAGAGTACAAGTAGTGTGTGGACCATGCGTGAAGAGAAGCGAGAATAAGAAAACAGACCGCCGCCTCTCCTGCATCTTGATCAACTGACATGGCATTATGCGTAGTTTACTTCGTCCTTCGTAAGCAACAGGCAAGAGCCAGCGCCAGAAAATTGATGCGTGCGATTTTATCCACATTGGCTTATTCTGCATCCCATCTGCACGCCGTCCCTGCCGATCAGCTGTCATTTTTACCCGGAGCAGTCAGAAAGGAGAGCTTTTCCTGAACCTGGGCTTCTTACTCGTCAATCTCGGGCGCTGTTCCTGGATTTTGTCCAGGAGGCGTTAAGATTTGATTGGATGACCAGACTTGAAACACGCCGCTTCGATGGTTCATTGGTCAGAGGGAAAAACTCGCGCCAGGGGCCATCAGAGTCTGTCCAAGGCCCGCTGAAGATGGGCCGAAGGAGGGTCGAGGAGGTCGAAGGAAGGTCTGTCACCTCATTGTTTATGGCACTGTGCTTATAACCACAATTACGTGTGCCGCCCTAGAAAACATCTTACTGTACACAGTACGAAGACAGTCTTCGAAATTGACTCGACTCTGTGGAGTTGCTTCGTACTTCGCCCGTTGCACTTCCCTGCCTCCATTTGATCAGTCAACGAGAGATCGAGGTCGACAAGAAATTGATTTGGTCACAGGCATTCATCGTCCAGGCGGCCAGATAACTGGCCATCGCTGAATATTCTAAATTTGCCCATCTCCGATGCTCGATGTCCGCTCTGGATATTAAGTCTTCCTCTTCGCTTTCGGCTGATCGAGGGCCTTGCTTCTTCCGAAGTGGTCCATTACATGTCCCAGTCTCTTGTCTGTCCAGTGCCAGAGTCTGCTCTCTCTGGCGCACGTGCCGTGCCTGGGCTCTCTCAACTTGACCAGTCCACCTTTGCAATTGACCCCTTGTCGCCCACGACGCTGCCCATTGCCAACTCATCGGGTCGGCGATCTGCGCCCAACCACTCTCAGCAGCCTCCTGGAATTTTTCGGCCTGTCTATGCACGAACTAGTACTTCGTAGCGTAGTTTAGCTTAATGGTAAGTGGTAGTACCTAGTAGCAGTGTACGGAGAGTGCGTGAAATTGAAATTCCTTTCAAGTATGGAGAACATACTCTCTTTTCAGGTCGAAAAGGCTTGTCTGCCCCTCTTCGTTTCCCTTTTCGGAGTGTCCAGCCCTACTTACATGGAGTCCATCATTTTCTCTTTTCCTTCCCGATACCGCCCTTCCCCTTCCTTCGTACAGACCACTGCGGATAGATTTCGAGATTCTTCCAACCCCCATTCTTCGAGGTTCCACCTGAGAAGCTAGCTAGTCGGCACTTCCTTGACCCTTCCTGAATCCCCCTCTCCCCATGCCACGCGTTCCATTATCCTTAGCTCGGTGACTTGTCCCTCCCCGAATGGTCCACTGTCTGTGTCCCACGTCCGAAGGATCATGTACGGTGTAATTCATTGAAATCTCTTACCTGAGAATGGAAAAATGCAAACCCTGCTTCCCCTCTCAGTTACTGATCCTTAAGCGGAAACCTCAATGTAAGCCTGGGATCAGAGACAACCAACAAATCCGTTCTTCCCCGGGTCCAATCGGCGGAGACCAGCACAACACAATGTGTATGAAGTTTGAATCTTCCTCCACAGAGTTGCGTGAATAACTTCTTTCGGGCCTATGTAGTAGTATATGCCGCGGTGTGTAGTTTGAGCCCCCCCCCCCCCCCCCCCCCTTCAAGAGAGGGGATAAGCTGCCCAAGGGCCTGTCAGGATTATACTCATCGCACTAGCTAGGCACGAAGTGGCCCCATCGGCGTTAGGGCATTGTCTATCATTTTGAGCCCACGATGGTTCATCCAGCTTCCTTAGGAAAATGGCCTAGTGGCCCAATGGCAAGGCGTTTGACTACGAATCAAGAGATTGCAGGTTCGATCCCTGCCTAGGTCAGAAAGGAACATCTTTTTTTTTCGTTATTTTTTTTTTCTCTCTTCTTCTTATGGTTTATCTATGCTTCCCTTTTTGTTCACCCCCCTCTCCTTTTTATTTCCTTTCATATTATATGTCTGGCGGGAGATCGATACTCTGAGCTACCTCCCAAATTGATGGACCAAGTGTTCGTGGATATTGGCTAAGCTTTTACTCCCTCAACTGACATGCAGTCGATGCTCGAAGTGACGTCTGCTAATCAGGCTACCTGGAGATGGGTCACCGTTGCTGAGTCTCGTATTCCAAAGCCGCAACATAATTCCGGATGTCTTTCCCTATGGAGCACTTCGTAAACAGGTTCTAGGAGCTGCCGCCAGCCAAGGAATCACGGTTCTGGCCGGTTTCGACCGGCCGGACTCCACGGTGGCGTAAGCTCTGGAATATGCCCCTCCCCTTCCCTTCGTACTCCGTTGTAAATGACTGTAAGCTACGGGCTTGTACGGGACCATCGGGGAAGCCGCAATATACATGTACTGTCTTTGTTGGTCTTAGGTCCCACCAACGCCAGGTGGATCCTGGTCCCAGATGCGGTAGATTGGGGCCTCTGCCTGCGCCACCAGAAGGGAAAAAGGAGAATGGATCCCTCATCGATATCGAAATGGATGGGTTACGTGGTGCGAGGACCTCGTATTTGCTTTTTGCGGGTATCCTGTCTCTGTTGGCCGTCGCCACCACACAGTGGAGAGAGGATGGATTCATCCCCTGAATCGAGATCAAAGCCCCCCTTTTCGAGAGTGCTGACGACGCCGGTGAACCCTAGGGTGAAGGGGGATTTAGAGCCGGCGAGAATAGGAGGTTGAGGGTGGCTATGCTCAAGTCGAGTCCAACCTTTTTGCTTCCCTCGGGGTTGTCTTAGCCCGCACCCTGGAAGAGACCCTCATGATGAAAACATCCAAGACATCATGGACCCTGTGCGCTTCGCCACAGACGCAGGGTATCTTGAAAGAATGTAGGGTTGTGCGCATACATTGAGAAGAAGGGGGGGGGGGGGGGGGGGGGGGCCTACTTGTCTAGTCCCGCAAAAAAGCTGTTTTCGCTGACAATTTTGGGACGAGTCTTTCCGGGGAGTTCGAAGGGCGAGAATCAGCATTTCCTTACCGCCACTAACACAATAGTCTATTTTTACCGAGCTCGAAATATATCAAAATGAAACGCCGACCATCACAAACTGCTACATCTCCCAGATACTCATCCCCGCCTCTATCCGACATCATTTCTTCGGCATGCCGGCAAGGTACGCCTCGTAACCAATATCCATCAGGCGAGACGCTTTACCATACACCTCAGTCTCCATCTTCTTCATATACGCCGTCATCTTGTCGAGGTATTCAGGATAGTGCGCGCCAAGGATCCGGATGGCGAGGAGAGCGGCATTTGTAGAGTTGTTGATACCAACCGTCGCAACAGGGATTCCGCGCTGGAGGAGTGGTAGGATCAGAGAATTAATATTGACGTCGTCCGCTTCTGGTAAAAGGAAATTCGGGTAAAAACTTACAGGCATCTGGACAATACTGTGAAGGCTGTCCACCCCGTCTAGATGTGTGGCCTTGACGGGGACACCAATCACCGGAAGTGGTGTATGTGACGCAGCCATGCCAGGAAGGTGAGCAGCGCCTCCGGCCGCGGCGATAATCACCTTGATGCCCCTTCCGGCCGCGGCCTCGGCAACATCAGCCATGAGCCTAGGTGTACGGTGAGCAGACGTGATGCGCACTTCGCAGGGGACTTCAAAGTCCCTCAGGATATCTAGGCCAGCCTTAAGGACGGGCAAGTCCGAGTCGGAGCCCATCGTAACGAGAACCTGGGCTGTTTGAGAGACCACTACGCGGGGCACAGTCGACGCTGCGAGGGCGTCCTGCTGTGGCCGTAGCTGTTCGCTGGCGGCGCTGATGCGCTCGTCTCGTATGGTGTTAGCAAGGGAGACGAACTCCTTTGAACGCTTCTCGAGATCGTCGATCGAGCCGGTGCCGGTGAGGGTGATGTGGCCGATCTTGCGGCCTGGCTTCGAAGCTTTGCCGTAGAGGTGGAGGTGGACATCCATGTTGTCGTCGTAGGTCGTCTCAGAGAGCTTAACAAGGCGTTCGTAATCGTCAGGTTGAGCACCACCAAGAATGTTGACCATGATGGCGGAGGAGACACGGGGTGTGAGCTTGAGGTGTTCGGGGATCATGTCGAGGATGGCGTAGAGTTGGGCCTTGTACTGAGACATTTGAGGCACTGCTTCAATTGTGTAGTGACCCGAGTTGTGAGGCCTAGGCGCTACCTCGTTCACGACGAGGTTACCTATTCGAAAAGAAGAAAATTGTTAGTTGGCGGGGTTTCGTCCTGGTCAGAATGACAGCCAGATAAGTCCCATACCATCCGCAGTCACGAACATCTCCACCGCAAAGACGCCGCGTCCCCATAGTGTCCCAACGACCCTGCAGGCCAGCTCTTGCGCCTGCTGGCATATTTTTTGTGACACACCCCGGGGGGGCATGTAGACAGTGGTGCAGATGCTATCCTGGTGCACAGTCTCGACAGCGGGGTAAGGATATGTCCTCGAAGCACCCTTATCTTTGTCCTCGGTCCTGATCACCATGACGGCCAGCTCCTTGGTAAACTTGACCAACTTCTCCGCATAGAGGCTGTCCTTGCCAAGAGCCTCAACCACATCCTCAAAGTCCTCAGCATCGTCGACGACCACATTTCCCCGCCCGTCGTAGCTATTATTTCTCGACTTGACGATGAAAGGAAATCCGAAACGGTCACCGGCCTGTCGCAGAGAGTTCTCAATGTCGCCAGAATCTAGTTTCACCTGCTGCGCAACGGGGATCCCAGCCTTTTCGAAGTGCACCTTCTGCTCAAACTTGTCCCGAATCATCTCGAGAGACATGGGCGCAGGGTGAACGGGCACCTTCTTCACCGACGTCTTGCCGCTCTCGTCCGTCACGGTCACACCCGTTATATCTATCTCGGCTAGCGTCAGGGCATCGACGTGCTCGATCTCGACGGAGAGGTAGTCGACGCGGCGGGCGAGCTCCTTGATCTTGTCGGGGTCCTTGAAGGAGCCGGTGATGTGTTTCGGGGACGTGTTGATCTGCTTGGCGGGGGCATCGGCGGCATCGAGGATGGCAACTTCGATGCCGAGGGGGCCTGCAGCTTCGCAAAGCATGCGGCCGAGCTGGCCGCCGCCGAGAAGGCCGATGACTGGTTTTGAAGTCATTGTTGGGGAGTGGAGGGGGGTCGAACACGATGGTGGGGTGAAGGGTGGGATATTCCAGGCGAGGTTGAAGAATCGGCGGCTGAGGATCAAAAGGGCCAATTGGGTCTCCTACTCGAAATCTTAAGAAGTGAACACAGCAAAAAGTGCCAAGCGAGCCAGCCACGCACGTAATGTTCGCAAATCGATTCTGAGCAAAAGCACCTGTCCTGTGAGGTTCGAAAATTCAATCGCTTAACCCCGCGGTTCGTGAACACGGCAGAATCATCAGATTTGGCCAGAGCGGTGTGACCGATTACGGCGGGCGGTGAGACAACTTGCTCACTTACAGTTACCGGACAGAGAATGTGGGGTAGAGTACGGTTATATTTATGGTTTTAGTAATAAACGCTGAGCACAGGAGAAGACATCCCTTCCAAAACGGGGACAAAAAAACAGGCTAATCACTCGGGAGATATTCGGCAAAGTATTTTCAACAAATGATGAAGGCTTTTGTTTCTCGATTTGGTAGATAAAACGGTACGGAGATTACGGAGCCGAGCCTGCCTCTCGCGATTTTGGTTGCATCGTGAGTTGGCACCCCAAGTATTTCGTACCTTGTCGTACGGGCAAGGTGCCATCCAATTTGGAGATGCGAGCCAATTCATCCACCAATTTCCGACCAGTGCTCGCCAACGCTTTAATTTACCTTGCCTGGAGTCGCAGATCACCCAGTCCTTTTTACCGATCACCTCAAACACGCAAAACCTCCGTTTTTGCCGTCTCCTGGAAAATGCCCTCGAGGCGTAGATCTCCGCCAACTTGGCTTTTCCTCCTGCCATTCGGATCGAGAGGTTAAATGACGACGAGCAATTGGAAGAATGCAACGTGCGAGGCGCTTGCCAAAGAACATTATTCGAAAACAAACCGCTAGAGAAAGGCACAGTTCACCGCTTATTTCCCCGCCGTTGGTCTTTTTGCGACCGGCCCCATATAGCCGCCCGGCGATATCGCCATTTGCTGGCCCAACATCGGCGACGGAGGTATTAAAGGCGCATCCTCCGCCATGGGCGACGAGGAGGCTCCGCGCCCCACGTCGGCGCAAGTTTATCAATCTCCCGAATGGGAAACCGGTCGAAAGCGGAGCTCCCTTGTAAGCTGGCTTCGCACCAGCGTGGCGTCGAAGCCCCTCACCACCGCCTCCGAGGAATCGAAGCTCCCACCCCTGAAAGAATCCATTCGCGAGGCTTCCATCGATGTCGGCACGACGGCCAGCGTGGATACCGGGACCAGGACTGGACCGTCGGCTGCGAGCAAGGTCCCGTTCTTAGATGCTTACTTCCCACCGGAGAAAAAGTATCTCGGACTCAGCCGCAACTACTTTTTCCTTTTTGTCCTGACGCCGGCCCTCCTTATTCTTCTCATCATCCTGCCCGTTGGGTTGGGCGTTGGGCTTTCCGATCGTGATAGAGTGCAGAACCTACCGTTTCCGACGAGCGGCGAGGGGCCCTGGGAAGGCGACCTAACTTTCTATGAGCCCGGCATGGGTGCCTGCGGTTGGGTGAGCAAGAACAGCGAGATGATCGTTGCGGTGTCTCACACCCTGTGGGACTCGATGCAGGAGGGCGGGAACCCGAACACGAATCCCCTTTGTGGCAAGAAGATTCGGGTGCGGAGGGACTTTGTCGAGGAAGGGAAGGGGGAGAGGTCGTTGGATGTCGTGGTAGTCGATCGGTGTACCGGGTGTGCGCCGACGGACCTCGACATGTCCCTAACAGCATTTACGAAGCTCGCGAGGGAGGTAGATGGTCGGGTCTTGGCCAAGTGGGCATGGGTTGATTAATTTTTTTCTAATGGTTCAATAGGAACCATTCCTTCTGGCGGCGTCTGTATCCGACTTTACGAGATATTACATGAGACTTACTATTGAGAGCATTTTGTAGCGGACATGTCAATTGAACTTTAGGTTTTTGCTTTTATATACATTTTTATTTTTATTGGGATTTACACACAGGGTAAGGGAAGAGTAATCATCTCGTTCCGACTCGACGAACCGAACGCAAAGGGGGCGAAGCATCTCTCCATTACAGACCAAGCGTAACAACATGAATGGGGAGGAGGATGAGCATGAAGAACAAGAACAACAGTGGTATCGCAGCCAGAAGAAGTAGAACAAGAAAAGAAAAGAAAAGAAAAGAAAATCAAAGCACCAGACCGAATAACCTGCAGTCCGCAACCCACGAAGGCATTGTCGCCGTATCCCCGGCCTCGACACCTTTCTACCAGACGCAATGTTCTCCCTCAATAACTTTCCTCCTCAATTAAAATCAATAATACCACAAGTGGGAGAAGAGGAATGTTGAAAATAGGGGGACCGGAGAATAGAGAATAGAGAGAATAGAGAGAAGAAGAAGACGAAGAGGGCGAAGAGGAATAATAACGATAGAAGAAACAAAGGACCTCATTAGCACCGCTGACACACGCCGGGACCAGCCACCAAACCAAGTTCGCCCAACCCAAAGGTATTGATCCGTTATGTATATCTCATACGTCGTGATTCGCTTAGGGGTTTAACGAAAAAGAAAACAAGGGAAAATGTAGGGATGAATGGACGGGTCCCGTTTCACAGTGGCCAAGAAGCCTGCTTGTCATCCGCAGCTACTTCTTGGGACTGGACTTTGTGTGCCCTGAGCGGATGAACGAGGGGTTCCGCCACGACGGGCTTCGGGTTCATCGGCCCCGTCGTTACCGCCGCCGCCATAGCCGCGGCGTTGACAGTCTCGCTACCCTCGGCGGTCCACAGCCCCGCGGCTTGGAGTTTCGCAAGGTGGAGAGGCAAAGGCACGGCTAACTTGTCAGCCTGAGGTCCATTATACGCCGTTGGTGCTGAGATGCTGGGCACGTGGTCAGAGATGCCCTGCTCGGCGCGGGAAGACGCCCCGGAGGAGGTAGACGGTCGAATGAAGGCCTTTATGGAGTTGATGGCCTTGGAATAAGAGGTGGCGGTGGTCGATGCGGTCCTGATGGAGACGGAATCGGATCTCGTGAGGCCCTTCTCCATGTTATCGGCGTCGGGGGAGGTTGGACGGAACTTGAGGGCGAGGCGGTTGACGGATTGAGGGAGGGTGCCGTTGCGCCATTTGTAGAAGAGGAAGATGATGCTAACGAGGAACGCAATGCCCGCTTTGAAGCCCTATGTTAGTAGCTAGACCTTTGAATATTGAAAAGAGAATGGAAAGGGAATATAAACCAACCGATTGACCCAAAGGCGATACCCCCCGTCGGCGTACTGGCGGTAGCGGCGCCACCAACCGTCGCCGAACCGTCCGTCGCCACAACTTCGGGGGCAGCCTGCATCGGGTTCCCTACACCATCAACAACCAAACCCAAAGAATTCTCCGGCTGCACCGAGATGGAAAAGTCACCGTCGACGAAGTCGTTCGCAATCGCGGGGGCCGGAGGGACGTTCTGGAAGGCGGCGGGAGCAGGCGCCTCCGTCACGGCAGGCGGGCTCGCGGCTGTGAGGGTGAGTTGTGGCGCTGGAGACGGAGCGGCGGCAGCGGGGGTTTCGGCAGGCGCGGGAGGCTGGAAGAAGCCGGATGTGAGAGGTATGGCGGCCGGGTTCGTTGGCGGCGGTGGAGGGACGATGAGGTTGGAGGGGACGTTGCCGGGGATGAATGGGCTGGGAGGGCCGAAGGGGTTGAAAGGGCCGGGAAGTTGGCGCGGCCGCCTCCTCATTTCGAAGTCGGACATTGTCGTCGTTGTGCTTTTGGGGGTTTCGAGTCCTAGGTCTTTTGGAGTTAGTTGACATACTGAGATTCTGGTTAGGACTGGCCGTTCTTCGTGGAGAACTCACAAGGAGAGAGAATGAAGTAAGAATTATAGTAGAAAGATAAGAGCCGCAAAAGAGAAAATCAAAACCAAAATCAAACACACGTATCTGGCCAGCAGGATTTGTAGAAGAGAACGACACGCTGAACGAGATTCCAAAAGAGAGAAACGGTAAAAAAAGTGGAAACTAAACGAGAGGAAAGAAAGAAGAAAGAGAGAAAGGAGAAGGATGGGCGGGTAGAGGCTTGATCAAAGGTAAAGAAAAGAAAGTATGAGAGAAGTTCAAAACCCGGTCAAGTGTCGGAAGTAGGTTGGGGTGGGTCAAGGATATATTGAGTAACCCGACGGATGGCGACGGGAAGAAGGAAACAGCAGAGTGCCGAGCAGATGTGGGTTGGAGAAGAAGATTAGGTAGATCGAGAGAGAGAGAGAGAGAGAGTTGTCTGAGAGAGAGCGAGTCACAGAGAGAGGCAGATGATGCCAATGAAAAGGGAAGACTGACAGATGTTGGGGCGTACATGCATCCCGGGAGTCCAAGCAGCCGGGGCCGGGACGTAGGACGTCGTACATCAAAATGGGGTACATGAAGGAGGAGTGGAGGGTGTGTGCAGATTGTCCTACGACGAGCCAACTCTAATTTTGATTTTTCATCTTCCTGCCCGGTCAAGAGCTTGCAGATTCTGCTTTCTACGAAGTACGTTGTGTGTGGTTGTGTGGTGAGGCGGTGTGTCTGTGAGTTTCTGCTCGAGGTGGGCACTGGTGGTGGTGGTAGGACGTAGACGTTTCATGTTGCCTAGGCCTGAGAGCCAGACAGGTGCAAGAGGCCAGAATTAGATCTGAATTCTAGGAAAACTGAAACGTCATGGATGAATAGCCCAAAGAGCCGCGCCAGACGAGGCTATTTTCTCGAATTATGCCAGACATCAAGATGGGACGAAGTTCTACGGCGACATTGGCCAGAGAGGCAGAGATTGTCGCTGGATGGGCTTCGGCATCGGTCTCGAAGGTGTATTTAACCGGCCTTGCGAGGACGAGATGACCGGCCGATCAAGGTCTTGGAGATCGCTAGATGATCTCTTCTGGGGGATTGCCGAAGAGGGCGACATTGTATTGTACGAGATGGTGGAAGGTCAGGGTGGAGTACGAACGATGACGATGGACTAGGACAGGGGTCCAGAAGGGCACGGGAAACTGAGGGAAGGGAAGGTGTTCGCTTGGTCTGGCCAGGGAGGGAAAAAGCTCAAGTGGTCAAGGTTGGTGGGCGGAGAGTATGGAGCATGGCGCATGGAGCAACAGTTGGAACGGCGGCGCCCATCAAGAGCATTGAACAGGCCTGGCCTGACCATCGGAGACTCTACATTTAGAAAGAGAAGACCGAACGACAAGGGCATCAATGGCACCTCTTGCGGGAGGAGGGGCCAGAGAGTGGCAGTGGCACACCCCCCAGGCCGAACTGTGATCGGTCGTGGCTTGGCCTGGCCTGCCTGGTCAGCCAGAGTCACAGCCAATGAACCAATTCAAATGGCATCTGGGTTTTCCATTTTGGGACCTCGACTCTCTCCAGACCTCCTCAACTCAGTCCATCCCGGTCGGGTGCATCGGCGTCCGTGCTGAGATGCCGAATCTGACACAGACGACGTCTCGAGTTTCAAAGACACACTCGCCACCGACGCACTTCGCCTAACTGGCTAAATGGGATTGCATCAGGTACGGTCAATCTCCATCTGGTACAAGTCCGCAAGTTCAGGTGAGGGACTCGCGTGCCAGTGCCTGTGGTAGTATGTAGCGATGGAATGGAAATGTGGAAAGGCCGACTCCATATTGATCGCCCGTAAAGCGCTTCTCAGGCTCTCCCGCTTTCTCTCCGTGGAGATGGAGATGGCGACGGCGACGGAGCAGGCAATTAAATTATTCTAGCGGTTCAATTGCGCTTCTCAGGCTCGCTTCTTCCCTCTGCCCTTTATTCCGCTTTCCGCTTCCCGCTTCCCACGCTTCCCACGCTGTTTGTGACACAAGGCCGAGAAATAAGGTTCGTGGATTTCACTTCGTCTAGCCGTTTCAATGGCACAAAGTTCTAACCTGGAAACGGGTCCGGCACATGGCTAGCTACATGTATCTCTCCCCGAGGGCCGCGAAGCTCGCCCGATGAATTTGAAAATGAAAGCCTAGGAATTTGCAGCAGTGAAACAATTTCCGAGCCTTTCGTTTCGTCAACCTCAAATAGGTGTATGAAGTAGGGTTCCGGCCACTCACCGATCACCGGACCGGAGAACACCGACCACGCAGAGACTCTCACACTCGCTCACCACATGTCCGTGAGGGTTCTTCGGTGCCTCCGGCTGATCGCTGCCTGCCCTTGAAATGTAATCAGCAGGCCGTGTTCATCCCATTCATCCCAACAAGTAACAGATCCATCGATCCCCTGGCTTTCTGTTCCTCCATGGAGTGAGTGTGAATGCAACTCTCCACAATCGAGGAGCAGCGCCATCATCCGCAACCGAACCAAACTTGGCATGCACTTCGCGATTCTCTCTTCCCACCCTCCCCAACTCCTGGCTTGTTCTTTTCTTGTTCTATTGCATCAGTCGAATTCTTCCGCATAAAGTGGCGAGAAAGCATGTCCCAAGTCCCAAGCTATGATGCCCCATGTCCTCGACCACATTTGAACCCATCTTGGGTTTGTCTTCCCAAACACGCGATGGTGGAAATGATTCGCATTCCACACAGACACCCGGTTCGTAGTCGAGATGAGACGGATTGAGATCGCCGCTGAGGGATCGCACGCCACCAAACGGATTCGACCATGTGAAGATGGCCATTACGGAAATTTGGGTCGACCTTGTTGTCCTCGTCCGGCCTCTTTGGATTCCGTCCCATCTTCTTCTCCCTCTTCGATGATGATGATTCAAAACGATTTTCAGGTCAGATGCGCCAGCATGAGGGATAGCCGATGCAAGAATCCCCAGGTGTATACCAAAGTATAGAATGTTCCATTTCCCCGGCGCGTCGTTGTTCAGAATGTTGGACAAAGAAAGTCTGGTTCTGTTTCAGCGGCAAAATACAATGTGTTTTGAGTGCAGTGTATTATTGTTCGCGACTCGCTAGCCGTCTCACCATGGACGGGCGACCGCCTGCTCCTGACGTCAACGTCGCCTTTTCCATCGTCAGCTTTTGTCAATTCCGGGTCTTGTCTTGCCCTCGCCGGGTGATGGATGGCGCGACACTCTAGACTATGGATACGGTCTTGCCTCCGGCATCATGTGGGTCTTGAGCCGCTCGATGAGCGTAGATGACCTGAAGCTTTCCTGGTTGGGGAAAGGGCTCCGGCGTTTTGCTTTCCTGGAGAGCGTTTATGTTGATGCGGGCTTCCTTAGTCGGGAATGATCACTCCCCAGGTACTTGCCCGAGGGGTCCCGGGGAGAGGAATGATTGCGTGAATCTTGCTCTTTCCCCGCAATGAATGGCGTGAATGCTCAGATAGGTCATGAAGGAGATATGGAAGTAAATCGTAGTTTCTTTGTACTCGTATCCTAAGGATACAGCTAGGGTATTTGATTCGTAGAGCGCACTCGGCTAACTCATTAACAAAAAATGAAACCTGTATTACCATGTCCTGTCCTTGAACCCGTTTCCCGAAGTCAATCGAATCCATCATTCCAAGCCGCCTTGATTTTATGCGCCGCCTCCCATTACTCTAATTCTTGAGAAGGGCCTTTACTGGCCGGGGTAGGCCATGCCTTGCTGAGTCTGGTACTGCTCCTTTACGCCGCCCTCGGCAAGAAGGGCCTCCTGATGGGCAGCCTCCTTGTCCTGCTGGATGAGGGAGCAGCAGCCACAGCAGCAAGAGATGAGGATATCGCTGATACAGTTGCCTTCGAGGTGGTACTTGGCGCGAACGTCGGCGCGCTGCATGGCGAGGGGAATGAGAGAGAGACCGACACAAGAAGAACCGACGAGGAGAAGGCACTAAAATTGCGAAGTTAGCTTATATCCATAGTAAATCAACAAGTATCTTTTCCTTTTCTCATCACATACGGTGGTGTTGATAGGCTCATATCCCTCCAGGTTGGCGTTCTTCCTCATACGGTGATGCGTCTTGCCAAAGGTGACGCAAGGCAAGCAGCAAGTAATGAGGCACGAGTCAATAGGGTTGAAGCAGTCGAAGAGACCGGCGAACCAGGACTTGGAGCCCTCGGGAGACTTGGAGTTGATGACCTCGGCGGGCTTGGCGAGGAAGTCGTTGAGGCGGTTCTTCCAGTCCTCAACATCGCGGTTGTCGATGGGGCCGGGCTTCGCGGCGCCGGGAGCGGGGGCCGCAGCGGGTGGGGCGCCGGCCTGGGCTTGGATAGTGGTCTCGACGGGGGCGGCCATTATTACGGTATTGTAGTGTAGAAGAAAAGAAAACAAATGAACAAAGGGGTATCAATAAGAGAAAGAGAGTGGAAGAAAAGACGAGTAGTGTCTATTAGAGACTTAGTTTGTTTGGGGTAAGGAGCGACGGCGAAAGGGACGGATGGAGAGTAGCGGAAAGGGAAATCATGAACAAGAGGATTGGGCTGGTCATAATATACTTGGGTTCGAGGGGAGCGAGACTCGAGAAAGTTTGTGCTTCCCTCGCCGCTTCTCGTCGCCGAGCTCCCTGTCGTGCATGCTTACCCGTCTGCTTTGGTTCCGCAATCTGGAATATCCACACTTCCATCCATCATTCAACTGCCCCCCTTCCTCTTCTTGGCCTAGAACACGCTCTTAGCTCCACTACCAAGAGGGAGATCTAGTCCCCGAGTCCCGAAGGTAGAGCCTGACACGAGGAAGATGATTTCGGAGAGACATGTCACCACCATCATTTTCAGACCTTGCCCTTCCGGGATCCCCTGCTAGGGGGTTCCATATCGGACGAATGAACGTCTCCACGGCTGTCAAGCGCCAGGCTGTGAACTGCAGCCACAATGGAAGTCGTCCATCTCTCCTGGGGAACCCTGGTCGTGTTTTCGTCCGACCATTCACATCTTTGCTGTGACCCCATGGTTTGGACCAATTTCAATGCCGCTTGCACAAAAGTAATGCCAGGGCGGATCCAACTCAATAAACTTTATACACTACGCGTACCTGATCGAGCTCGAGAATACGTGCTAAGACTGCAATCATGAGGCGTTCTTCGTCCTTGTTAGGTAAGGAGAGGGAACTAGTCCTTGATAACAGAAGCCTATCTGCTGATGATCATGTCCTTTCCTGAGTCTCCTCACCGTTCTAGATTTCCATGAAAGGTTAGGTTCGCAGTTAGGTTAGGCATCAGCCACAGTCTCCTCTCATTTACTTCGTATGAAGGGAGGCATGGAGAGTCTTAGCGTCTGCCCAGGTTCAGCCCTTCCTTGGCATATGGTGACGGGGGTACCACGCGTTGGACTCACATTGACTACTTCAAAGGAGGGAACCTGTGCGAGAAAGGCGGCTCTTGAGTGAACAGAGATGGGTTCGCGGTCAGACTGAGTCGATGATTCGTCCGCGGGGTCATGCAGCTAGAGAGGGTATTGAATCACATGTTGTCGGGGACATGCTCGGTTGAGCATTATCTGATAGGTTTTCCGAAATCGCGAGGTGCAGAGACCGTTCGCTCAGTTCGGAGAGGGATGTTGTTTTTTCTTTTCCAAACACAAGATACCAAGGGGAGGTGGGGATCGGAAAAGTTTCTTTCGTCTTACTCTCCTTCATGCCTCGCCGCGCCGTGCTGCTTCGAGGCTCGAGCCATGAGTCCATGTCGCCAATCTTAACCTTGCTGGACCGCATCATCCTTGCATGGTCCTTGATTACTCAAACTAATTTTAGGGACTAATTTCATTTAGCTTCAGCCCTGGGAGCACATGCAGGGTTGTGATGTCCTGGGCCCTTGTCTGTAATCTAATGCACCCGCGCTCGGTTGTGGTCGTGCAGAAGCACCGTTTCACGGTTGGCTGCTTCCTTTTGCTTTTGGCATCAGGTGAGATTGATTGGATTCCGCACCCGGAGGGACTCTTCTTCCATATTTTCACTTGCACTTCTAGGACAGTGAGAGAGTTCCCGGAGCCCTCTCCCCAGATCTTCTCTTGTGATTGCTTCTTCTTGGCAGCCTTACAACTTAATAGTGCGATTTTAAACCTCGCCCCGGGGGGGTCGATAATGAACGGAAGTTGCACATGACTGCCTGGAGGAAACTGCTCGGAGCCGATGCGAGAGAGGAGGGAGCAGAAGCTTCCTCGGGACTGGACAGTTGGCCTGGGATCCAAGTCCTGCAGTAGACCCACTCAGGTGGCAGTGTCGCAGCGTAGGGCGCACGATCGGCATTTGACGGGTAACCGAGGATCAACTACTACTTCGTATGAGGTGCTGAGACCTTGAGCACGCTAGGGAAGGGCAAATGGTTTTTACCTTTGTCTGAGGGGGATGAGAAGGAAGGCAATTGATCATCCCAATTGATATTCGTTGGTATTATTGTTTCTTTTTTCTCTTCTTCACCGGAAACCAAAATCCTTGAATACTTGGCTGTCCTCGAGGCAAGGGAGCTGGTAATCTCGGATCATGGAGAGAAGCAAAGCGGAATCTCCATCATGGAGACTTGGACGGATGAGCGACGTTGTGGGGAAGTCCCGTCGTTGGGGGCCGTCTCCTTTATAATTCTCTTTGAGGCGAACTATGCGGGTGATACTCTTCAGTGGAATTGAGCAAGTAAAGCTTGCATGACCGGTAGAATTGCGCTCCGATCCCGAGATTTCGGACGAGCTGTCCTGGTTAGATCCTCCCGAGCTGACGGGAAGGGTCCGTCTATACATCAATTCGGGGAGACTTTTCCGAGACTGAATCACTTCTCGTCACTGTTATCGCTTCGTTTATTGTCACGCACGCTTACATGCTAAATTGAGAGTTATACATTACGCCGAGAGGTGGACTTTTTTCTTTTTCTCGTCCATGGTGATTATTCCCCTGCTGCTGCCGATCTCACCAGTGCCCAGCACTTGCGCATTCCAGTCCCCATGGACTCTTCGTCAATCTCCTCCTCTTCCGCCCATCGCCATTGACCCGCTTCACACGACTTCTCAACTAGGCCATCACCAGAAAATGAGACCGTAAATACCTGAACATGCATGGTCAACTTGAGATGGGAGAACAGCCACGGTACGCTGCCGAGTTCACCGCCGTGCTTGAGGACGATGTGTGGTCCGAGGCCGCCATGACCAATCCCCTGCAACTCTCTGACGTACTTGATCGCGGCTGTCTTCCGGGTTGAGGATTTGGGAGCGGATGCCTCTGAGAGGGCGCCGCTGGGTAGTTCCCAGAGCCGAGCTAGGAGTCCCTTTTCAGGACGGCGCCGGATGAGGTATCTGCCATCAGGATGTCGAAGGGCACAGACGACGGTTTCCTCCTCTCGGACTGCTTTCTTAACTATTTTTAGAGGGAACCTACGCGCGTACTCGACGGCGACGGAGAGGGGGGCCTCGCCGGAAGAATTCGTATCGATTCCCTCACCGGCCGATTTTGTGGCCAGCTTATTTCTCGTTCCCTTAGATCCTTTCTTTTTAGCGGCGGAAATGCGGTTGTCTTCATCAGTGAATGTCTCTTCGAATGGCTCGCACAAGGTGCACAGATCCTCCATGTCCATAAGCTCATTCTTGATATCCTCGTACTTTGGCTCTGCGCGTTCTTGAGCAAGCGCCATCCCTTCTTGGTACGCAAGGCACGTAGAACTAATCGGACAAGAACCGCAATTCGGCTTCGGCGCACAAATGGTGCTACCCAGCTCCATGAGCGCCTGACCCCAGCGTCCCGGAGCATCGCTGAGGATCTCCTCGTCTGTCGTCGTGCACACATCTTCCGCTACGGCTTTAACGAGAGCGTCGGCCGCACCCCACATGACATCGATGACGGTCTTGTCTGATTTGACGTTGCCGTATATACCGAGCTGTCGGCTGAGGACCCGAAGGACGTTGCCATCTACCATGGGCACTGCGCGACCAAACACAATGGACGAGATGGCACCGGCAGTATACCTCCCGACGCCTGGGACCCTTGCCTCCAATTCTTTTGGATCAGCTGGTAGAAGCCCCTTCATTTTGGGGTCTCTGACAACTAGCACTGCCGCCTCATGTATCCGCCTCGCGCGGCTGTAGTACCCTAACCCCCTCCAAGCTAGGAGCACCTCGTCGACGTTGGCATCCGCGAGGTCGTGTATCGTCGGCCATTTCGCCATCCACCTGTTCCAATAATCGATAACGACAGATACACGCGTCTGCTGAAGCATAATCTCGCTGATCCAAACCTCGTAGGCCCTCCGTTCGAGCGCGTCGCGGAGCGCATCAGCGTCGGTGCTCGCACGGGGGTCAATCCACGCTTTGCGCCATGGCATGTTGCGCGTCGTGCTCACTGAGTCGAACCATCGGAGCAGCGAATCTCGACCGGCTCTCCCTTTCGTATCATTTTGGAGTAGCTGTGGTCGGTGGTATTCGATCGTGTGGAGTCTACCACTGGTGGCGACGGGAAGAACCTCCGAGGTCGAAGAGCGACCGAAGAGTGTTTCGGAAATTTTCGCATCTCGTTTGGCATCTGACGACGCGACTTTTCTTCTCTTTATGGGTCTTGGGGTCTCTTCGTGTTCGTCGTCACCGCTTTGCGCACGGCGGCCGTTGGTGCTCGAGGTTACCTGCTGGACTGGTCGACGCGTCGTCGCGCTCCGGGGTTTGGACGGCGTTTCACGGAAAAAAGAAGACAAGGATACATCTGGGTCAGCATCGGATGCCTGTGCGGAGATTCTGGTTGCTGCAAGCCGGGCGGCCTGCCTCCGGCCCGGGCGCATGGTTCGGTAAATCGTTGAGGTTGGTGACAATTCCTTGTGTTGTTGTGAAGGTGCCTGATGATGTGGTTTACCAGTAGGTATCGTTGAGATCTTAGTCAGCACAACTATGCTCGTTATTATCCAATTGTCGCGATCTAGGTTCGGAATGTGCGATGCGAGCCATCATCGAGGCATCAAACATATTGATCATCGAATTTAGTTCAGAAATCCAACTTGTCATATTATCTTGACTCCAATTCCTCATTTAATTGAAGCGCACCTCTTCGCTACCCCACGCCTATTTGACACGGGTCTTGATTTCATCATGATAGCTCTCCTGTTCTGTTCTCTACCAGGGATTGTTAATTCCAGCGATCAGAATGCGTGAAGGTAACACGCTTCGCGGGTCGGGCGAGAATGGCCTTCATCCGCGTGCTTCTTACACGAGGAGCCATTTTCAGATCAAGATGGATTGATCTGGCAATTTGCATCCTCAACCCTTGCTTTGCCTCGCTCCCATTCCCCTAGCCAATATAAAGACCAACCAGGGTCTTATCGCTGACACAAGATGCTGGTAGAATCGTGCTCTTTCGTTTCTTCCCTGGAGCTGAGAATGCCATTTACTTCCCTACGTTTCCTTTAATTCCTGGAAGTGAACGCTCCGTTCCGCTTCCCTGGCCGGACGAGCTCTGAACCGTGAGACAATGGCCGCTCCATATCCTAACCCCCTGGCCGGCGGGGGACCTGGAACAGACTGACTTAGGAATCATGTGGCAGGAGGCACTCGTCAAATACTACGATGAATGCGGTACTGATCTCTGTACCGTCCACCCCTCTAGATTCACAGTGGCGCATATCGTTGACGAGCAGGATCACCAACTCCTGCTTTTCAATCGATTCCGCCATGACAAGGGCAAGCTCGACAAGCTTAGGACCCTCATCTCAAGCAACTCCGAAATCATCTAGGGCGTCGCAACCGCAACTTGCATCGCCAAAGCCGCGAGCGCCTCTTTCCCCTTTAGTACCGCGATTCTGACGGCCTTCAACTACGTTCTCAATGCGTCTAAGGCCGTATCAGGGGACTACGACTTGATCGTCTCCTTTCGATATCGAACGTGTATCGATGCTCGAGAACCGCATGCCCAACGAGTGGCAGTTCAAGAAGTTCGTCGCCAACGTTTTCTCCGCCATGTTGACCTTGAGCGCTATCACTCGCAAGTGCCGCCAGAGGGGCCGTTTGAGCAAGTGTGCTAACGCCCTCATTGATGAGAGTGACCCGAAGCTGAAGGCTGCTTTAAGTCGGCGGCTATGCTCGCAACACACTGAAGCAAACCATTGACACAGCCAAGAAGGCTGAGGGCATCAGTCAGGATGTGAGGAATATCCATACCGGCATCCAGCAAAATCTAACCCTGTCGCAACAAAGCTACATGGTAGGCCTCGAGACTGAGGGCTTCTCTAAGGATGCCGCCTTCACTAGCCACGAGATTCTCACTGTTGTCTGCCGCCAGGAGGGGCGTTGCGCCGAACAGGCTGCGGGCTTGCAGACGGTGGTAAGAACCCTAAATAAGATGTCCGGGACTATGACCGGCGAAGACTCTCGACTTGCTGACGCTGGTGCCCGCAAATCTGCAGTGATGCGAGCACTGGAGAACGAGAACCGTCTATCATGTAACTTGGACGATAGAGTCCAGCTCGCTGATATCGGGAATGTATACGTCAATGGTACATATCAGTAGTTTCGGGAGCAGGAAATATATCGCGACTTTGAGTCTGGAAACTTGCCCCTGGTGCCCATTTTGGCCGCCCCTGGCATGGGAAAATCCTCTCTGTCTTATACTGTCATCAGGGCGCTGCAGGGTGAATACATCGGAGACCAGGCGACCTCCGTAGGCTACTTTTTCTTCCGAGAAGATGTAGACGAGTTGACCACTGCCTCCTGGATGTTGCGCTCCTGCGCCGGTAGAAAAGCTTGCCGCGTACCGAGAGATGCAAGCCCTAGTAAAGTGTGTCGGTGATATGATGGGTAGCGACTTTGATTCCAACCAGTCCTAGAACATGATGCCACTAGTCCTGATGATGCGTAGGATAGATGCTTATGAGTACCATCGCAGCCTCGATCAAATGTTCAAAAGCTGCATACAAGCCCTTACAGACGAGGTCATGGAACGACAAGGGTAGTTTCTGAGCCCTAGCCAAGGCGCTCGCAGTGGTTGGTCTTGAAGAGGATGCCCGAATTGCTTGTTGCCTGCCAAATATACTTCACCGATATGGAAGTCCACAAGAAAGAGCGTTCGATGAGCGAGAGCGTACCTGACAGTGGAGGCACAGGCGACCGCTCTGAGCAAAGTAATGCTTTATTGGCGGAAGCTGGATCGAACGGACCTGGATCTTCCGAAAAGCCCCACGAGCAGGAAAAGGAGAACTGTGACGATAGTGATTTCGCTACCTCGGAAGTTGGTGAGGACCTGAGCGCGGCCAACGACCAACCTGAGTGTGACGGATGCAACGAACTGCCCCCGAACCGGCACAGCGGCTCGCTGTATCTATGCTACTACTGTACCGAGCTCGACCTCTTGAAAAGTGCTACACCAACCGCTTGGAGAGGCTGTCCGGGAAGCTCCCTCCAAATTGGCAAGTCATATGCCCTGCCGGGCACAACACACCAGGACACCGGTCGGGGGGTAGAAGGGAAGAATGGAGTGCTCAAGTTAGAGGACAAGGAGGCGATATTTAGCGACGTTGGCAGTTTACGTACCGGGAATTAGAATAGCTCTAAGGAATGTGTTTTCATAGAGCTAGATGGATGGATAGCCTTGACAGTCAGGATTGAATTCATTGAGGAAATTCCACATCGATGCTCCCAATATCCTATTTCGAGATGAATGTTTCCTCCTTCCAACCAACATCTGCTAATTTTCTCCAGTAAGTGGAGGAAGGCATCACTGGCGCAAGGATTCCATGTCTGCCTCACCTTCTCTCTGTCCACCTATCTTCCTGAGCTTACACCAGCTATTATCTGTGTCTCCCCCCATGACTTATTCATCGCTTCTTCCTAGAGTGGGCGACACCGTGGTGCTTTGTATATACCACTCCAGCTGGAATGGTTCTACCTTAGTTTCTTCCATCTTCCCTCATCATCTTTAATCACACAATCAACACAACCAACACAATCAACACAATCGAACAATCGATTCCACACCATACATAACTCTAAAACGCCGGGAAGCATAGAAAATGGACTGTATACGGGCGCTCTACGCTACTGCCTTGGATAGAGAAGTTATTCTTCTTTTCCAAGCCTTCAAGAACTATGCCACCTTTATTTCTGCCTTTGGTGCCATACTGATAGAGCTTATCTATCCTGGGTTCCTCAACGACTTTACAAACGAGAGTTTTATTTCAGCCTTGGATTTGCTCATGTTTCTTCAAGACTCCACGAAGGATATATCATCACACAGCTTCAACCGCCAACGTCTACTTTTGCGCCTTGCAATTCGAGGTTTACTCTTCTTCAGCCCTCGGATATTTCGTCTTCTTTGTCGGATGGCCAGACGTTGGGAGTAGACGCGATTGAGTCACCGAGACATGTTCAAGTTTTCAGATGGAAAAAGCGTCCCATTCTACGGCATTTATGCTCATATGGTATGGTTGTTCTTCTTATTCTGGAAACTTGTGCTCTCGTTGAACTCCCTTGTGACTTAGAGGAAGACTAACTGAAATGGGTATCAAGGTAGTTCTCAGGGCCAAACGTGTCGCACAGTCTGGTCTAATTCTGGCGGGTATCCTCGACAGACTCGACGGTCTTCAACCGGCCATGACAACATCCCCTGTCTGCCGTCGTTGCCATATGGTTTTGTCGCCCGGCCCGAATCTGTTGGAGAGGTAAAATGGAAGCAACCCCCTAAAAAATGTCCCCAGCTTCTGTCAATAGATTGGAAGCACTGTGATGGTGGTACCCAGAATCAGTGCACTCTCCTCTCTGGCCCTCTCGTGGTGCGAACCAGGCCTCTCGGGTCTTTTGGGGCAAGTCACCTCTGCTTTGAGATTTGAATTCTAGCGACTAGGACTAGTGAACAACATGCCCTTGGGTGGTACCCACGAACTGCCACGGTATACGATTTGTTCGAGTCTTCATTCCTGGAAAGACACTTCCGGTGCGGGTGGCGCTAGTTCAGTTGCTTTCGCCGATTCTACGGAGCATGCTCTAGGTCCGCCGCAACGCCCGGGGATCGTCCATGTATTCCTGTACTGGTACTAGGGTCTACAATTCGTCTATACTCATCTATCGTAGAATGGGGAGTTGCCGCCCATGATTTTTACAAGTCGACCAAGATTTATGTTGTTGTTCTACATTGGAGAGCAAACTGGAGGGAGGGGGAGGCGATGATCGCCATCCTGCCATCGGAAAGCCGTTATGCGAACAGCATTGTTTATAGTCGCCGAATCATCCGTGCTGTCTTTGTATACAAGGTTCAATCTGATAATAATAGACTGTGCATAAGAAACAGACTCTCAAGAGCGCCAACAACCATGAACTCGCACAGCCAACCAATCGGGCCCGAAATATCGTGCGGAATTGTCAAATCAGGACGGTCAATACCCTCGAAAGCCGAGGCCAGCGATATTACCAAATGATAATAGTTATCTAGCCTCGAAGATACACCAGAAGTGCACAGGCTTGACATAGGTCATGGCCCCATCCTGGTGAGAGGAGGAACATGCAACCTCCCGCTCGTCGTTACTCGTACCCTCTGGACCAGACTTGGGTGGCTGGAGTGGTTTCCTCGGTGCCATGCAGTATGGTGCATTCGGGTCACGCCAGAACAACCCCAACTCATCTTCGTAGCTGCGGTCCACTCGGCGAGCTGGACTATGAATATCCCGTGCCTCTGCTGCCTGACGCTCTTCGACAAAGCAGGGCCGGTAGCCGGCACACCCCGCCACCATGAGGGTATTAAGCTCCCTCAAGACCACTCTGCCGTCGACTTGGCGTACTTTAACAGGCGTCGAGGCCACGGCGGGGATGGGGAAGCTTCCCATATCGAGCGACGCATATTTGACCCCATCTATCTCCAGGGGGGCATGATACGAGTACTGACCCTCGTCCAAGGCACGCACTTGGCTTCGTACATCCCCGTCCTCGTCCCAAAGAAAGAGCCCTGCGATCCACCCGGTCAACCACTCATCTGAACTCCCGCTCATTCTAGAAAATCCATATTCGGAGACCATCTTGTCCCAGAAACCAACAACCTCTTCCGAAGTCGGATCGTCGAAGGAAGCAAGGATGTGCTTGAAGATGGGGACCAAGTCGCCATGGTACCTCTCAGCCTCAGATCCCCAGGGAAGGATCTTATCCATACGGCGCTGCAGCTTAGCCCAATCTTCCTTCTCACCCAAAAGGGTAACTCGCGGAATGGCACATGATGCGCATGAGAAACAGTACTCAAAGTACTTCTGCATGCTTCCCATAAAGAGGACTGAGGCAACTGTTCTATCTTCAACCGTCGTCGTCGAGAAATCGGGCATAATCCAATCCCTAAGTTCCGGGTCCTTGACATTTTCGCCAATGGCGTCGGCCATCGCGTTAGCGAACAGGGCATAATAGGCAGTCTCGATAGTGCCCTCCACCTTGACTTCCAATTTTTTCTTGTTCTTGTGGCTAACGAAGAAGTCCCTCAACTCTTCGGCGTTCTTGTTGATATAGAAGTTGATCTGGGAAAGGATACAGATCCAGAAATCGTCGGGGCGGAGGACAAGGTTGTTATGGTGCTTCCAGGCATGAGCAGCAGCCTCGATAAGGCCGTTCTTGCACCCAACCATACCCGGGGCGTCAGGTTGGGAGGAGAAGGAACTCGCAACAAGGTTGATGCATTTGGCACTGTCGGTCTGGGATGCCGCACCCAGCACCTGTCTAGGGTTGGTGGTCAATGATTGAGAGGCTGGCCATTCTTCAGGCGTCACGTCGCAGGTAACAATGGTGACAGGCATTGTAGATACTGAACTTGTTGATCACACTCATCAAACTAGCAGACTATGACGGCGCAGACCCGATATCAAAGGAGAGAAGGGAAAGTTTGCCAGAGTTGGGAACCATCGTCTTAATATAATACCCTTATGGCGGCGCGTGCCAGCTGTTATTCCTCTGCCTTGGCCCCAGAGGATGCCTAATGCTCGTTAAACTTCAGATGTATATGCGGTGGAACCAACGAGATATGTCACGAGCCAATCGATGAACCACGAAGGCGAGATCCAACCCGGTGACTGAAGGAGGTCTGGGAAGTAATTGGTGACCTCTGCTCGGTCTTTCATAGCCTAAATTACCTATCGGTCCTTGACTGCCTTTTCCTGTCAGATGATTCTGTCCACCTTGAGGCGCAGTTAACCTAACCGAGCTCTTGATCTGTTGAGCGGCCAGCCGAAATCGCCGTGTAGGATTGGAGACATCACTCTGCAGTCGCCAGCGTTTATTGGGTAGTGCGCACCATAGATGCTGATAGTCATAGCCCATGAGAACAACGGCGTCCTAAGAAGCCGGAAAAAAATATGAAAATGAAAAGCATAAAAGTCCCAATTTTCCTGCCCACAAAGCCTCTATCGATGCTAGTAAAGACTCACCCGCGGGAAGTTTCACGTAGGGCACCACAACTTTCCGCGCGGACCATGTTCTCTCCGTAGGACGCTTACGGACCATCCCGCTACGAGGTCACCCCTTCACCTACGAGTACTAGTTCTTTCACCCGGAGGATGCTTACGCCGCGGACCTGCATATGGATCCTCTTGAGTGGTGTGCGTCCCTCAACATGATCAATCCGGATGGCAAGTGTGTCATCGACAATGCGTACGGTGAGATTGGAAGCCGTCGACAGCGGGATTCTGAAACACATAATTGTCATGCCGCAACAATGATGCTGATCACCCTTCAATCTTGTTTGGCTGTATCGAAAACAGGGCTGCCGTTATAATCAATTAATTGATGGATCAGTATGAAAGCAAGTCGATTACCCGGTTCTCTTGCAGTGGCCTTACCTGCCTAACCTTCATGGCTTGGTTCTTTTTCAGCATCCCTCTTCTTCCTCGAGTTGTAAGATATATTCAATCGAGTCCTCCTTGAAAGCGGTCACTCAAATGAGGATAAAATTTTCCATCCCGATCGATTGGCGGCAAATACTGCTTGCTTCCAGTACTGCGGCTATGCTGGACTGGTCGCGACACGGCCTCAATGCGCTTGAAGGGGCGACCAACCCACTTGAGGTGCTCTCCCTCGGGAATCCTCCGCTGCGCCCTCGCCAGACACAATCGAGATTCCTAAACCAAAATTCGCAAAGTGAGTTAGAGAACGTCTGGTACTTGGAATCCAGGGCTAATTTCTTGGGGAACCTATCAGAGTTTGTGGTGAACGGGAGTTTGATCCCGGAGATTGATTTCGACGTTGGCGAGTCTTTCGCCGGATTGTTGCCCATCAATGGGACAGACGACCGGAATCAGCTCTTCTTCTGGTTCTTGTCATCTACGAATCCAGAGCCCAAGGAAGAGATCTTAATATGGCTCACTGGAGGCGTAAGTATTTCAGTCTGGAGTTCAGCCTGGCCGTTCCTCAGCATTGACTTGCTCCTAGCCAGGATGCTCCTCGATCGGGGAGCTTCTGCAGGAAAACGGACCTGTCCTATGGCCTCCTGGCGTCTTCAAGCCCGTTAGAAACAAATGGAGCTGGCACCGTTTGACGAACGTGGTATGGGTTGACCAGCCAGTCGGCACTGGTTTCTCCCAAGGTGAGGTGACTGCGAGAAACGAATTCGACATTGCCAGACAGTTTATGGGGTTCTGGAAGAACTTTGTCGATACTTTTGGCATGCAAAATTGGAAGATCTACGTCACCGGTGCTTCTTACGCAGGCTTGTATTGCCCATATATTGCTCACCAGATGATCGAGGCTGAAAATCCGGAATATTTCGATGTTGGCGGCATGATGGTCTTCGATGCACTTCACTCCAAGGAGGCGGTATCTCAGGATATCCCCATGGTACCGTTCGTTGACTCCTGGGAGAGGGCATTCAATTTCAACAGTACCTTCACCGAACTCATACATACCCGCGCCGACGAATGTGGCTACTCACAATACCTGGAGGAGTTCCTTGTTTTCCCTCCTGCAGGGGGACAGCCATCGACCCTGCCTGGCTACAACGAAGATGGATCACCGAAGCCTGGCTGTGACATGATCAACCAAGTTTTCGCAGCGGCGGCTGAGCTGAACCCTTGCTTTAGCGTGTACTCTGTATTCGATCATTGTCCGCGACCCCATGATCCACTGGGCTTCAGCGGCGGCTCCCTGATTGTGCACCCTGATGCAGGTCCTGTGTACTTTGACCGCCCTGATGTCAAGGCAGCCATCCATGCGCCTGCAGATCCCCAGTGGGTTTTTTGTTCGAGCCAAGCAAGCCGGTCGGTCTTCGTCGATGGCGTCGACGAGTCCCTGAACGGAGGACCCGCTAGCCAGCCTGTGCTGCCGAAAGTAATTGAAACTACGGGTAACGTTCTCCTGGGCCACGGGGAACGAGATTTCGTCTTGACAACCACAGGAACTCTTCTTGCCATTCAAAATATCACTTGGGGCGGTGAAAGGGGTTTCCAGACCGAACCCAACCGCCCCTTGTTTGTTCCCTATCACGTTGATCAAGAACTAGATGTACTCGCCGGAGGAGGGATATTTGGATCCTGGCACGAGGAGAGGGGCCTCACGTACTTTAGCGTTGATGGAGCGGGACACTTCCTAACGATTGACCAGCCGGCCGTGGCTTTTAGAGCCGTTGAGATTTTGCTTGGGAGAGTTGAGAATTTCCAGTCAACAAGTCCCTTTACGACGGATGGCAAGTCTACTCAACAGCCTGTGCTGGACCTGGGAGATGAGTCTACTGGAGCTACCGCACTGCAATCGACGGCGGGCCGGTCGGAATCGAGTCGGGTTTTGCTTGGAATGGAATGGGTGATGGTAGCCATTTTCCTTAGTATTTCTGTTTTTGATTTATGTGCATGAATGGATCTCGTTTTTTTTTATCCCCGGGGAACTGTTCGGTTTCATTATTTAAGCGCCATCAAGAGGGAAGGATACGTTCTTGGTTATGAGCTAATCAACAGAGGAAGAAGCAGTCTGAAATTGTGTTGCCATGCTTCCAGGTCATTCTTTACTTTGTGCCTTGCCTTGCTTCTGCTGGCTGCCTGTCCTTAATTCATTCCTATACAGCACCGCATACCTCCCAAGCACTATGATGGCAATCAGACGATTTATTGATTCCGCAGTTTCCAACCCGTGTCGAGCCAACCAGTAAACGTCGAGTGCAATTCCAGCGACGAGTTGAACGAATCCTGTCACGGGTAGAATAGGCCTGAAGGAAGATACGCCCCCGAAATAGGCATACATCCAGAAGTGATGGAAGCAGTTGAGCACTGCCAAGACTTGCCAGCCCGTTGCATTCAAGACCCGGAAGTAGGTCAAAAAGGGAGTGGTGAGGTGGTGAAAGGCCATGTGAGGCCCAATGGTTATGCCCTGGGCCACGAGATTGAAGACGTCGATGTACTCGTACAGCTTGGACAGGTGATAAATGTATGCTAAATCTAAGCTTGCCACTTTGATGTCCTCTCGGAAATGAAATATGTCACTGAAAATGAGGTATGCGAGGCCGAGAGAGAACACGGCATACAACTGGCTGTTAAATCGTGTAAGGGGTCGCGCAACTGCGATGGGCCCATTGCGATCGACGTAACCCTTCAAAGCACTCCATAGGAGGATGAATGGACCAGAGGTCAAGATCACCCCTGAAAGTGTCGTGAGAGGCCTGTCGTCGAGATCCATTTTCAAGTTTGTTGTCCAAAGTGATTGACGAAAAGCCGCAAAGCACGAGGATAGAGCTCCGGGATGGCCAGAGGTGTATGGCCCGCAGGGGAGGGGAGGGGCAACAAAGCAAAGAGCTGTATTGGTGAGTTTCGAGAGCAGGACATGGATCAAAGAAAAGAGGGGAGATTCGCTTCTTCAAGAGGTCTCCGGCATGTTGTGAAGTTCCAAGGCACGGTAGGTGCTGCTTATGTCACATGACCAAGCTGCTCTCGCCTGTGACCGTGGAGAATTGCAAACCACAGATGATGCTGGCGAGAGTTGTGATGGAGCTGCATTATGGTTTCCGCATTCCCAACTTATTCCTGACCTCACCGCGGGCCGTGGACCGGCTTCTGTTGAATACACCCTGGTAAATCTCCTCCAGTCCCATCCGGCGGAGAGGTCATCCAACTCCTCAGGACTGTACAGCTATTCTACGATGCGATTGGAACCTTCATTCGGAGCGAGAGACGAGAATTGTGTGAAATAAACGGAAAGATCTGCGAAAATTTCGGACCGAAGGAGCAAAATAGGTCAGATGTCGGATATGTATCGGCGTCGATTGTTATTGAACAAGTACAAAACTCCCCCCATTTGTGTACAGCTCCTAATACACGGTATTTCTAGTCCTTTAAAGAAGCCCAATTTCCCAAAGCTCTACCTTACATCGGCTCCGCTGACAGCTCAACATATTCGTTGACATCGGTACCATCGGGTAACACTGACTGTGCCAGTCGGTTTGTCCAGCCTGGCTCGCCACATCCCGAATTCTGGTTGACGGGTCTTGGGTGCATGGCAAGTATTTGGGCCATCAGTCCTGGGTCTCTTCCTATTCATATAGTGGTTTGCGACAAGGAGATTTGTGTCTTGGGCCGATCTGGGTGGCTCTATGTAGACGTGAGAAGAGCTCTCCAAGAATGAGGAGAGGATACTCACGTAGTGGCTTGCCAAGACACCGGAAATTGCCCAGAGGAAAGGCGGGGACAACTTAGCCATTGGTCATGTCGACGAATTTGTGTCAGAGTTGGTTGATCTCCTTGGGCAAAATGCTACCAAAGGACCGATCGTGAACCAACGCGATTAGGGAGGGTATATTGGTTATGGCAACAGCAACGAGGAAGAAGGCGCCAGCGATCTTGATGAAATCAATGACAACATCTTCTTGCTCTATATATCCGAATCGTTGACTGAGGGCCAAACCACTGTTGACGTCGAGGGTGAAGCATTGGATCTTTTGGATGAAGTCGACAGGGCCGTTTAGGTCGAGGAGGCGATGTATGTGGTCTCGTTGAGGTGGACGAGCCGGGACTCCGGGAGATGTGCTCATCAGTGGTGCTGGTCATGAACTAGTTCCCCTTGACGGAGTACTTGTAAGTCGATAGCTCTTTTCCCTCCCCTCCTTTTTGTTCCTTTCCTCAGCAAGGATAGAAATGAAGAAAGGGGAGATGCGTTAGGAGTGAACGTACACCAACAGCCATCTTCTGGCGCATCCCGTTGTGTCGGGCTTCATCTTGCATGGGGGAATGAGTTGTCCTTGCCGGGCTCAAAGCAGAGCGCATTGTACCATAAGTTAATTGTGTTTCGGCGATAGGGATTGTGGAAATATTTCAATGCTGCTGTGAGTGCGCTTGGGGAATCGCAGGATCGAACATGCACCATGCAGCGTAATAGTCGGGATCATTCATGACCAGCTTATTGGGTCCGATTCGAACGAGTGATCCTAGGAAATATGGTCGCGGTCAGATGGTTTATGAAACAGTTCACCTGCTGTGTCGGGTGCTGGGACGAATCGGTTCTCACCACATTGCCATCTTTCTCGACGACCTCTTGTATCGCATCTGGTTGTCTGCCCCTGGAGAGACTCACATCCACGATTTGGGAAAGGCAGTCTAGAAGGGTCTAGACATGTGGGATAACCTCCGCCAGCACCGTAGCGTTTCGGAGGAGCGCGACCAAAACCCTGGCGACGCCAGCAACGGCAGCGTTATGAGGGGGGGGAGTTGGCGAACACGACTGAGGCTGATAATGACATCGCTACGGTTTGGACTTTGAAGAGTTCCTTTCTCTATTTGCTCTTTGCTTCTTCTGGTGTTTCTTCTCCTTTCTTTTGTCTCGCCCTGCAACATTCTTCTTCCCGTTGAGCTGGCACCACCTTCGTATTGGCAACCGAACTTTCTTGCCACGAACCTTCAAGAAGAGATGACTGTTTCAGTCTGCTTCGGGAAGAAAAGGCGCGATTGGCAGGGATATAAGACGCCCCAGCCGGGGGGGGGGGGGGGGGGGTAATTAGACAAACGGCCCAGTTCCCGGACATGGAAGGGTGGGCGGCTAACTGGGTGGGACCGACAAGGAGTGTTCGTGCGGGACGCGACTCTGTCCATCAGCACCAGGGAACCCTAGACCGTGTGAGGCCACATCGCCGGCTGCCCTGGATCCTAACCCGAATTTCTCTGGCTCGCTTTGCCCTGGCCCAGTCCCGAGCCTTCTGCTAACAGAGTTCCACGTACATTATTGCCAGCTCCCGGGTTGGCTTTCCGTTTCTTTTTAAGCAGCCGCGGAAGCCAGCAGGAGCGAGTCTACTGTTGGGAAGAAGTGTAACCCGGGAAACGGGCCATGACACTTACCGAACCTATGCTTGGGCTATCAAAGTCACCCATTGCCCACAGCAACACCATCTAGAGACTCTCTAGTAATAGATGGCCCATTCCCGAGAGACGCGGGAGAGGATGCTTTGCGGATTTGGCATATCAACAAGGCTTCCACATGCATTTATGGTGTGGCGCATGCGTCAACAACGAAAAGTGAAGTTTCTCAGTGACATTCAAGATCAAAACCTTCCCAAGACTATCCAGTCCCTCATATTTCATCCCCGCGGAGTCATTAACTGCATTACCAACACCAGGCAAGGCCAATTAGCAATAATTATGAACATCTAATCCATTCTAGCTACACACAACTCCAGTGCAGATTCAAATTCCAAGTCAAGCTAGGAGGCTACTTATTCCTGGAGATGGCAATGGCACCCTTCACTGGATTGTGATAGGAAGATTCCTTGTCCTTCTTCATCGGGAATGGGGGAGGGATGACAATGACAATGATCCCATGACTCAGGAGCAACAAAAGAAAGCTTCATTCAGGAAAAATGATAGATTCTGGTACGTCTGGGACAGCTGGGGACCTGAAAGAATATCCTTCCTTAGTCCTTTGCCCAGGATCACAACTGTGCAATATGGGCCGAGCGAATCCACTCGATTCTAAACCGTTCCAATGTTCTGAAACAACCCTCATTAAGGAAGTCACGGTGGATTCCATCCACCTGAGCTCCCCAAACCGAGAGGATAAGCTCATCAACCTGGGCCTCGCAAGTCGCAAGAGCACGCGCACGAAGAGCGCGATAGCCAAAGAGATAGAGTCCAAGGCCAGCACCAACAGCAGAAATGAGGGTCGCAGCTGTATTATGACGAGAGGAGAAAAGCGCCCCGAGACCAAGGATGATCCTAGATTAGATCCCTGTTTAGTGCATATATCTACTAGGTGCGAACTAACATTATCCACACTTACCAGCTTATTGTCTTCGTTTGTCGCCCCGGATCGTGTGCTTTGCGGAGGGCTTTGAGATGACAGGCCATGAAGAATAGATCTCGGAGGAGAAAATCCCGATACATAACAAGGTGCCACATGGCAGTGGTAGAGGGGGATTCGTACCCAATAGACTCTCCTAAAGGTTATTCAACTTGAATTAGTGAACTGAAAACAAATGGATAAAAAGAAAGAGGGAGAAGGGGGGAAGGAGGAGGGGAGAAGGGGGGGGGGGGGGATTAGAGAAAGTGATCTCGTGGAACAGTTCGCGACGGTTCCAGGTCAACTTCCCCCTTGGGATCGTTGGCTACCATTAGATAATGATTGAATGTAGCTTCTCAGCACTTTGCCACGACAGTCAAGGTACTCTTTCATGTGTTCATTTGCGGACTTTCTGCGGAATCCGTATCGAAACCAGAGTTCCCCTGGAGGTGTTTGGCTCTGTTGCTGCTGCCACGGACCTAAGATCGCCACAGGGTCAAGTTCGGACGGGTTGTCTTGTAACCCGGACTTGAGCACCAGAGCGAACATGGAGTCGAAATCGTTAGAGCCACTCCCATCCTTGGGGAGAGCAGGTGATTCTTGTCTGGTAATCTCTGCCATGGTGAAAATTCTCCTTTCTTTCTCTGGTGGGGGAAAAGGGGGAATCGAGGGAAAGAAGGTTACGGAAAGCTGGAGAAATGTGGGGAAGAAGTTCTGGGATGGATTTGGAAAATAAGATGTTAGGTTGTTGCCCTCTTAGGTTTATGATACATCCTACGTCTGCCACATGAACAGGTAAGCTCTTCTTTGGCCTTCATTGTAGTGTGGTAATGCCGGTTTCATAGTACGGCCATAGGTTTGAAACATAATATGTTAAACCCTTGCTGTAGAAGTAAGTAGGATAATGCACTGAACTTTTCCTTGTTAAAAGGACAAAGAACTGAAGACTAACTGAAGCTGGTGTTGTTGGAAGATCGTGTCTTCTGGCATAGCCCATCCTGTGGAAGCAGGGAGAGAGTAAATTCTTTCAACTCATCATTCTAGAAGACGATTTGTTTCGAAATCATGTCTTTCTGTCACTTCAGTGGTCTTGGACAACACAATTGTTTTCTCGAATGCGGGTTTATAAGAAGATGCCAGTCCCGAGCGGTGAGTCCATGATGTAGATACAACAGCGATCCGTCAGCTTGCATACCTCAACACCTTTATTCTTCCATTTCTGAGCTAAATCACGACCATTTTCATTCCATTTCCGGTGATCTAAGAGTTTCTTTACACTTTCCACTGAGCTGATATGGGCACCCCCCACTACCTTGACGAGATGTCCACCAACACATTCCTCGCACCGTCGGTCAACCTTCGTCTTCGAGTTTGGCATGCTGACAATGCACGGGGATGGTGCCCGGAGTACAACCATGGCCTTGCATCTGAATTCCAATCTGAAGGCGTTGAAGACTGGCTTGTACAGCCGGTGGTTTCCTGGCAATCGAACCAAGTCAGCTATGGAGACACATATATCCCTGTAGAGGTATGTATTACTTGAAACATACCTTCTCCGAGCATCCCCCCTGCCCGACTGGTGTCTTAGATGGGGATTTAAGACCCAGGGTAGTGGAGAGGTATTGGAAACTACTAATATGGTGTTCTCTAGATTGAGTTGAAGTACAAATTTGCGACAAAAGACACAAACAACTTTGAGGACACCATTGATGCCTTGATTTCGAGCGCCTTTGCGATCTTCCATGCGCGAGCCATGCGGCCCATATGTAGGTTTTTCAACCAGATTGGAAGCACACCCAATGCCATGGACATGCGCCCAGCAGGCGTGCCGCCAAACATGCCGCGCCGTTGTCAGGAAAAGGTTGAAAAGGGCTGCAATTACCTCAAAATTCTCAACCTGCCTGAACCAGACTCTAAGATTAGGAAATTCATTGCACTACCGGATCGACTTGAGGAGGACAGTTTGACGCAAGTGTGAGTTTCAACCTCCCAATCCCGCTCTCTTTTTTATTTCCTTTCCTTTTTATTTTTTTTCCCCTTTTCTTCTCTCTCTCCCTCCCTGTATTGCCATCCATAGCCTCTAATTATAATATTCGACTAACATCAGATTTAGGCTGGGGGTGGGCTCAGCTATTGCCTCAACCCTGGGCTCCATTGTGCCATCTGGACTAGGAGAATCGCTATTTGGCCGGGGTGTTCTTCGACATTTGAAAACCTTTCAAAAGTCAATCGATTTGGTATGTGTTTGCATTGACCTGCTGGGCTCATCGATATATGGAGGGTGAAGAATGGCCCGAGGATTATAAGAGGTTTGAACTCATCACACTAATTTGGACTGTGAACCGAAGCTCCGAAAGGAATTTGCACAAACACCATCGGAACAAACTTTGGAGACGAGGGCCAAGTTGTGGGAACAGATGCAACAACACCATCAACGCTTCTCAGACACTTTTCACGATATACAAATCCGACTGGCGGAGTTTTTTTTGCAAGG
Source organism: Scedosporium dehoogii (assembly GCA_002812735.1). Taxonomy (NCBI): domain Eukaryota; kingdom Fungi; phylum Ascomycota; class Sordariomycetes; order Microascales; family Microascaceae; genus Scedosporium; species Scedosporium dehoogii. The sequence continues at coordinate 156,534 of PGIR01000012.1, forward strand.
AGGTACGTCTGGTTTTAGTTCTTCTTCTGCTTCCTCCCCCCCTTTCTTCTGGTTTTCTCGTCTTTTTTCCCCTTGTATGTATATTTTCTGTCTTTTCATATGTGTTTTCTTTCCCTTATTTTCCTTTCTGATAATTCCTTGCTAACTTTTTACTTGCGAATTTCTTTTTTCATTTTTTTTTTTTTTTTTTTTTTAGATCTTGGAAATCAAGACTGCTATTTTGTCGTACTCGGATTTCGAGATGCCGCAGTAGAATTCGCCTCACTGCAAACCAATCTAACAACAATTCTGGCGAAGTTGCACAAAGACTACCAACAAGACAGACAGAAGGCGGCGGCTACGGGGGGTGCCGGTGGTACTGTCGGCCTTGGAGGTGTTAGCCTTGGCCTTAGCCATTTCCTTGGTCGTTTAAGCGCTGATGACATCGCTCTCATCGGTGGCAACCCGTGGGGCTGCCTTGGTGTCTTCCTGGGGACGTCGGTGTTCGGAGGCATCTTTGCAAACATCATCGGCTTAGAGAGGCACAAAAAAGTCTCCGAAAAGTTGGGAGGGATTAAGAATGGTGAGCAGTACTCAGACCCGCACCCGCGTCGAATGTTTCTCCCACTGACGTGGAGTTCTGCCTTTTTTTAGTGGAAAACGCGCTCTCGGCAGTCGCGGACAGGATCAAAGAAGCCCACGCTGCGGCTGTCGGTTTATATTGCTCCAGTGTCCACCAAGTACCCCTGGAATGCATGAGCCGAGACAAAAGGGCTGAGATCTACTCAAGATTTGGGGTCTATGGCAGCAGCCTAAAATTGCCAGGGTCCGAAGAGAAATTGATGGGACGCTCATTCGAGCGATTCACTGAAAAAGTGGGGGAGCTGTTCGACAGCATTGACAAAATGACGAAAGGTGCGCAGATCAAGGTCCTGCCGATCGGAAAGTCCGAGGATGAACAGGAGGCCCTTTACCATCATTGACCTGGTCAGAGGAAGTGGGTCGCTCCCTTTGGCTCTCTGGTTTTATCTAGCCGCGAGTAGTACTTAGTTTCCGAAGAATAATATCAATTTGGGTGCAGAGCATGAGGTAGACATTGCTTGTAAAGTAGCAATTCGAGATGGGTCGGAAATTATGGAGCAATTACTGGAGAAAGATTTTGTTCTATTCATTTCAATGTTATAATATTCATCCAGCCCGAACCGTTGTGACCTTCGAAAGGGCAACGGCTTGCTTGGAGGACCCAAACTAAGAGCCTTGGCACAGCCGGGATTTGTTTGTACTCTGTCTGTACGGCCTTCAATAAGCTCATTTTCTTGGATGCACGACAAACACCAAGTCAAGGGACTCATTAAAACTCGGCCAAGTCTTAATGAGTCACCAAGTTAAATGGCTAATAGTCTACGGATATGCCATGTGTTTCGTTTCATACATTTACGCCATAGTGGCCGAATGGCATGATCTTTCACGAGTTGTTTTCCAGTCCTGGGGACAGGTATATTATTCCTAGAAAATCCTACGGAATGCTCCATATTGAAACGTGCTGATATCATCTGATTCCGTGCCTAGCGAAGTAGGGCATCGTGGCTTATAGCTCAACTTTGATGCCTTCAGCGGCAATGGCCTTGTTCACACCCCCAAGCGCCCTCACCCTTTGAGCCAGCTTCGCATAGTTCGGATACTTTTCCTTGCTCTCGGGCTTGAGACCATACCACCACCACCACAGTACAAACAAGAGAAAGTCTACGACAGTCAGAGCCTCGCCCACCGCAAATTCCTTCCCGTCCAACTTCCCCTCAATCGTGGCAAAGGCCTTCGTAAGGACTTCCTCCCCTCGGCGCCGGATATTTTGCATGGTCTCGGCGTTGGAGTCGTCCGCAAACCGACCTGGTCTCCAGAACGCCCCAAAACCATTGCTGTGCACCGCGCCCGACAGCCAAGCCAGCCACTCGACAACTTTTGCGCGGGAAATGTTGTCGGTGCCCAGCAAGTTCAAATCTTGCTGTGCGACGGACCCGATGTACGTCATCACAGCGGGCATCTCAGTAATGACGACGGCGTCGGAGCCTTCACCTACCACGAGGGTAGGTACGAAGCCCTTGGGGTTGATTTTTTTCAGGAACTCATCATGGGGAAGACTGCCGTCGGCGGCTTCGTAGCGGCTGTAGGTGGAATTGCCGTTGGCAGCCTGCTTCATAAGAACAATTTTATAGTTGAGACCGGCGTGAGCAAGGACGCTGTGAGGGGCGAGCGAGCAGGCCCCGGGTTTGAGGTAGAGGGTGAGAGGTTGCGGTGCTGCCATTGCGGGGAATCCTGATGAAGAGAATTGGTGTGATGGGCCTTGGGTAGGATTAGGGTGGTATTTGCGTTGGGCTTCCTGAACGCGTGTGAGGAGGGAGAGTGCTGTGCTGCATAGTCTGAGACTGCATTGGACCTGAGATGCGGCTCTCCTCCATCTTTAAGACACACAAACTATTAGTGGCTGAGTTCAGTGAGTTGGAACTCAAGCACAGGTGGATTTGTCAGCCAAGTTTGAGTTTCAGTTGCAATAGGTCGTTTTCTCCTCTTTCTTCGGTCAACGACGCCCTTTCAACATCAGTGGAAGCACACTTGGGCAAGAGCGATTTCTAAGGTTCTAAATATGGAAGCTCGTTTGTGATTATGCTATAATATGTCGCCATTGTCTACCCCGAGCTCAGTTATTCCGGCCAGTCTTGCGAGGATGGCGTGGTGATAATGGCGAAGGCGAGAGTGGGCGACTTCAGGTCTCCTCATACATTCGAGAAGTAGTCAGTGGCTTGCGGTTCCGAAACCTCTCTCCTTCCGTTCCAATGCCGCCGGCCGTTGTGGACTGCGCAGCAACAAAATGCAGACTTCTCCCTTGCTGCCGAGTCGGCCGAATTCAAACCGCCGAGTGTCTAAGTTTATCGAGATGCTTACATGGCCCCAGCCACCACAACCAATCGCATCCTGATCTAAATGGATGGACTTTCTCTGTCAGAATAATCGCTCAACAGATATTCGTGGCTTGGACTTGAGCAGTGATAAATTATGTTCTACTTGTGCATCTATATGCTTCACAGTATAAGGAACAGCATCGTCGGGCGTTCTCATGGAGGAGGGTCGGCGAGATGCCCGAGGTCTCTATTTCCACAATCCTTGCCTTGAACATTCTAATCCTCTTACTACCGAGGTACAATCTTAGTAGAGACTCGAGGTTCAACTGATCGACTGGAGTGTTCTCCTCTCGCTGATGGAGTACTAAACAGCAACTGTCTTTTCCTCTGCCCGTAAGTTTTCATCCTGGTCTTCCTGGTTCGCATCATGCATTTCACAGCCCTCGCCCGTTTCGCAGTACCCAGAGACTTCAGCCCTCAACCGCGACCAAAGTGCTGCTCCTCTGGCCGGACCGAATCCAGGGTCTTCGAGAACCACGAGCTCAGCACTACCACCAGCGCTGCCAACCAGCTTCTTGTCCTCTGGATCGGTTCCAGGTAGGAAATCCGGAAGTTCTGCTGCGATGTCCCTTATTATCGACAAGAACTCGGGGTTGTTTGCTGCCTCTCCAGCAACGAGAACAATGGGCCTGATAGTGTAGAAATATCGTCGAGGGTTTATCCAGTCTTTGAGTTGGGCTGCACGGGTGTGTAGTCGGCTTCTAAGATGAAGCCAAAACTTCTCAGGTGACCTGTCCCGAATGCTATCGAAGCCTAGGCCTGGGTCTATGGACCCGCCGATCTCGTGCGGTTGTTTATAGAAGCAACCTGCTTGGATGAAAGTAGTATAAAGTGACTGATTTGTGAAGCTAATGTAATTTAAGCGCGAGGAAACCGCCTTGAGTATCAGCCGCGATAATCGACCCGACAGGGTGAAGAAGGGCTATAATATGATACCCACCTAATATAGTAGATATAGTCGCTGATGCCGGGCGCAGTTTTAGATTCATAGCGCCCATACGGCTGGCACAGCCACTTTCCACTTGCGGCCAGCGCGGCCCTAACCTCGCCGAGATAAACCGGGTCGTTAGACTCTGGAGCCCAAGGACTCAGACCATTTACCCAAAGCGCATTGTTGATATCGGAGTCCCACTGGCTGTGGTCCTTCCAAAAGGTTTGCCATGGTGCCGTGATGGAGACCCCGTACCCGTCAATGCCCGCCCCCAGAGTTGCCTCAGATGCCTTCTTGAGTTGAGATACCATCTCAGCTAGGATGGCAACGTCGGTGGGATGGCCAATACCGAAAACAGCCTGGGGAACAAACTCAGTACACTGGGTATCCCTAGGTTCACGCGAAGGTCGTTTCTTTATCAGGCGCGCCATCATGTCAACATAGTCGGGGTTTCCAGGGACTTTTCCAAGATTCACAGTTGTCCCGTTATCAAGATAATTCACGGCCGCTCTGTATAATTTAGCTCTGATCGGCTACATTCAATACAAAGGCCACCGACTTACCCATAGGATTGTCCTAGGTGAAAGCCCAATGCGGGCATCTGGCGAGTGGACTCCGGGACGCAGGCATGGCAGGCCAAAGGCCGCAGCGACGTGACCGTGTGAGGCCACAAGAGGGTACATGCCAGAAGGGCAACCAAGCTCCAAGAGGCTCTAGCATTTGTACGCTCCATTTTATTAAGTATTTGCAGAAAAGACGGGTGTTTGGGTGCAACAATGCGGCGCAAACGTATCTTGGCTCTTGATCCTTGACTCTCGAAGTATATCAAGAGGGTGAATGGGTCTCACAGCAGTCTTTGACTCCCTGTGAAGATGGAAAGAGAATAAATGGGAAGATAAATCCGTAATGATGGCATTTTGACATGTGGCCAAATTGCAAATATCTCGTTTGACGATCCGGCCGAATGTTCGAGACACATTCTCAATGCGGCCCCGGAATCAATAAACTCCCATTTATAAATGATCCAACCCGTCCAAGGCAATATAGCCAGTCTATTATAGATTATGTAACTACATCCAATTGTCTCATCTCTGGTTGTTGAATGACATTGGCCCGTTGAATTCATCCGGATCCCGGAGCTGCTTCAGATGATGCCAGACCCTGAGTGCAAGCTCGACGTCTGAACGTTCCTTGCTATGCCCGAGATACAGACGTTTCGATAAATTTGTGTAAATGGATAATGGGATAATAACAATACGACAATACGAGAAGGCAATTGCGCGTTGCAAAAGGGCCAAATGCGGCCAGTAAGTTGCAGCAACCCATGTTAGGCAGCAGTTTAAGGGACGGCCCGGTTAGGAAGGAGGGTTCTCTGAGTCTCTGAAACGGAGCTCATTCGTCAGGTTCCGAGTCCGCGACGAAGTCGCAGAATCCAAATCAATTTTCGTGCGCTATCATATTATTAAAACTGAAAGAAGGAACGCACATAAGATCCGAGGTTTCGCTGACGATCCACTCTCCTTCCAATTCTCAACTGTTTTCTGATATCATATGCGGGACGTCATGAGCGCAAGGTAGTTCAATTGACACAATTCCAGACGACCAGGTGCCATATTGCCGATTTGCCAGCTATTTTCGAAGGTTTCCTGCCCAATCCCTCCTCCTGGCTCGGCCAACACCGCCCGACGACGGTATGACGCGCAACATTGACCCAGAGGCCGAGCCGCTCCTTGATCGTGCGCCGCAAAGGGCAGCGTCTGTGAAGGCTCGATCCCGGGCTGCCAAGGTTATTCGCCATGTCTCAACTTGGTCCACACTCTATCTCTGCGGCATGTTCGCCTTTCTCATCGACTACCCTGGTTTCATGGGCGCGGCCCCTCAGATCCGAATGCTGGAGCTGGGTCTGTGTCGAGACTACTACCGCCTAGCGGACGCGAGCGTGATCGGGGGTGATGGCAACATCCCCGAGGAGTTGTGCAAAGTGAAAGCCATCCAGAGTTCCTTGGCGAGGTTACGCGGGTTCCTCCAAATGCTGGAGTATCTAATAAGTATGATCGCCTGTTATGGGAGGAAACAAGAGTTTGTGAGGCATGAACGTTATTAACCCTTCGAATAGGCATCATTCTAGCAGTGCCATTTGGGATTATCGCAGATAAATGGGGTCGGAAGACTATCTCTGCCGTTGGAATTATTGGAGCTATCCTCAGCAATGCTTGGTACTTTACGGCCCTATACTTTTACCAGATCTTTCCAACCACAGCGGTCTACGCAGCTCCGGTCTTTCTACTCATAGGCGCCGGCCCTGTGGTAATTCCCGCCATGATCTTGGCTATCATTGCCCATGCGAGTCCTGAAGAGATTAGGTGAGTATAAATTTGAAGCCCAGAAGCCTTTTGTTGCTCTTTCTCTTTCCCGGCTGTTTCTGCGCCTCATCTCATCGCGTCTTCGTCCTTGAACTAACTTCATGATCTATCCCTCTAGGACACCAGCCATCTTCTACTGCAATGTCAGTATCATGGCCTCCGAGTTGATAGCCCCGCCGCTTGGGTCTTTTTTAATGGAGCGCATCGGGCCACACTTTACCTTTCTCGTTGGAATCCCTCTCTTCACTTTTAGTCTTGTTGTTCTCTACTTCATTCGTGACGAGGAACCGAAATATATCGACCATTCCGACTCCGAGGATTGCCAGGGCACATGTCTCAACCCTGAATCTGATATCACTTCTTCCGGCCTTGAGAATAGATCCCAAACGTCACTTGATGGTGGGGTATCGGGAAAGACAAATGGTGCTTTAGCCGACGCGCTTCGATTCGTGAGGGAAGACGTCGGAGCATTGTTGGTCCACGCAGGTGTTCTTGCTGGGTTGGCGTCCCTTGCAGTCCACCGAGTGGCTAGGCCATTACTGGAGTTGACGCTGCAATACATGTCTGTTCGGTTCGGCTGGCCGCTGAAAAAGGTAAGTATCTTAAGTGTCCGCTCAATGCTGGAAGAAGCTGCTAACTCACTCCCAGTCAAATCTGTTGATTTCAGTCCAGGCCGGTGTGCAGATACCAATCTTTCTCTTCGTCATGCCTTTGATATACCGATTCCTGCTCCGGCGTTGGAAGGGTGACACACTCCTTGCAAACCTCACACAGGCGAGGTTTTGCCTTGCATTCCTCCTCACCGGAACCTTTGGCATGATTTGGGCCCCTCTTGCACCCATATTTATCACTTGTAAGGCACCAAGCGAAACCATACACCATCAACCATACCCTCAACTAACGTTTCCACTCAGTCTTCATCGTATATACTCTCGGCAACGGCTTCTCCTCTATTATGAGGTCTCTTTTGAGTTCTTTCGTACCACGAAGCCATTTCGCGCTCCTTTTCACGACCATGGCTCTGTTCGAAGGGGTCATAAGCCTTGTTGCGCCTCTGTTGTTTGGCCTCTCGTTTTCGTTCGGTATTGGAAAAGGGGGCGTTGCTATTGCTTTGCCGTACTTTGTCGCTTTCGTATTGTATTGCGTAGCGAGCTTGGCCGTGTGGTCTATCAAGAAGCCACAGACAAGAGAAGATCCAGATATACGGGACTGAGACTTCCCTTGGAGACAACTTCACTAGGCGTTCCCACCCGGTCATTACCACAAGGTAGCCCGTTGGTTCATGGACTAGATTGTTCTATATTTCGACGAGGGGTTACAATCTGTCAACAGGAGTAAGGGGCCTAACAGTTTGCCTGCGTCCTAAATTCCTAGGTACTCCGAGTCAAAGTCCAGCTAGGATGGGTCGATCTGGCTAGGCCATCGTTGAAATGATGTCAATGGATCCCCCACAGCGCCACCAACCTGAGCGTGTCAATTGGCAAAGAATTCAGCTGTTCGATCCACTGACGACTAAAAAGAATGTAGAGCATTACGATCTGAGAGCGGGGGAATACGAGGAACACACTAGTCTTCGGGGCGCCTTTGCAATAACATCCATAGTCCGAAAATGTACACATAATCGAGTTGGCCATGTAACAATCGCAGTTCGGGCTTCTGTGGCACTGGCTTCTCTTCCAATATGCCGGGGACATACACATTTCCATTCTTTTACTCTACCTCTATAAATCATATCGGCTCAAGCTAGTATGATGCGGTGAGGGAACGTTCGAACGTCAGGAACATTCCTGGAAGGACGCTGGTGTCTCGTCCCACCCGCCGCCGATGACACCACGTCAGCTTCTCGCAGGGGGTAGTATCTCAAGGGCCTAGTTATACCAATAAGAAATTGATATCCTTCCTAAGTTCATCAAAGAGACAGCATTATCACCTAGAAAAGGTAGGAATCCTTCTCTGAGCTTCTGGTGTTGGAAGTCGAAGATGATGCTGCGCTCGGACCCAACCCATTGCAGCTAGGTTCACGAATACTGGCCGACGAGGATTCTCACAGCCCTCGGAGAATTCCGAGTGTATGGGGGAGCCCTGGCCAATCTGGGCATGTCTTTGGGGAGAGTATATCAACCCGGCGAGGATATAAACTTTGGCCAAGCAATGGATTCCGTTCCGATGTATTCTTCACTACATCATTGATCGATCATAGCTAATCCTCCCGTCTTCATCGCATGACGATTTCCTATATCACTGGTTCCTCTTCTTGGCGCATCTGGCCGTGGCAAATATTGCTTCCTCCACGTCCCCACGGTCAGAGCCGATCTAGCAGATTGCCGGCATGACCACTAGGCAATTTCCATCCCTTGCCGAATCCAAACTTGGGCAGATGTCACTAGTGGCGCCTGAACCATTGAATTATAATTGGCCTGATTCTGGTCTTGTTCGGCTGGTCCTGTCTTGGCCCCTCGATGAGATCACATCATCCGGGACAGACCGTAACATTGATGGCGGAAACGCCGAAAGGCGACGGGTATTTAAGACGTCAGCAGCGCCCATTTGAAGATTAAACGCCGTGCATCCAGGCACCGAAGACATCGACCACTCCCATCAACGTCATACGTCATACGTCGGAACTATTGTCCACCTCCAGACCTATTACATCCTTTGCTGCACATACAAATCAATTGGATATTTCCCGAGACTCAATTCCACCCATACCAATCACACCAACCACGCCAACCACCCTGCACTACGAGAAGCGCCCGGCTCCAAGAATAGAGCACAATGTGTTTGCCATCGCCAAGGAGGAGAACAGTTGTTTATGCCGACCCTTGGGGTAGGCCGGCGGCACGACCAGTCATGCGCCCGATGGCTCCGCCTGTAGTAGTCATAGGCCCACCAATGGGTATGGGACGGATGGGTGGTCGACCGTGCGGGCCGGGTCCTGACCCCCGCCATCATTACGGTGGTGGTGGTGGTGGCAGATACTATGGCGGAGGCGGCAGGCGGTGTTAGTGGGAACATTTCATGCGGGGAGGAAGAGGTAGGAAAGGGGAGGAAAGGCAGCTGAAGGTGGGGGGGTGGGGGGGGATCGGAATTGGAGTGACTGGACACGTCGGTGAATGTATTGAGATAAATTGGAGGGTATAATACGAAGTATTATCCTTGCACGGAGGGTGGCGGACACTTTTGAGCGCCTGGGACTCGGCTCTTTCAAGGCTTGGCGTTCAATATCAAGGCACTTCTTCCTTGTCCCAGTCACACTAATGTCGAGCTTTGAATAGGGATAAATTCCATCCCTGTTCCTCATCTGTTATCTTGTAAAGTAACACGCCAGAGTCTAGACCTGACCCCCTCATTCGCGAATCGAAGGCGAGATGCGTCCTGGGCCGCCTTGCATTAAGATCTTAATTGGGCGACCCTCCCAAACCCCTGTTTGTGCAACCACACCCGTCCCTTTCTGTCCAGCTGCATCGACAATTAGCAAACGACATCCAATCGCCAGATGAGGCGGGCAAGGCTCGGCGCCCTCCTCTCACGCAAAGTGACACATCACCTAATGTGGCGCCAGATCAAGCCTCTGGAGCCCCTGGCCCTATCAAACCGCTGAGATGGCTGGGCAATCCATGGAGCTGGTGCCTGGTAGTGCCCGCAGCCTGAGGAGGGGTTTTATCTGTTTTGGAAAAAAGATGCAGGAAAATTTCCACATGACGCGACAAGAGAAATAAAGATCCATTATTATCTCGCTTCCCTTCTTCTAATATTTCTCGATACTTTTCCAGACCTCTTCCGGAGGTTGGGCGGGATCGCGCTTCTCAAAACGAATCGAATCTCATCATCTCCGTCCTTTTCCGCCGAATTTCAGCAAGAACCCGTTTCGGTCCAATCGATTGACAACAAGCCTGCTTCCTCTTATTATAGTGGGTACAATTGCGGCTGAAGGCCTCCGAATTAAGTCATACACGCCGGTGAACATGAGCGCCATGAATGCTAGTAACATAAAGGACTACGTTCGCAATTCCAAGTGGCACATTGAATGGTTCCGAGAACTCGAGCAGATAAAGGCCCCGGAGGACCTATTCAACGATGAAAAGAGGAGGATAGAGATTTGTGTGAGCGAAGCACATGCCGCCCTCGTTCGGACCTTATTAGTAGCCCGGGTTGAGTTCGCCCAGTACCGCACGAAGCTGGAGGAATATGTCGAGTGGGAGAACAAGCGTGCAATTCTTCTTAATGCAGGTTGCCGGTGCCAGTTCCAGAGTTTCGAGAAGACGCATGACAGGCTAGTTGCAGAGCATGGTGAGAAGTATGAAGCCATGGAAGCAGCGCAAGTCGTCAGACGACAGACCCGCCTCCAGAATGACGACGGCTCGAACCACACACACCAGGAACCTCGGGCCAATAGCGCAACGGACTTGTCGGGGCCTTCCCCGGCCAAGGAGAGCCCACGGATACAATCAAACACCAGTGCCACAATGTCACCGGAAACGGAAAATCCGAATGCTCAGCCCCAAGAACGCACTGGAGAGAATGCCCACGTCAACGCCACCGAGCAACTTATCCTTCTACCAGACGAGCCTTCTACTACGTCGGATATACTTGGCACTAAAGCACCCCATTCTGAGAATGTAGGCCACCCATGCTCGCTAGCTTTCTTGTTCTCCACTAACACATAAGTGAAAACAGAACAAGCGCAGGCGAGCAACCAACGAGCTTTCTTCCGAGACGGAACAGCCCAAGCGCTCACGGCTTGATGATTCGATAACTACCGTGACGAGAGAAGTTTCAGATGGCAAAGGCGAAAACGAAACCACCGACTCTCGGCCACAAATAACAATCGAATTCAATGAGCTGTATCAAGACGGCGAAGCTGAATATAAACATCATATCGTTCAATGGCCCAGTGTCGGCGGGAAGTGGTACATCATACGCTGCGACAAACATGACATGCATTTCGGTACAAACCCACTCCACGGGGGTGGCCAACACCTAGCGGGCAAGAGTCACAACAACATGCAAAAGACACCCGAGGTGGTTATCAAAGAGCTCGGAATCGAAGTCTTGAACTGTGGCGTGGAGAAACAATCCTTGAACAATGAGCGCTTCAAGAGGCTCTTGGATAGTGGTAAATACATTCCCCATAACAACAAGTGGGCCGCGAATTTCCAACGACCCCCGCCTTCGCAGACAAGAGGGTCGTCCCGGCGATCTAGAGGTAGCCATGAATGGGTCACGGATGCTCGTCCAGGCGAGATTTATAAACTCCTTTGTCCCAATCTCAGTGTGTTTTTGGCGGTCGTCATCCTCCCTCGCGATTGCTTCGGTGACCCGAGCTTTGACGAGATTGGGCTACCTGGGGGAGCAATGGAAGACACTTGCCTTCTTGAAAACATCCCGGCATGCTACCGTGTCTGCACGATGACGGGGAAGATCGCGGGATGGGCTAACGGGTACGAAGACGGTGGGGAACTCTCCACCGACCGAGAATTCCCTGTCTTGTGTTTTGACGGGCTCCCGTACCTGCGCAAAACATCGGTGACCTGGCGATCCGCTAAAGATCTTTGGACGTTTGATATGACTAACCCGAGCGAATGTAAATCGATTGAGAACTACAAATACTTGGAGCAGTTCTTAGACATACGGGCTCGGCAAAGACAAAAGACGCAGGTGGAAGAGAGAGTTGAAGGGGAGGAGGCGGCGGCGGCGGTATCCGCTACTCAGACTCAGCAGCCATCACCACTACAAGCAGGCGGGAACCTTGGTGTTGTTGCAGGGGCAATGGGTGGGGGCTCTGGTTCGCCTGACGGGCCAAAGCCAGTGAACAACCTCCAAAGCTCAAGTTTCCAGTGTGATCCCCAAAGTCGACATGGGTATGGCCCGATCATCATCCAAATCGAAGAAGAATCCGAAGGGAGTCCACATGCAGGAGAAGAGATGTTGATGGGAGCACCTGCTGGACCCGACTTACCGAGTCCAAACGGCGAGACCCAACAGGAGCCGCAAACACACCCAGAGTATACACGACAGACAATTCAGGAACCGGATATTGGAACACAGCAACGAGCCGAAGCAGCTAGTCGTTCGGGAAGCCGAGACAAGTCCGCAGTAGAAATACTTCAGGAACTCCAGCAAGCTGCATCGGTCAGTGCGCCGCAGGGTTGCCCCCCTACGACTGATGCCACCCGGCCGCCACTCCAACCTCGTTACGCTTCTGTAAATCACTTACGGAACCGCCGACCTGAAGCAGCCAGGGGTTCTAGAGAGATTCGGACAGGCGGCGGCGCCCCTACTTCGGAATCCCGGTTCGTGCCAATCCCCGACTCACAGCGCCCGCGTCATCTCAACCCGACGGGTCCATCAGATATCCCCAACACTCCGCCCTATTCTTCCACCATGGGCGCCCGCCAGCTACTCACTCCCGAGACGCCATATGGCTCATTGGGAGCGACCGAGGTGCAAGGACGCGAGCAACATGAAGCGCCATCGCAGCAGGCATGTCAGTTGTCTTCTGATGCGCAGCCACAGCCCTCACAGCCCACGGCACATGCCCTTGCCGGACAAGCGCAGTTCTCGAGTGAATTTAGACCACCAACGACCACTCCAGGACCAGCGCAGAGCCCGTCACATGGCCCTCAACTTCGCGGCTCGCCGTTGCAGTTTCCGCCATACACTATAGCGCCAGGGGCACAAGTCTCGGGCACCACATTTGTCCAGGGCGATGATACATCTCCATACCTTCGAGCTCCGGAGGCCGAGATGGGAGCACCTCACGACTCGGACTTTGGCGACCCATATGACCCTCATGATGAGATATGGGGCGGCTTATGAAGGATATGTATCCTGGAGGGAGAGCAAATATTGTGTGTTTCCTAGGTTGGGCAATGTAAGAGTTGAAACTTTAACCTCATCTGAAAAGCGACAGCATGTTAGCTGGTGCGAGTGGGAAAGTAGATGCCGTTTACCTTGCCCCAGGCAGTATTTCGGTCCAGGAAATAAGTAGGCAACCCAAATAACTCACTCACCTTGATGTCCATTCTCCCATCCCGCTAAGACCGTCTCAACTCCTTCACATCTACACGATTGAGTGCGTAGTCATAAGTCTCTTTCGCAAAGTGTAGTGATTTCCAACGAGGCCGCAAGCCACTAACTTAAAGAACCGAGGGTGCTCTGCCATTGGCTTTTGGGAGCTCGGGAGTCGGGGACCTATGGCGGCGCGGGAGGTGACATGGTTTTGAAGACATGAATAGCGGAAGGATCGGACAACCTCCATCTTAGGGATACGGGGCAATTGGCGTCCCTCATGTTTCAGAAGCGACTAGCGCTCTGCTCCCTCCTATTGGACCTCACGATATTAATATCACCCTGCTTTTGGGGGCGGCTGATGCTGACAATTCCTCAGCTGGGTGAACTGCAATCCTGGATGGTCAATAGGCGACGAAAGATCCGCCTGGGGCGGTGCTCAAGCTGACTTCACTGCCAAATGCTACGCCAACCTTCATTACGATTGGTTTTCCGCCAGCATGGGCGAACAGGGGAGGGCCACTCTGACATCAGCACGAAGCCCGGAAGATGGGGGCGCCGAGATAATTTTAATTTTCACGATGCACCCAGACGGGGAAAAGGGGCGCAGCCACCACATTAGGGGAAAACAGTGATGATCAAGGCGTAGATTTCAAGAAGACACCATGGGTATCGCAGAGGGTTAAAAAAAGTATTTAAGGTAAAGAATCGCTCTGGACAGCCAGACATGACAATAGCCCTTTGAACTATCAATCCAGAGAGCATTCTAGTATAATTACAATCTTCAATTCTTGGGTCGTATCCCCATCTCCCGTGCTTTCTTCACTCTTCTGAATCTGAACTTTCAATCTTGACGATGCTCTTCTCAACTCCCTTCGGGCTCCAGCCCATCGCCTTGGTGATCTTCGGCTTCACCGCAACCACCGTGCTAGCCAACCCTGCTAACTCGTTCTGCGACAAAGGCAATCTCCCGACCCCCGATGATTGCCGGGCTGCCATTGCAAAAATCAACCCAAACGAGGTCTACACCGGTATTCGCCAATTCAGCGCGGGAGACTGCACCGTTGAGTTGCGCGGCGCCATGCTCTCAACGAATCCGCCCCCTACTCGAGGGAGTGACATCATCATGCAGGCCGAAGATATCGTGGGAGACGGTTGCCAGGGAGTGGGCTTTTGTGAGGACACAGGTGGCCATGTAAGTGGGAAAAGAACCAGCAGATCGAATCTCTCCAAGAGAGTCTGACACACTGATTTGTGGTATGTTCGTTATAGGTCTCTGTGCGCCAGTGTACCGTTTGCATGTACGGAACATGTGCGGTCTGCAACGCTCCACGCCGCCGTGATACCGGAGACGCAAGAGGATCCCTCCCACCACGTTCGCTTGAGGATCGACAGCCTGAGCCCGGCAGGTTCTCCAGACGGCGGAGAGTAGCTTCAGAGCCAGAGCCCGCATCTGCTCCACACCTCGTCGCTCGTCAAAATCCCGAGCCAGGTGTGGAGTGTCGAAGCAGCCTCAATCCTCCCTCCGTTGAAGCCTGCAAGAAGCTCGCAGATTCCATTCGTGGACAGACCCTATCCTTGCCCTTCACTTCTAGTGTCGACGATTGCGATCTTGCCGTGTTCGGGCATTTCCGGGACCTGTCTGCCAGTGGCGATAAGATTGCTGATCGTATTTCGCACGACTCTGATGTGTGCGCGAGCGCTGGCTCTGACCCAGTTGTGGGCTCCCAGAAGGACACGACGCAAGAGCTGATTTTTATTGGATATACCATCTGGTTTGGAAACTTGTGTGGCAGGTTTGGCTTTGGGATGGCAAATTGCGTCCCATGAAAACATGTCACAGAGAACTTTTGCAAACAGGCCAACCGCAGTCGTGGATGATGGCCGACGATGAGTCTGGAAATTTATATGTTGACTTGCTAGTATTGCTTCGCATTTGGCTTTCCCACTAGGGGATAGGCATCAATTGATTTATTTCACCACATTACAGAGACATGGTGGGATCAGCCCCTCAATCCCTTCAACTGTCCTCTCCATGGTCGGCCGTTTCCTCATAACAGCTTCGACAAGTACGCTACTCTCCGCTTGAAGCCTGATAGACTCTGCCATGGTAAACAAGGAAACGGAGAGTAAAAGACATCCTCACCAGGCTGTTCTATCATCGGTGTCAAAACAGAGAAAGAACATCAACTGTCAAGGAGCGTGGGGCGTCTCAATCAAGCCGAAGAACATCCCCATCTCTACCTCCCGTCCGACTGGTACGCCTCGTGCCTTGGCCCACACTAGCACTTCTCTAGGATCACTACATTGACACCAAGTATGGAAATTCGGGTATGGAAACGGGGTTGTTCTGGGCCCAGTGAAAGATAATTAAACCGGTATCTGCACGGTAACTTATGACTTGCCGCAGTGTTTTAACATAGTGATCTAATAAAGGTCTTCCACGTAAGGGATATATGATATAACATCAAATGATGGTGAGCAATACTATCACTATTTTGATATTGCTCACCGAGGTGCAGCATAGTGTTGTAGGAGTGCGAGCCGTTCTCAGAAGGTGTCCATTCCTCGTAGTGATCGTGGTGTACCGCTTTCCGAAGCAAGTTCTACGAGAGATTTTTCAGTAAACACGGACCCTTCCTAATGCAATCTGGCCCAGTGGCGTCACAGTGGCCAAATTGTCGGGTTGGATTAGAACTTCGGCCTCGAATTTCGCAGGGTGAGGAGCATTATTAGATCAGCAGTAAACGAAAGCATCGAGACCCTCAGCATTAAAGGACGAGGTGAGGCGAGTGAACGATGGAGGAAATCATCGGGGAATAGAGGTGTGAGGCCACAAGAATCAGCGCTATTGTAGTCAAGACGGGGCCAGAGAGGCGGGCAAAGCGAGGGCGACGGCATGCATCATAGAAAGAAGCTCAAACGGTCCAATATCCCCGATGCTTTCCTCCTTCTCGCCAGTAGGTCGGGTCCAAGCCAGGTAGCCAGGTAGCCAGGTAGCCAGGTATCTGATATTTCATCGTTCCGTTCAAGGAGGTGGTTTTGTCTTTGGCGGGTTCCCCTGATTCTACCAGACAGCTTTTCGTCCTTCCTGGCTCTATTTTTCTCGGGTTGGCTGAAAGGGGTGGGTCGTGGGTTTATGTTCTTCGTCCACATGTTCCTTCACGGCTTGGTTGCGAGGCCGTTGTCGGCATCGGC
Organism: Scedosporium dehoogii; assembly: GCA_002812735.1. Taxonomy (NCBI): domain Eukaryota; kingdom Fungi; phylum Ascomycota; class Sordariomycetes; order Microascales; family Microascaceae; genus Scedosporium; species Scedosporium dehoogii. Next base: position 172,973 of record PGIR01000012.1, read on the forward strand.
GCTAAATAAGGACCGACGCCGATGTTGCAGCCAGGGCAGTGATGGGGCTGCTGACCAATCGGACATGATTTTCGGCTCGAGTTGCGCATCAGAAGCGGGTTCATTCCTGCTAAGTGCTTCGTAGTGTGGAAGCTACTAAGTATTAGCTTATCAATCAACAAAGGGTAGTGGTGGATGGAGTCTATGGACCCATGCAAAAGTCGGTAGCATGGGATGGTCGAGCCTGAAATTTGATTTGCATCTTGGATCCAGGAGGCGGAGATAAGTAAATCACCGCCGTCAAGGTCTCTCCATGCTCGGGGAATTACAAGTAGCCATCCTGATATTCCGAGCTTTTCCGTGTTTTCACTCCGTTGGGAGGGAGAGTGGGCGACGTGTCACAAAATGTGCTTCGGGCCTGACTTAAAAGTCGGCTCCGATCCCGATTCCCGAATGTTACACCTTTCTTTTAATCTCTAAATAATGAACACTTAAAGCTACCAGAGCCGCAGGGGCGCTACTACGCTCGGTTTGTTTCCTGGGATAAGAAGCCTGGCAATTTTCAAAATCATATATATATATATATATTTGCTTTATTATTTCATTTTATTCCCCCTCCCTTTTCGGGCATTGATCAATTATCCCTTTGGGACCAACCTACATCTACTAACTTGCGTCTAGCTCCTACCGCCATCTTTCATTTATTCATATTCCCTTTGGCTTCTTGCTTTTCTACTTGTTGTAATTCTTTGTGTCTACCTCTGCTACACCATCGAAACTGGATTGGCTCCACCCAGTCTTTCCCAAAAATGGCACATGAAGACAAGATTCTCTCGTCTTCCGACTCTGACATGACCGCCGTCCCAAATCCCCCAATCAGGCCGGGTGGAGGCGCCGATTTTGCCGATAGCCCCCCGACCAAGGAGAAAGCCGACTCGGCGGACAAAGTCGATTTAGAAGACGGCACTGCTGCGGAAATATCTCAGCCTCACAGTGATGCACCTGATGGAGGCACTGCTGCTTGGTTGGTAGTCCTTGGCGGGTGGTGTGTTCTATTCTGCAGCTTCGGCTGGGTCAACAGTGCGTTGCACACTGCAAACATTCCTTCTTGTTTGCCATGCGCGCGAGAGAGGGGGGAATAAAAAAATATTTGCTATATAAAAAAGACCACTAACAGTGAGTGATGAGCAGGTGTCGGAGCCTTCCAGGAATACTATCAGAATGACCTTCTCAACACCTATTCCCCCAGTACAATTTCTTGGATCCCCTCCCTACAGATTTTCTTCCAAATGGCCATGGTAGGCAATTCCATGGTCAATTGACTGCTTTTATTGAGCGAAATGTTGCTAACTTTCTAGGGTCCTGTTGTTGGGGTTATTTTTGATAATTTTGGGCCCCGTTACCTCGTTCTTGTTGGCAGCTTCCTTCACGTCTTCGGCTTAATGATGGCCTCTATTGCCACCCAGTACTATCAGATTCTTTTAGCCCAAGGAGTGTGCTCGGCGCTTGGTGTCGCTGCCATCTTCCACCCAGGTGAGAAAGATCCCGTCCCAGGTCCGGCGAAAAGAACATGAGGAGCTTTGGCTCACAATGGAAAACAGCGCTGGGAGTTATCCACGGCTGGTTCGACAAAAAGCGAGGCGCGGCCTTTGGCATTGTCGCCACCGGTTCTAGCATTGGCGGTGTCATCTTCCCCATCATGGTGACCCGCCTCATTCGACAAGTCAGCTATGGCTGGGCTATGAGAATCTCCGCCTTCATGATTCTGGGCCTTCTTATCGTCGCAAATCTGACGATCCGAGCCAACCACCCACCTCGCCCACAAAAGATCACGAGGGCCCAGCTGGCGAAACCGTTCCGAGAGACCGAATTCCTCCTCGTCACGTGCGGGTTCTTCTGTTTCACCTTCGGTATGTTCGTTCCCATCAACTATTTACCCGTCCAGGCCCTCGAGGCAGGCATGGATAAGGATCTCGTTCTATACCTCATCCCTATCCTCAACGCCGCCAGCTTGTTCGGTCGAATCTTTTCGGGCGTCATGGGAGATAAGCTTGGCCGATACAACATCTTCGTGGTCGTGTGCTACGGCACTGCCATTTGGGTTCTTGCCCTGTGGATCCCCTCCAGCACGGCCGGGGGTATCATTGCTTTTGCTGCCCTTTTCGGTTTCTTCTCCGGCGCCTACGTCTCTCTCATCGCGCCTCTTGTTGCGCAAATCTCTCCTCTACCCGAGATCGGGTTCCGCACCGGTCTCGTCATGTTTATTTCGTCCATCGGTGGACTGACGACAAATCCTATCAACGGTGCCATCTTAGACAGCTCAGCAGGCTTGCTCGGTATAAAAATATTCTCCGGCGTATTTTGCGTCGTTGGAACCACTTTCATTCTCTTCGCTAGGATTTACAGAACCGGACTGAAATTGAACGTGGTGTTCTAGATAAAAAGGGATCTCTTTGGGGGTAGATGATACAAAACAGGATCGTGGGGTAATCTAGAAGCATTATTCGTGGAACACTCCTCTCTTATAGATAGAAGACTCTTATAGATGTTAAATGGAATCTGAGCGCCGGCCGTCTATCCCCTCCTCACTAATACACGTCAATTACATTTTGCGAAACTGAAACCCTGAGTTAAGAATGATTTGGAATCTTCACACTTTGGGGAGATGTAAGCGCGCGTGTATTCATAGTGCCGTTCCTTGCTAACACACATTTCCACTTCTCGTGCAGCGGCATCGATTTGGGTTCTCGTAGCGTCTGGATAATCTTTGTTGCTCACTACCAAGTCTGGCAGAATTCTCCTTGATCATAGCCGGTGGTGTGTTTGGTCTTTACCATCAATCTTATTCGTACCCGACCTGTTAAACAGTCGCAGGCGATGCTGGAAAAAATGCTTGTCCCGGGCAACCATGAATAACTCCACGACTTCCGACATCAATGCCATGTTTATCATCAGGCATACATCGATATAGGTCCCAGTACTTGCTAGTAATACCTTATAGCGCCCAAATTCCCCATCTGATGCTCAGTATGTGCCCAAAACGAGCCGGAGTCAAAATAGGAGCGCTCTCCAGGATCCATGTTACGAAGTAGTTGTGGTATCCCCTTCCGGAGGCCTCCGAGGGCTAAACATTATTAATACTTGATAGAGCGGTTCCAGAGGTCGCACTGGCCCCGAACACCCTCCAAGTAATCCCTCGCTAGTGAGCAGGGCTGGACTTCCTAAATGATTTCCCACGTGAACATACCAGTAGAACATCACCCTCCACATCCCTTAATCTTTCACAAGCCCTCTCATCACGGCCCTTCTTCTCACCGTCCGCGGTGACGGCCCCATACCCCACCAGATATCCCACAACCCGCCTGCCACCTGATTCTCCGGCATCGTCCCTCCTAGTTCGTCTGAGCCCCGAACCTGCCGCGTAATTTCCTCGGCATCGGGACCCCACTCCATAGTTTCCCAGAGCTCGCTGGGAAGGACCTCCACAGCCACGGGAAAAACGGCCTTGTACCAATCCCAGGGATTCCCGACATCTTCATCACCCTCTCTCGGTTTGTCTCGACCCGGATATACCATGACGGCAAGGAGATGCGGCGCTTCTTCCCTCCAAAGCCGGGAGTGAACTGTGGGAAAAGCATCGCCGGGGGTGCTCAGGACGGACTCCACCGCCTTCGGAGAGGCGCAGAGGAAGAGCTGGGTTTGCATCCCCGGTTCGAGGCCAGCGATCACATCCCGAAACCGAGATCGCAGGGTGTCGGCGGAGGCACCGGAAAGTTTCGGGTCCTCAACCCAGCGTATTTCGAACTTTTCACGTGCTTCGCCAACCGTGTCCGAAACGAAGCCATCGTAGTACTCGACTAACCAGTCGAAATGCACAGCCAAAGCCGCCTCGATCCGAGCCTTAAACTCTTCCCACTTGCCTTCCAGCTCCTGCCGGGTCGACTCGTCGTCTCCGTCCTTCGCATACAGAGCCGTGCGGAATCCCAGGAACCCCCAAGTCTGCCCACGGTACCGCTTCTCCCACCGCTTCAACCAATCCGGCGGATGAAATTTCGGATTCGACGCGGGCCGTCCCTCGGCGATGGCCTTTTCCCTTTCCACTCCCCGGCTGCGTTTCCGGGACGCATCCCATACATGGCGCATCATCTCCTCGAAGCCGTCCTCTCCGAGAACGGCTTTTAGACCTTCGCGCATCTTGGTCAGCTCGCTCTCGTTGAGGGAGAGGAGGTCGTCATCCGCGGCGCTAAAACGGGTCCAGTTCCATCCTGGCGGCCAGTATGCGCTGGACGCGTCCGAGTAGCACTCGAGCGGGTTCTTTTGGAATCTCGGGTCGGTCCGAGGGCGCGATGAAGCCATGGTTTAGCGTCGTGGGCAGAAATGGTGCTTCTCCAACTCGTTGGGGGAACAAATTAGGAGTTGAGGTAGGTGTGGTCACATGATCCAGGCTCAAGGGATGCCATGACAGTAAAATTATCTCGGATTATTCCGAATAGGTTGATTGTTAAATACCCACCGACGCCGTCAAGGTGTGTTTTTGGATACAAATGTTTAAGAGGGGGGGGGGGGGGGGATAACTCAAATACACGGTCAATTCGAATCCAATCAGCCCACAACCTTGCACCTAGCAAACCCCCATACATCGACAATCATGCTGCCCGCGTCAACAAGCCACTTATCTCAAAAGTTGGCTGCCTCTTTAGGAAGGACGGAGTAACGCCGACTAGCCTTCCGGGATGGTGGCAGTATGCAATATGAGCGACACAGTTGTAGATGAGACTCGGTGACGTTATCCGGTCCAATATTGCGTCCATCGATTCCCCTCGTTCATTAAAAATAGAAATCAGCACATTCAAAAGCAGGGAAGTCTTTCACCATGTTGTGACAGGCTGATCCAACATAAAGGATAATGGCAAGCATGGTTTTGATACTCCAGAACCCAAAGCCATTGCACCAACATAAGAATTCTAGACAGGAAATCCAGAACGACGAAGAGGTGTGAGGGCTGAGGGTCTCATGTCCTAAGGAAAGGTAGGCAAAGCTATCTCCTGCGGTGTTTGTGAATCAGGGATGATGTGGCCTCGTGGCTTTCTCTCTATCTCAGGCTGCGGGAATGAGTGCTTCGATTCTCAGACTTGTTTTTGGGATAAATGAGCTGAACATCGAGCTACAAGCTATAGGGACTCCATCACCACTTTAACTTTTTCATTCCCCTGCTAATAACAACCGAACCGCAAATAGTTCCATCGGGTATCGGAATATTGCGAACTCTCACCCGAAGAAGAACAATTTGTCGCTCCAGTCGAGCCCCGAGATGCAAAATATTTTGGCGATATAAAAAACAATGTCCCCGAGAGTTGGCCACAATCTGGCCGCGTAGAGTTTCGAAATGTAACTGCTCGATACGACCCTGAGGGCCCGGACATACTCAAGAACATAAACCTGACTTTCAATGCTAGCGAGCGGACGACTATCGTCGGACGAACTGGAAGCGGGAAGAGCACGGTATGATACCAATAACGGTGTCAGGACTCAGGAGTCAATGGATGTGCACTGATAAAATTTGCAGCTTATTCTTTCCATTCTTGGATTTACACATATCGTCTCAGGCGAGATTCTTTACGATGGCGTCGATACTAGAACCCTCCCTGGGAAAAAGTTACGTCAAGCCATAGCGACGATACCTCAAGAGGCCGCCTCATTCCAAGGCACAATCGCCTTCAACGTTGACCCTACAGGGACGATCCCGGAATCCGAGCTCCAGAAGGCCCTCGATGTGTGCCTATCTATCCTGGCGATAACCTCCGACCAGCACACCTCGCTTTCAAGCACAAAAGTTGAGAAAGTAACCGACATTGGTAACACTCCTCTCTCACTCCACACGCAGGTCTGCACAGGAGGTAAAAGTTTCTCCCACGGCCAGCGCCAGGTGCTGTCGTTATGTCGGATTCTCACCCGACAATCCAAACTTGTCCTTCTGGATGAAGCAACTTCAAGTATGGATGTTCGGACAGATGCCGGGATACAAAATGCCTTGAGGGCGGAGTTATCGAGCGCAGAAGGCGACGGCAGAAGCTTAATTGCCATTGCTCATCGGCTACGTACGGTGGCGGATTATGATAAGGTCGTTGTGATGGGATTTGGGAAAGTTTTGGAAGCGGGCACCACGTCAGATTTGATGGCCAAGAAGGGCGAGTTCTACGAGATGGTGAGACAAAGCGGAAACGAGGAGGCTTTTGTTGATCTACTGTAACTACAAGCACACTACGTGGCAAAAGGTTTGCAACCCCAGGCATCAATTGTTACTGGTTAGCCTGGTTGCGTTCTTCCTTCAGCCTTTCGAACTGCTGCAAGACTCCCGAGAGTACCAACGAAGAAGACCCCGGCATGGAGGCAGCGGAATCCACGAGCTGGGTTCCGCGGACTGCCATAAAACCCAACGGAAAAATGGCTCGGATGACGAAGGGATGGCGTGGAGATGTTGAAATGTTGATTGACGCAACTGATTTATAATAGCCAATGCAAGACGCAACCTTTAATTCAGGAGAGATTTTTCAAGAGTCCAGACCATTGCGTGTTCCTCATCTGTTGGAGTGACGCATGCGCTGTGAATCCCTACGCCAAGACTAGGCAGAAAGATCAGCGTGGTAAAAGCCACCAGCTTGTGCGGATGGGGAAAAAAATGCCGTAATTATTATGATGCCTGGCGAAGAGGGCCAATATTATCGTTTTTGGTTTAGGGTTCGGGTTCCGTAGTTGGATGCGATTGGTGTGCGAAGTCGTGTGTCTGCTCTTTTCGGTTATCATCTCCACACTCTCGATGAGCTTATCTCTGGTTTTGGGAAAGTGTGCGACAACATTAGAGACCTGAGAGTCATCTGAGGTCATTGGAAAAACAGCGCGAGTTTGATGATGAGGCGAAGCTCCTGGGTGGAAGCTCGCTGTGACTCAACCCTGCACGGTCGCAGAGATCAAATATGAGGCGCAAGCTAAGGAGCAAACCCGACGAAATACGATCGTGGTTCACCGTTTCATAGGAAAAAAAATTCTTCCAGCCCTCGCCTCTTGGTGCAGTGACTCAATCGCCGTTTTCGTTTTCCTTTACGGAGTAGTTTCATCGGCACACCACCAGTCGGCCAAGACCTGCCCGTCTTACGCATTCCACCTTGGACCAGCAGGGATAAATCTGGATGCCTAAAACTGAATCACCCTTCCGGGTGAGAAGGTACCTGCATCTTGGTGGACTGCCCGACTTCATCCGAAGTATCTCTGCATCTTGATGCCCCACCACACTGGATTGTCTGGATTGCGCAGACCACAGCCTTTCAACTATTTTGTTGATGGGTATGACATTGTGGCTGACGCAAACACATCGATGGCTAGAATGCTAGTTGAGACATTCGGACGTTGGTGAAGGGGCTCGGAGACCGGGGTCGTGAGCATCACGATGGTGTATATAATGGACTGGAGATTTCCTTCTGGCCTGATCTTTCCATCAACTCAAGACAATCATCACTTAACCACCTTTCCAAGATCCTCAAAACAATCAAGAGCTTCCTCCATACACTCTTTATTCTATATCTGCCGCCGTCAATATAACTGAATTCATTGGCTCGTCTATCTCTTCTCAAGATGTCCAAGTTCTACCGAAACAGCACCTCCAAGGCTCTTTCCAGCTCCTCGAACACTTCAGGCTTTCAACCCTCTACAGAGTCCAAGCAAAGTTTCACATACGACACTGAAAGCATTATGACCAACGACTCAGCCCTCCTCGAGGCTAAGACCAAGCCTCAATGTCAGTGTCTTCTACCCACGGAGCGCTCGCGTTTTCCTCGTTCTAACAGTGGTCAACTTACAGACAAGCCTCAGCCACTTTCGAAATACCTTCAGAGTGCCATGACACAGTGGTCTTAATCATCAAGCAGTTCTCGCTTTTGTATCAGCTGCACTGGCTGGCTAATGAATAATGTTTATTAACTGAGACGCATGGATCCTCAAAGAAGGAATGCATGGCTGGCGCTGGGGGTTCTTGGGTTGCTGGAATTATTGCTTTAGACCATGGGGAAACGAATGTTAGGACGTTGAATGGAGCATTTGCTCCTTCACCCTCCAGCTTTACTTGTTTCAAATTGCTCAGTTTTGTGTTTAACTCTTTGGTCTTTGAGGATATGAACTTCCTGTTCTTCGAATCGGGTGCGCAGATACAGAAATAAATCATTCAAACTCACAGGCTCGCCGTCTTCGCCTGGCGTTTTGCTGCTTGACCTTAATTCCTTTCTTGATCAAGTCTCTGGAATTGTAGTGGTTATTCCCACCGGATTTCAACATCTTCAAGTCTTGAAGAGACCTCAATGTTATTGATATTTCTCGCCAGTCTTCTTTTCCAGACATTCAATATCGAGATCGCTAACTGAATGCGATTATATTCTGGACTATTGAAAACGGCATACCGATTGCCTTGTGGTCTGGTAGTGACATCATGTCAAGCTGAGGCATGTAAAGCCGAGTTCAAAGGAATAATAGTTGCGCCGGAAGGTACACACAAAACATGAGTCCAAATCCAACCCCAACCAGTTTTCATATTCATTCTGTTCTTTTTGGACTGGCTCTTCTTGCTGATGGTGCTTCACTTCTCCCTTCGGTTATCAGCAAAATCAATCACGAATCCAGGACACTGCTCTCTCAAAGCCCTCTGCACAGCCGCCAAGGACTCTCGCTTGCGGAAATGGTCAAGATCTGGCCACCCACGGTTGCGAAAGATAGCCTGCACCATGGCTAGACTTGCGTCCATGTCTTCGTCGCGTGCAACATACACCCAGTCCACATTTCGTGCCGTGAGAGGAACACAGTTGAGCTCTCGAAATTGGTCCTCAAGTCCCTCAAAGAAGTCGGTAACAGCCCATCCCTACTCGCATCAATCGGCCTGTATCGCCGCAGAGGGGTCATCATACGCGTCCTCCACATAGTCGTAGGGATCGCCGAGCACGAACTCCAGCGTGCCAACCTTGAACTCGGAGAAACACTCCACCCAATATACAAAACCTAGTTCGGCGTCGTGTACGATAACCTCGTCCCCTCGCCCAACATATGTTAGGCCGACGAAATGGGCTGAGCTAATCTCGCAGAACTGGATGCCCTGCTTAAGATTCTTGATATCCTCCATGTCCTCGGTGCCTCTGGCGAGTTGGCAAGTACAATCCTCCCAGTCGATACAGAGGCAGTTCGGGGCTACCTGGACTTCATGCAGATGGTTCATATAGTGTAAGTGGCGGAGGAGAGAAACGACCTTCTCCGTCTTGAAAAGGCCTCGTAGGTTCTCGGCGGTAGTCGGAGGCCAGCCTCCTTCCGGGGGCTCGCGTATTTCGTATTCGTTGGCATACATTCTAGTGAGAAAATGAGAAAGTGATAAAGGTCGCCGAGGCCTGACTGTTAATATCTTGGTCAAGCATCTTCGGTTTGTCACTGGTTGCGCGATTCTTCTAATTTGACTTGAAAGCCGTGGTCGGGTCTGATACGAATGTGAAATTTGGTTTGCGGATGCCAAGCCGACATGAGTGGTGAAGAGGCAATCCCTCGATTAACAACGATCTTCCACTCTTTGCCGGCGGAGCTGCATCATGACATCTTTTTCCATACCAACAACCCCTGCTTCAAGCGCATTTGTGGCTTTCTTCGCGCGTCTCTCGCGCTTGCGATCCCACAGCCACATGAACAACACCACGGCCAAGGTCAACGGGGCCGTAACAACAAAATATATCCACAACTGAGGCGCCACATCGATGCGAGCCTTGCCTTCGGAGTCGCTGGCTAAACCGCGAAGCACTTATTAGTAATGCTGCTAGGTATTCCTTGGGATAGGTATCGTGTGCGCTTACCATGAAAGTTGAAGAAAACCATGCTGAAGAGGGATGCGATGAAGGTACCGGGAAGAAATACCGCGCCCATCATTGATAGACGTTTCAGAGCGTTGCCATCTTTTTTACTCGCCTGAGCGATCCGTCGCTGGTCCGTGATCATTGCCACCATTTGAAGGTTGACAATGGATTCTCGGTGTGCCATTACATTTGTCAACTGGCGTTAAACGTGCGTCAGTAAGACCGGACAAACCCTTAGTTTTGAGGCCGAATAACTTACAGCATTCCTTTGGATACTGAGCCGTTCAATAGTCGTATGCACGTAGCCCTCAATCGCCCTCAACTTCGTCCGATAGAACGCCAACCTTCCGAGAATACTCGAGTGCGTCGCTTCGAGCTCCAGAGTCCACGTCTCTGGCATGACTCTCGACCTAAATAGCGACATGGCATCCTCCATACCCGAGATCATCTCAAGCCAATCCTGCGGCCGCCTTCGCAGCATCCGCGCATGGCATTCGACAAGCGCACGATTCGTGTCCTCGATGTCGGCCATGCTCTCCTTCACACCGGCGGCGGTGTCTGTACTGCTGCCGTCACCTTGCGCCTCTACGCGCTGTGATATAGATTGTTCAAGACGCCGTACCCAATCCCTCGTGTCGCGCAGCTGCTGATCGCGTTCTAATCCGAGACCGTACGAAAGTAGAATGAGAGGGAGAATAAGGGGGTGGTCAGTTTGCGCGGCGCATTGTATGAGATCGTCAATAGCCCTTTTGCTATGCGACGTTGATGTACCCTTGACGAACCCAGTCGTCATTCGTGTTGAAAAGGAGTGAGACAGGACTACTTCCCAGCCTTCTGTCTTCCCCTGTTTTCTGGTATCTGATTTACGGAAAAGAATGTCTGTAAGAGATTTAAGGTTAGGGCTACGCGCGAGGATACTCGTGTTCTTGCGATGGTTAACTTACGTAGTCTCGGGTCTTTCGAAGAATGGTCTACAAATGACCAGAAGAAAGGTCCGACCACGCTCGTGCCCTCGATGGCTCGAGTAGGCAAGTGGAACTTTCGGACCATCTGCTCATAATGCTTAGCATCTAACGAAATGACCTGAGGACTAAACGTATCTGGATGACACGCTTCCTTCTGGACGCTGTATCATTCGGGTCATACTGATTAGAGAGACGTTCGCGACATTAGACGGATACCGCAATTTGGCTCGGCAACTTACACGAGACGGAGAGTTCCTATCGGTTTCACTCCATACCGAGGAGGCGGAGGGGAAAATGTGCCCTAAATGTATACTACATTAGAAGATTCACTCATTATGGGTTATATATCGGTTGTCGTTAGTCGAGAAAAGTCGGGGATGCCGTACTTTACGATTCAGGAAGTCTTCAAAGTCGTAGTCCGAGAGGGTATGCTCTATCACGGAGTTATACGAAGTTTCCTGCGCAATCTGGTCAGTTCAAAGTTGGTCCATCAAAGAGAGGATTCATCAATCCTTGATCACGCGCAAGGGGAAGTTCAGTTGCCTTACGGAATACGTAATAATCTCTAGGCCGCTGGTCTTTTCTTGGACTGTCTTGCACGAGTCGACGTGTGCCTTGAAGAGGTAATCGTCCATTTTGGAGACTTCGAGGTGAAGCAAGTCTTTTTTTACAAAGGATATAGGAGCCACAGCTCTTGGATAGTTGGCTGATGATGGAGAAGTAAAGCGTAAAGCGTTATGCCAATGATCGCGATTTTATTTATTTATTTCCTTCATCTTGATGTCGGTCGGGGCGAAGTCGTGCCGGGGAGATTATCTCCTCTCACCAGCCCTAACCCCGCTGAGGCTGTGCTGCCATCGCGTCGTGGGAAACTGGAAAAAGGCAGCCAACACCAACACAGGGGTCATCACCCTAGTGCGGGCCAGCTGAAGGAACCCAGCAAATATTAAACTAGGATCAGACCCTGGGCCGTTTAATTGAGCACAAGCCAGCATATTTCATAGGACTTGAATAGTCCTATCAAGGTCCTATTCTTGACCCAAGAGACAGTCAGTTCAGCATGTCTGTCAAACAACGCCGTAGAAAAGTAGTTCAACAATTGACAATCACGTACTGTCTATGATACATGTACTTGACTATCTATCGGCTGGCTTCGAAGAGGGCCTTCGCATTCAATATTGCTTCGAATATCACTGGCCAATCACGAGGACGAAGGTTTATGCTCAAGCAAGTATTTGGAGCTAGAAAATCCTTAGGCAACCCAACTCAACTCCCTTTTCTTTCAACCCGTCTGGGTGAGAATTGGGACATTTCAATGCGACTTGGCCGGCCTGACGCAAATCTAAGTGGGTTGACTGTTGACGGACGACAGTAAACCGATGAGGAGTTTTGCCTAGCATTTGGCTGGCATCAGCGAGTCCACCACCCAAAAGGACTCGGGACTTCAGAGTTACCAGCGCCGAGCTCACCGCCGCCAACTTATGTCAATAAGCAGCACGGTAAGATTCTCTTTATCAGTTACACCCACATCCCCAATCTGACCGTCAAGAACTTTTATTTAATTCGGAACGTTTAGATCAAACACTTCTCGAGTTTGCAGACTTACGAACTATACATAGTAGCTTCTGATCCGGAAACACATGTCAGCCGGCCACTCGAGGATATGGAACCGTCCTGAATAGGTGGAGAATTATCTAATCGCGAAGGAAGCGTATGTTAGATAAGGATCGCCCCGATTGTACTCACGATTGATCCGGTTGACACACTTCAAGAACTCAATAAACCTGTATCGGCCGGCCTCACCTTCGTATGAAAATCACAAGCCTAGCGGTCTTTTTCCCACCGGGGGATATGGAACCCGAATTCCCCCACGTGAATAGAAAACGGCAAATGTTGATGATGATGATATGTCCTTGGCTGTCCTCAAGTTTCTCCCCAACCTTTTCCGGTCGGTCCGCGATGTACAAAAGCCATTTACCTTGAACAAGTATTCATGCCCCTACTTTGAAGTCTTGCTACGTTTAATATTTCCAGATGATGAGGGTTATTGCCCTTAAAGCGTCAGCGTTGGGAAATAACAAATATCTTGTCCTCTATGTCCCGTATTTCTTCATCGACCTTCCGATTGTAACGAACGTGGGCAGTCACAATTTAGTAGAGGAGACAGCCAAACGCAATGAGATCAGTTTGAACAGACAAAAGGAAGTCTGGAGATCCGTGGCTGGTTGTCACTTCGGTCAGGAGTGGAGAGCCGTCAATTGTCCACTTGGGGAATTCGGTAGGCTCAGCGTTGAGATCTTTATCAAAGAAAAAATTCGCGCATGTCAAGTCTACGTTCCACCAGCCGCATGGATGAAATCGAGCTCTTCGTATTTGACTCGCGCGGCGTAAATCGTGTTTCCGATTACCTTGGTTCTTTTCGTTGACTATTCTGAGGTGCTACCTAGTAACACAAGGGTCGCCAGCGAAGAAATTGTGTGTTCTCCCTGTCACTGGGGATCTTGATAACACGTCTGGTACCAGCCACCAGCCACAAGCTCCTCGAGTCCTCCTATTGCCCTGTAAAGAAGTCGTTTAACAATATTGCAAACACCTTCTCGGTCCAATTCTCATCGAACCCAAACATACCTTGCCCCGAGTACCGACGCGCCGGAGGAATCGAAGAGTTTAATAGCACGGCACTTAAAAGTCCAATTCAGGCAGGTCGGTCCCCTGTCTGCAAACTGCGAGCCCAGAACAACCCTCGGCAGCGACTAATTACAGTAAGCGTGCTGCTTTATACTCACAGGAAAGGTGGTTGGTGTTCCCAAGGTGGCCCAGAATTTTGAACCTCGGCTCATCTCCCGCCTCCACAGTGCTTGGTAATTATTATCTGGGGAAACCGCCATGTCGGTAACCCAAATATAGAAATACATGGGACTCCTCCAGGCTCAAATCCATTTTGTAGAGAAGAACTTATCTTTCAACTTGCCAACTCAGCCCGCATCTCCCGCCCCTCAAAAATCTCCAATCCCGCCAACCATCGCCATGGCGAGCACCATTTCAGATCAGATCTCCGTCGAGCAGACGGGGGTTGACTTGTTCGTGTCGCGTTTCCTCCCCGAGCGCATGGGCAATGCCGCCAACATTTCCTACGGGGGATTCACTATAGGTGTGGGCGTCGAGGCAGCATGCAGCACGGTATCGCCCGACTACTACCTTTATACGGTGATGGGTAACTATCTCGGACCTACTTTCACAGACCGCAAGCTCCAATGCACGGTCCGGCGGTTGCGCGACACGAGGACCTTTGCCACGAGGGAGGTGATTCTCAGCCAGGAGGCAGAGGATGGCTCGCAGAGGCCATGCATGAGCATGCTTCTTGATTTCCAGGCAAGAGAACAAGCGTCGATGCTAATCTTTTCCGCACCACCTACCAAGACGTATTCGCGCCCGGACAATTGCAAGGGTCGGGTCGAAATTGGCAAAGACCTGGTAGAGAAGAAGCTTGTTCCCGAAGAGTTGGTCGAGTTGCACGGCATCATGTTCGGGCTTATGAACCGACTGTTCGATTCGCGATTGCCCCTCGAGGGAGTTTCGGCACATAACCTCAGTGGACTGGCGGGAAAGGTGGAGACGGGCCAGGAACACCTGTCGATTACGGACAAAACCTCGGCGGACTGGTTTCGTGCTCGACATAGACCCGACTCCGGACACGGCCACTACTCAGCTCTGGCGTTTATCATGGATTCGAACCTCTCCTTTTTGCCATTGACGCATAACGGCATGTCCCTGTACGATTCGGGCCCGTGTTCCAGCCTGGACTTTGCCATGCGATTCTTCACCAACGACTTGGACGTCAGCAAGTGGCATCTGAGAGAATTAAGATGTGTGGTTGGGCAAGAGGGGAGAACCTACTCAGAATCAAGATTATGGGACGAGGCAGGGAATATGGTGGCTAATATGACTCAACAATCTATACTACGGCCCAAGCCAACGAAAGATATTAATCGCGCGTCATTGTGATGAATCATATAGACATGCTGGCGCTTAGGGAGTACTAGAGAAGAGGCCAATGTTCAAACGAAACTGTACAATAACCGCCTCCCTATCACGAACGGCAATACAAAGATTACGAACATGCATTACCTTGGCGGCGGCTAGCACTGTTGGCTATAATAGTAACGAATTCTTGTTTGTGTTAGGTTCTAACTATTTCTATATCCCGAGTAGCTTACCATCGACAGTCAAAGTTAAATGTGGGTCTAGTACGTTACGACTTGGCAGGCAGATCGTGAAGCGGATGGTGGCATGATATAACCACGTGGGCCGTTGGAGACATGATGGAGGGGGGCCTGCTAATATACAGGGTAGTAAATCCACCTATCCTGTAGTATCATAACCTTCCGGACCGGGACGGTGCATATCCGCGATGCCGGGTTCAGTTTGGGGCGTCATCACACTTGGGATTCGAAGGGACAGACACAGGGAGTTGCAGGAAACATGAATGAGTTAAAAGAGTTGATTTCTATTACCACTTTGTGCGATGTTAGTATTGAGCACATACCGACATCGAACCACCTCCCGTTGCATTCCGAATCACGGGTCGCTAAGCAGAATACAAGGTCTTCCTCCCGGCCTGCCCCCCACCGCAAAAGGAATCTGTCCATCGATCACCTAATATCCAAAGTTCCAAAACAACTCGAGGGTCGTTGGATGGTTTAAATTCGAGCTATCTCTTAGTCCGCCGCCGCTGCGGCGTCAGCTTCGGCTTGTCGGCGAGCAGCTTTCTCTGCAATTCTCTTCGAGTCTCTTGCGCGGAGGTCTTCAATAGCGCGGACTGCTGGAGATCGAAGGGCCTTTCGGATCTTGGCCCAAAGAGTGTCTTTTTGGTTGGACTGGGGTTGAGTTGCAGCCTCCATCTTGTCTGGTATATTGTTGTAGTCGATTTCGTTGGAAGTTTTTTGTTTGTGAGAATCGCCTGCAGAGACTGGATTGATCTTAAGTTGGAAGTATTACATATGAGCCGGCTAGTTGAGGGGCGATCGCTCCTACTTGTACTTGTCAATAACTGACAGAGATCATGCCATTTGGTGACTTCATAAATGTGCAAAATGGCATCCAACACCCGCCCCTTCTAAGGAGTTCCACCGGCATCTGTAATGGCGTGAAGGGCGCATTTGCCAGGCCTTGGAACAAGCTTGGCTAGGACAACCCTTTCACTTGGCTAGTCTAGTCTCTACGCAGGCCTGTCTAAATAAAGCCAAAGGTGCCCATCCTTCCCAAGCTTGACAGGGTCCATACGCAGGTAGATGTTTCTATAAGTGGTGGGCTTGGCGGCAAGTCGAGCGACCTATCATCTGGTGTTTCCACCATACACCCCCTGCCATGTGATTCATTACTTCAGCATTGTTGATAGAAAGGACCTAAGGTAAAGTTCCATTTGGGTCACTTTACCGAATACTACAATGAGAGTCCTTGGTGTTATTCAAGCTCAACCACGAGGAAAGAGACAAGACGCACCCGTTGACCCAAGTAATAATGGCACCATCCTCGGAGTATTCCAGCAGTATACTCTACCACGGCATCCATGAGGTTATACGAGGCGCCTGGTAGGGGCGACTTGTAGGTGACATTTCCGGTGAAGGTGGTCTGAATTTGCGGAGTAGACCCGAACTCACGGGCCGGTATGCCGGCCGACCCCACTTTGACTTGCCACTCTCCACCCAAGCAGTTCGGCCGTAGCCATCGAACGACCCAATACGAGATGGGTAAGGTGTCACACCAGTATGGGCTCTGCATTAGGTCTTGGAGTGAATGGGCCAAGCTATTACCGCTGCAAGCCGGTCGTAGGCATACTGAGGACTGCCAGAGGCGCACTGAAGAAATTGTCAAATCCATCACTGTGACAAGAAAAGGAGAGAGAGAAAGTTTCCATCCTTTCATCCTTTATTTTATATTTTGCACGTGATAGCAGCTTTACCTTCATGTCATTTGGCCCTGTCGACAGCCGGACTGGCTTCCAGGGCATCCAGGCTCAGCGGATGGACTGGCTAGCATATTTTGCCGGCATCTAAGATGGCTGGTAGAATGTGTCGACATACATGTTGGGTTCCATATTGTCTCGGAAAGGTAATAGAATTTCGTTTATGAATTACCGGCACCACTGCCTACAAGTCTTGAAACGATACCTGAGTGATGATGTCTCAGAAAATGGCCGCCTCTCGTATTCTACAATCCGCATCTGTGTCTCCTGGCTGGCTGAAAAGGCCAATACTAATACAGGTTCAAGGCACCATGGCTTTTTTGAATTCACCTCAACTGAGCTAAATACAGAAAAAGGAAAGTATCACTCCATCAACACAAATAAAGTAGAGATCGATCTGCGAGGCCGGTCCTCTTCCCTTAGTTGTCATTCATATTGTTCCACTGACTGTGGACGAGGCGTGACTTCTTCGCCCTATTCATCCCCCTAAGGCTCCTCGGGCTCCTCCTCGACAGGTTCCTCAGGTTCAGCTGGTTCCTCACCTTCAGCTGGCTCTCCAGTTTCCTCGCAAACAGGGATGGTAGGGAAACCCTCTGGAGGCTCGAAGCCCTCAGGAGGCTGGAAGCCGCCTGGAAAGCCGGGCTGGCCCTCACCTCCGGGGGGCGCAGGGAACCCACCAGCTGGAATGCAGAAACCATCTGGTAAATCGCCGAACGGGGCGCCGAAGCCAGGACCGCCCGCATTGGGGTTCGATTCGCCCCCGCTCTCGTAAAGAGTAGCGGCAGCCGAAACCTTGCGGACCAAAGTGGTGTTAATACCGAAGCTATACCAAGCGAAGATTCCTTCCTCAACAGTGTCGCCGAGAAGAACGTATTCGGAGAGAGGATCGGTAACGGCGGCTTCCTGGGCCAGGATGAAGTCGTTGGCATTGGGCGTGAGGAGCATCTTGTTGGTAGTGTAGGGCTCGAACTGCTCAACCTCGGCAATAAGGTCGTCGTCAAAGTACATCTGGCCGACGTGGGCGACGTCGAGATTAACGATGGTGTTGTTCTCGCGGACTTCGGGGTCGAGGTGGACCATGAGATGGATGTGGGTGGCACGGCCCTGGTAGTGGCCGGGGAAGACGGTCTCGAATTGAGCGGCGCCGTCGGCATCGGTAGGCTGGTAACCACGATGGAAGGTGGCATCGAGGTTGGTGGGATCGGCAGATCCAACACCATTCATCTCGGACAGGACACCACTGTAAACACCGGTGGAGTTGCAGTCTATGAAGTGGCGGTTAGACGACGACCTGACCCTGGGCTAGGAAAGGAGTTTTCACTTACGCCAAATCTCGAGATAGGCGCCCTCCACAGGCTCACATGTGTCGACGTCGATGATTTGAATATCCACAGCAAGTGGGACGCCTGGCTGCTCGTCGACAATGTCCTGGCGGACGAGTCCTCCAGCAACATCTAGTTGGTGGTATGGTTAGCGCATGGGTGCCGAATGAAGTTGCACGTCGGTTGTTGGACTAACAGAAAGGGCCTTCAGTAACCTCGGGGTTGAGGATGCAGGATCTATTGCCCGAGAAAACGATGGACGTGTCGGTCTCGAAGGTATAATCCTCGTCGGAATGGTGAGAGTGCTTCCAGGTAACAGTCTCGTCACTCTCCTGCCGGGCTAATGCGATTTCAAGTCAGCGTCGAGACATTACGCAGAAGTGGTTCCGGGCGGAGGGGTGATGGTGTGAGTACCCTTGATGTTGGACCTCTTTCGCAGTTTGTTGGTAATCTCGCTGCGGCGCTTGATGGCGCGTTTATCATGACCCCTCTTTCTCAACTTCTCGGCGCAGTGGTTGAGGTTAACCTTGTTGTTTTCGAGGAACTCGCGTCTCTGAACGAGCTCCTGCTCGATATCGTGGTTCGCATGGCTGGCCACGATCGGCGCGAGCAGGAGGGAAGTGAGGAGAGACGTAACTTTCATGGCGTGCTTTGTGAGAGCTAACTTGGGGATTTGGTGAGGGCCTAGGAAATGCGATGGGTGGTCGATTCGGCTTGAGGAAGATTGGTGGACTTGATGCGACCAAGACGGCCTTTTAACTTTTCTCTTCTGAACGTCTTCTCTCCCCACTACCGACAATAAAGAAATACCGGTTGGTCCTCCTTCCAGAACAGGGACCTGGTGAGTCGATGAGGTTAGCATGAATCTCTAACCGCATCTCGATCCGCCTATCGCTAGAACAATACTACGCGTCCTCTTAATATGCAATCAACGAGGAGACGTAATCAGTCCGTGATGATTGGCCAATGGATTGGGCAGTCCTAGAGGTGGGCAATGTGCTTCCACTGCCGTTCCATGTCGTCAAGTATAATCCCCAATACTAATAGGGCTCAATGCACATCCCGAGATGACGATGGCTAACAAAAAATTTCCTATTGGCACGAGATGGGTGAATCGATGTATGAGATGCAATTGCTACAGACGCGCGTTCAGCAAACGGGAATTAATCTCAGCTATAATACCATACCCAAGCCCTTGCCCCAGACGCGTGGACGCTTCAACATCTACGAATAGCCGGTGGTCGAAAAGGAATAACGTCGAGCCGGTCGGCCCCACTCGGCCTCCACCTCCCCGACATTCCGGGCCCACCAACGTTGACCTCGGTCGAACTCCCGAAATACAACATGACCACCGGGATTTGTGGGTTTTTAAAAGTGTGCTCCATCCGAATTTACTGTTACATATATATCAACGCCTACAAAGGACCTTTTGGCATACTCTGGTTTAAACCCCCAAGAAATTGTCGTCTCATGCCCGTGGTTATTTTCAGTACCCTCCCTCGTTGGCTCCCAGGTCCCGCAGATGTATTCGATTCGTGCCGTGATGCCCCAAACCAGGAATGGCGGGCAGTACATATATCCGTTTTTGCCTTTAGCCAGCATATCAATCGTATCTTCCCCCGCCTTTTGGCTGGGGGTGGCCCGATTGTACATGTCCGTTCAATATGATGGACGCATCTCTAATTAATATATGGCTAAATTACACCAATGAGGGTCCATGCAAACTCCCCCAGTCCATTTTTAAACATTGTCCGCAGTGGACGGCACTCCTTGCCTGCCAGCCGAGATGAAGATTGACTACGGTTCACTAACACGGTCCATTTTCTCATCACGAGGCCCAATGTTCCAGGAATAGCTCTCTCAATGCCGACCTCCAGTTTATAACGAACCCAGATCTCCTTTGGCTGTAGTCGAGATGAGAGCTACGTGGAATGGTCTCACTATGTTGACTGTGGGGTCAACTACCATAATCAAAATTTCCCGCGCTTCGTCATAGTCGCAAAGATGGTTGCTGTCCACTTCATACTGACCTTGCTGATGACGGCGGTGATCCCCGTCATCGCGCAGAGGAAGTGCCCCAAGATTTCCCAGCGACGGGCCTGGTCAGTCCGGTGTCCCTATTCCACCATGTCCAATATATGGGGCTAGAGAAGAGCTTGCAATGTGACTAATCGTGTAACCAACTAGGCATACCCTGAGCGACAATGAGAAACGTGACTACATCGACGCTGAGTTGTGTTTGATGAGCAAAGAGCCAAAATTCGGATTCGACGGTGCGAGGAACAGGTTCGAGGAACTCCAAGCAGCTCATCAAGTCCAAGCCCACATTATCCATGGTGTTGTAAGTCGTCATCGATGTGGACGTTAAGGCTCATTATCGGCGAGTAACACATCAATACCGTACTTACATATTTCCCTCTAGGGCGCCTTCCTTCCGTTCCACAGACTGCTCATGCATGCTCATGAAACTCTCCTCAGGACAGAGTGTGGCTACCGAGGAACCCAACCGTAGGTGGCCGTTACATTTCTTTACAAAGGAACTAGAGAAACTTCTGACAAAAGGAAATGATATTTAGCTATTGGGATGAGACACGCGATGCTGGCAGAGTCAGTAGGTCCGTCATTCTTGACCCAGATACTGGCTTTGGAGGAAATGGTGTCGGCAAGGATGGATGCATTGCCGATGGGCCTTTTGCTGGCTACATTAATAGTCTTGGGCCCGGCTATAAGATCACGGACCATTGTATCACGCGATATATCAACAACACCAGAAGTCTCCAGGCAGGCCAGCGTTATATCGATCGATGCTATGCGAGAGAGAGCTTTGTTGAAGCGTGGCCCTGTCTCGAGGGTTCTCCTCACAACTCCGGCCACGGAGCTATTAGTGGACTGGTACGGTTACTCCTTGCCTGATTAAAGGCGCCACAAACGAATGAATTTTGCTAATAGGTTTATAGATGATGGACCCCATCGCAAGTCCCGGCGATCCGATTTTCTACCTTCACCACACGTGGCTTGACAAAGTCTGGTGGGAATGGCAGCTTCTTGACCTCCCCGCCCGCCTAACTGACATTGGAGGTCGCAACACGCAAGACGGCTCAGAGGGATTCCCTGGGTTCCCGCCTAGTACTGGTCCCCGTAGACCGGCGGCGCGAGCTGTATCCGGCGGCGACGATCCGGGATTTAACCTCGGTTTCCCGGGCGACGAAGATTCGATCGATTGGGATGATGTTGACTGGGACAATATCGGGTTTCCTTCGCTGCCAGGAAGTGATGGAGGAGACTTCGAGATGCCACCAGGCCTACTCTTGCCGCCGGATGCTATGAGACCTCCTAAAGATGCAGAGCCGCAGGACCCCAAGGGTGACCCGGGTGATGTAACGACACTCAATCACATCTTGAATATGTTTGGTCTTATTCCCGAAGCGACAATCAGGGAGGTGATGGACATTTCTGGAGGATTGCTCTGTTACGAGTATGTTTAAGGACAGTCTTTCTGGGCTCCAAGTTGGTCTTTGAAGCGATTAGTTGAGTTTGCATGATTGCATCTACGCGTTGCATTGGTGGGTGCAGGGTCAAAAGTTTGATGGGGGCACAGGGGATGTGGCACATGTATTAATATTCCGGCAAACCTAGCATACGCTTTTTTTTAATTTTAATTTTTATTTTTGTTTTTTTTAACTGTAGCATATTCAAAGCGTGTAACGTATTATCCCCCGCCCATGGGACATAATGGAGCCGTTTTCATGAAGTGACTCGGCCAAAGGTCCGATGCCGGCTATAAGTCGATTACGCGTCTGCGCGGAAAATGTTTGAGGTCTGGGGGTCTGAGTTCCCCGCAACTTGCTCAAAGGGACGCTATTCTGCGTATGGCAAGAAAAAGATCCGGGAAGCTTGGTGGGGTGAAGGGAGATCTCTGAGGGAGAAGAACTTTCCTTGGGGCTCCCCATGCCCTGAGCCGTTCTTGTTGACCTAAGTCTTGGTGGTAGCCCCATCCCGGATCTCCTGGACGCGCATTCTAACCACCGAAAAGCGGGAGACAATTTATTGTCCAGGCAGCTCAAGAAGTCTGGACCTGTTAGCTTCCAGATGATCGATACCGGAACTTTCACTCAAATGGATCAAAAAAAGGTAGGGTAGTACATAAGCCAGGGACTAAAACAATTCCCATATCATGCCAGTAGAATCAAAGGCGAAAAGTGCGTAGACTAAAATCCATTTTCGGATTCAAAGCTAAGTTCCAGTATCATCAAGGCTGAGCTCGGGCTAGTAAAAGCTGAGCTCGGCTAATAGGGGGTGAGCAACATAAAACAGGCCCACTTTTAGGAACAGGGCAGCCTAGAATAATTACATATCCAGTCGAAGTCACACAAACTAAACAAGGGTAACATTACTATATTACAAGTTTATAAATATAAGATATTATTCTTTTTTTTTTTTAGTAGACTAGATATAATATTTAGCTAGTTACTAAGACTTTTAATAAGAACTATTTACTTCCTAAATGTCACGACCTAGCCGCGACTATATTATATAAAGGAAGCGGTGAGCAGTAGCAGAATTAGGAAGGACAGCTTAGTCATAAAATCGGGCAGCTTGGCATCCAACATATTAGTCGGACAACCAGCTAACTAACTAGCTAGTTAAATAGAGAGTTAACTAAGTAGTTAAATAAGGACTTAATTAATTAAGCTAGACCACTAAAGATAGATATTACAATCCATACACTAGCTCATTAGTATATCAGATAAGTACAGCTAATATATAGGGTATAAGTACCTATTTAATAGTAAAGTAAGGCAGTCAAATAATATTCATAAGATATTAATAAGAAGTATATATTTAAATATAAAAATATAATTATACTTAAATTAACTACTAGAAAGTCTTAAAAGATAAACTAGATATATAAAATAAGCTATAATTTATATAAATATTTCCCTTCTAAGCTCTCTAAAGAACTAATATCCTTTTTAAGTTAGTCCTTACTTAAACTAATAGGACTTATAAGTTAATCCTATCCAGAACTACCTAGGACTACTAGTCAGTCCAGGTTAGTCCTCTTCTTATTAATCCTAGTTCTTCTATAGATTATCTTTTTCTACTATATCTAACTACCTAGGCCTTTAAAATAATTAGCTTATAATATAATACCTTCCCTCCTTTAATTTTTATCCCTAAAGACCTATAAATAGACCTTATCTTTATTTTCCTATATATATTAATTCCCTCCTAGTAATATAATTATAAGGTAATATTATTTTAATTAGTATATTAGGTTATATATTAAAATACTATTTTAGTAATCCTATCTTAACTTATAAAGCTTATAAAGTTAATACTTTAGTTTAATATATTTTTACTAAAGGTAAGGAGAAAGAGAATATATTATATTCTTATTATTACTTAATAAAAAAGATATATCTTTTTATAATAGGTTTATTTTATTATAAGAAGTATATTTATTAGAAAAAGTTATATAATAGTAACTTTATTATATTAGTATATAAGCCCTTCCTATTCTTATTCCTAGATTTTACTAATTCTTTTCTTATAGTTACTTATTCTCTTTCTACTACCTATAAAGTAGAGGAGGATCTTTCTAAAGTAGAAAATAACTTAGTTAAAGCCCTTATTTATATATCCTACCTTTAAAAATAAAAGGATTTTTTAAAATAGAAGAATACTATATTATTCTATTAAGGACTTTAAGGATTAGAGAAAAGTAAGAAAATAAAAGAGGCTATACTAGCTATTTAGTAGGTAGTAGGTAATATATAGTTACTTAGTATTTTTAGGATAGTAGATTAAAAGTTAATCCTAGATCTTTTATTAATAGATCCTAGAGCTTCCTTAAGTATTTTTAGTAAAACTTAGTAAGAAGTTACTAGCTCCCTACTAAATATTTAATAGGCTCCTAAGTATTCTTATTATATTTAAAATTTTTCTATTTTATTAAGTATTTAATTTCTTTATTATTAGTTATAAAGTTTAAGATCTTCTTAGCTTCTTACTTATCTTCTTCTACTTCTACCTTAATAGATTCTTTAGTAAATATATTATTATATATAAGTTCTAAAAGTATAATATAGAAAATAAAATCTTATTTTATAGTTTTTAGTAAGTTAAGTTTATAATTAACTTCTAAAACTTTTTATTTAATAGTAAATAGTCCTAACTTCTTATAATTTAACTTATTACTTAGTTATTTAGTTTTAATTTAGAAGTCCTTAATTCCTAGTTTCTTTTATAGTAATTAGACCTTACTTCTTCTCTTAAAGGTTAGTCTCTTAAGCTACTTATTATTAGTATAATATTTTATTCTTTCTTAAATAAACTATAGTTCTTCTACTAACTACTTATATAATTCCTTTATTTTATCTACTATAAAAATTACTTATTCTACTTAGGTTTTAGTATCTATTAGTTTAAATCCTTTCTTAAATTTAATACTATAGTTTATATAGAATAATAATATTTATATACTTTCTAATATATTTATATTATAAGCTCTCTAGGCTAGGGGTAGTAATAATACCTAATTATCTTGTTCTTAATTAATATAGTATTATAGATATATCTTAAATATTTAGTTTATTTATTCTACCTATTCCTATATTTTTAAGTAGTAAATAATAGATATTTTATAATTAATTCCTATTTTATCTAATAAGCTTTACTAAAAGTATAAGATAAATAATCTACCTTTATCTAAGTTAATTTCTTTTAGTAGGTTATAGTTTACTATAACTATTTATAGAAATAGTTTAGTAAACTATAGTACCTTTATTACTTTATTATAGAATATAAAGTAAATATACTTTATTAGTTTATTAATTACTATTATAATACTATTATATTTAACTCCTATAGCTAGGTCTTTTAATAGTAATAGTTTAATAATAAAGTTAATTATAATCTTTTACCATAGTACCTCAGGTATTAGCATTAGTTATAATTATCTATAGAGTTTATAAAATTAACTTTTATTCTTTCTATACTAAGGACACTTAGCTATAACTTTAATAATTACTTTTTTAAAGTATAAAATATAGTATCCCTTAAATACCTATTATAAGCTAACTATTTTAAAGGCCCAGGCAGTTAGGTATAGTAGAAAAGGATAATCTATAGAAGAACTAGGACTAATAAGAAGAGGACTAACCTAGACTAACTAGTAGTCCTAGGCAGTCCTAGACAGGACTAACTTATAAGCCCTATTAGTCCAAGTAAAGACTAACTTAAAATAGATATTAGTCTTCTAAGAGAATTTAGAAGAGAAATATCTATATAAACTATAAAATCCTTTTTATATTTAGTTTATCTTTTAAGATTTACTAGTAATTAATTTAAATACTACTATACCCCTATATTTAAATATATACTTCTTATTAATATTTTATAAATACTACTTAACTACCTTACTCTACTATTAATAAGTATCTATACCCTATATACTAGCTATACTTACCTAATATACTAATAAGCTAGTATATAGATTATAATATATTAATTACTTTTATTTAGTAAGTAACCTTATTAAGTAGTACTAATATCTAAAAATTATAATATCTAAGAAAGGAAAGCTACCTACTACTCTAAACCCTAAAATAGATAATGAAATCAAAATATTAGAAGCTACTATACTTACTACTAAAGCTAATAATAATTCTAGTAATAATAAAAATAATAACAATATTACTATTAAATAGCTACAGGAGGCTATAGACAAGTAAGAAATAAAGATAAAGGATATAGAATAGTTTACTACTTAATAATAAAATATAATCAACTAAATCCAATAACATATTATCTAGTTAAAATAAATACTCTAATAATTAAATATTAATATAGTAGCTTAAGGAGGTAATATACCCCAGACACCTTTTATCTAACTTCAGACACCTATTAGACCTAAGCTCAAAATTATAGCACCTAATAAATATAGGGGGAACTAATAGAAGTTATAAGAATTCTTAACCTAGATAAGAACCTTTTTATATTATTATAAAGATCAATTTTATAATAAGGCTAATAAAGTTACTACTATAGCCTAGTACCTTATAGATAATATACTTATATAGTTTAAATTAACCTTCTAAGACTACTTTAAAAATAATAAAATTATATAAAAAGTAGAAACTATTAAAATTTTGAAAACTATAAGATATTTAAAGAAGTCTTTAAGGGAGCCTTTAGAGAACTAGATAAATAATAAACTATAATTTAATAACTTAAGAAACTAAAATAAAAGAGATCTACTACTAAATATATAATAGAATTTAAATAGATTACTATATACTTTAAATAAGGAGATAATCTTTTAAAAAATACCTTCTATAATAGACTAAAAGAAGATATTAAGGATAAACTCCATAAGATAGAGGTACTTAAATGATTAATGGATTATATTAAACTTACTATTAAGATTAATAACTAACTATATAAATAATAATAGTAGAAATAGGGATAGGCCCTAACTAAGGACTATAAGCCCTAGACCTAAACCAACACTAAATATAAGTAAAGTAACAGTACCACCTTATAGGGAACTTACTTAGGACCTATAAAGTTAGGAGCTAACTATAAAGAAGTTATCCCTAAGGTACTTAAGGATAAAATTAGTAAATACTATATATATAGAAAATATAAGCACTTTATATAAAAATACTAAAGCAATAGAAAAACCTTTAGATAAGATAAGAACTAAGGGATAGTATAGAAGCCTATACCTAAGGAGAAAAACTAATAATTTAGAACTAATAAAGTAGATTATAAGTCTCTATCTTAGACTATATACTATAATAATAATTATTATATATACTAAAGTAAAAAAGATAGAGTAGGCTACTATTCTAAGAAGCTTTAAACCTTTAGAATAATAAAATAAAAGGAGATTACTTAGATCTTAGAAATTAAAAATAAAATTAAAGAAACTATAAAGGAAATATTAGAAACTTTTAAGACCTTAAAGTAAGAAGACTTATTATATAAATAATATTACTAGGAAGTATACTAATACTATTATAATATACTAGGATTACCTTAGTAGATTACCTATAAGATAGAGCTAGAAGAACTTATAAAAAGAAGAGAGAAGAAAACCTTATATAAATACCTAATTAAGTAAATATAACTCTTTAAACTAGACTTAGATAAAGACTTTATAATAATAAAGTAGCTAATAATAGAAGAAAGTTAAGAAGATTACTAATAATAGATAACTTAATAGTAAAGAGATTAATAAACTATAACTAAATATTAAGAAATAAGTAAAAGTAGAACTAGTAACTTATCCTAAATATAGTAAAATATAAATATAGTAGATAACCTAATTAACCTATAAATATAGGTTAACTAACTATAATATCTACTCCTTAAAAATAAGTAATATAAGCTTTAAAAATAGCTTAATATATTAAATAAAAAAGTAAGTAATAAAGTTAACTACCTAAAGATAAAGATCAAAATTATAGAAGATATAAGATTTTATATAAGTATTAAATTAAATAATTTCTAAAATACTATTAAAAGAAAATATAGTATATAATTTATAAAAGATAAAAACTTATAAAATAATAATAGATAACCTATATAATATAAGGTCAGAATCTAATTTAAACTAATACTAAAAAAATTATAAAAATTTAAAAATAAAACTAAAAAAGCTATTAATAAAATAAAGTAAAAGATTTAGGAAATTAATAATAAGTAAGTAAAGATAGCTATATAATAATATAATAGAAGAATAGAAGCTAATAAACTTAAAGGAAAAATTAAAATATAATAGAAGTAGATTAAAGTCCTATAAAAGGTAGTAACTATACTCTAAAAGTAATATAATAAGATAGTTAAAATCAACTATAAGTAGTAATAAGCTATAGAAGAAATAATATTAAGGATAGAATAAGGGTCTAAAGAACCTAAATAAGAATTTAATATTATAAAAAGACTATAAATCCCTTACCTTAAAGTACTATTTACTATATAAAGATAAATACTTATAGCCTTAATAGATAGTAGAATATAAGGAAATTTTATTTTACTAATAATTATTAATAAATTAGAACTCCTATAGAGTATAAAGAAAAGGCCTTATATTCTAATTATATATAATAAAATGCTAGTTAACTATAAAGGTAAAGTAGTTAATACTAAGACTATATACCTTAATATTATTATTATTAGAAAACTTAACTATATTTCTTTTAATATTATAAGGACTACTAGTTACCTTATTATACTAGGAATACTATAATTATAGATAAGGAACCTATAGATTAACTAGGTAACTAATTAGCTTACTTAGGATAGAATTAAATAAGGCCTAGAGAATAACTTAGCTCCTAAGAAGTATTAACTAGAAGAGTTATCTTTAAGTAAACTAAAAGCCTTTAAAATAATAATTTATTTTAAAGTATTTACTATAAAAAATTTAAATCACCTACTAAAAGAAAGAAAACATAAATAAGTATATATAATAAAAGTAATTATAAGCTTTAATATACTATTATTACTAAATAATATAATAAAATATATATTAATAGAATACTAGAAATATAATAAGGTATTTACTAAAGAACTAGAAACTAGACTACCTAAATATAGCTAGTAGTGTAAAGGGCTGCGCCCGTGGGTCAGGCGCTGGCCGTGCCAGCAGGAGTCAACTGCCCACACCACAGAAGGCAGTAGGCGCAGGCACATCAGCAGCCACAGCAATTCCCGCCCTCAAGCAAGCTATTACCTTAGGTGCTAGGAGCAGCCCCTGGCAGGCAAGCAGCCCTCACCTCACATAAGCACTAATAGCTACAGGTCCTACAGCTATAGATATAGGCACTACCTACTATACTCACAGATTAATTCCTTCTTCCTTTCCTTCTTCATTAAATAATTCTACTATTTCCCCTAACTATAAACTATACCTGTAAATAACTCCACACCCCATAACATATTATTTAACCCCACACTTATCATCAGATATAATAGAAGGGCAGTCTCACACTAAGCTACTACTATAGTTATTAGTACTAGACCCTAGGGTCTAGCAGGTAGGCTACGCCCTCCTTAGGAGTGGCAAGTTTATATAGATAGTTTAATAGGCAGTTACTACTACTCTAGCAGCTAATATCCCTCCTATACTATAGCCTAATATAGGGGCCCTACTCCTATTTAAGCTTAAAACTAGAGAGCTTCCTACTAATACCTTCACTACTACTACCCTAGAGGGACAAGTAAAGTAGAAGATACTGGAGTAGCTAAAGTAAGATAGCAAGCTAGATATATTTTACCCCTTCTTAGACTGCCTCCTTATAAAATATAGAATTAATAGCCCTATAGGCCTAATTAATAATAATGAGGTAGCTTAGTATATTATACTAAGTATAATTCTAGTTGAGAAGTAGTAGTAGGTTCACCCCTTCTAGGCTAGTAGTAGCCTAAAGGGTAACTCTAACCCTATAGACCTCATCTAATACCTTATCTAGATATTTAGGAATACCTAGATATAGCTAGATATATAAGATAAACTCTATAGGTTAGTCTAGAGAGATAACTAGTAGTTTACTAATTTCCTCCCTAAGTTTAAAGAAGTCCTTACCTAGGTAGATAGAGTAGGCTAGAATAATAGATTCTACCTCTCCTAGCTATAGAGTACACTTACCCTAAGCCTAACTACCTAGCTAGTTGTAATCTAGATACTAATAGATTATAATAAGTTTATTACTAGGCTCTACCCTATTACCTAGGGCTATAAGTAGACCTTAGCCTTCTAGGCTCTATATGTTACGAGCTGACTGTTTTGGAGGACCAGGCGGTCAGGCGTGGTAGAAAAGGATAATCTATGGAAGAACCAGGACTAATGAGAAGAGGACCGACCTGGACTGACTAGCGGTCCTAGGTGGTCCCGGACAGGACTGACTTACAAGTCCTGTCAGTCCAAGTAAGGACTGACTTAGGATAGATATCAGTCCCTTAAAGAGCTTAGGAGGGAAATATCTATATAAACTATAAAATCCTCCTTATATCTAGTTTATCCTTTAAGACTCTCTAGTAGTTAATTTAAGTATAACTATACCCCTACACTTAAATATACACTTCTTATCAAATATCTTATAATTACTACTTAACTATTTCACTTTACTAATAACAGGCACCTATACCCTATATACTAGCTATACCTACCTAATATACTAATAAGCTAGTATATAGATTGTAATATATTAACTACTTCTATTTAGTAAGTAACTTTATTAAGTATATACTACTAATAAAGATATTGATTTTTAAAGGAAGTATTACTTTTTAAAAAGATTTAAAGAAGATAATTGATAAGCTCTAGAGGGAGAAAGATTAGCTTAAGGCCTACCTTAAAGATACCTTAGGAAAAGTTAAAAGACTTAAAAACTAAGTAACCTATTTATACTTTAAGATCAAAGCCCCTAAAAAGTTTGATAAGATAAAGGAGAATCTTTACAGATTCTTAACCTAGGTCTAAGCCTACCTCCTCTACTACTACCTAGACTTTATTAAGCTAAAGGATAAGGTACTAATAGTAGCATCTTTCCTAATAGGAAATACTATAGTATAGTTTGAACTTATAATAAGGGATTACTTTAGAAATGATTTTGATAACTGAGAAGAAGCTATAGATGAAATTTTTAATAGCTATACTAAGTTTAAAGAGGTATTGAAAGATACTTTTAGAGACCTAGATAAAGATAGAGCTAATAAATAAAAGCTATATAACCTCTAATAAAAGAGGTTAGCTTTAGCCTTTATAGTAGAATTCTAATAGACTACCTTATACCTTAAATAGGAAAAAGAACCCCTAAAGGCTTTATTTTATAAAGAACTAAAGGATAATATTAAGGATAAGATTATAAAACTTAACTAATTAGATAGCCTAGCTAAATATATTACTATAGCTATATATATTAATAACTAATAATATATATAATAATTAGAAAAGAAGGGGCTTAAATAGTTCTATATATTTAAGAAGAAGTAATAATATAATAAGAAAAGTACTATATAGGGAACCTATTCAGGACCTATAGAGTTAGGAGCTAACTGTAAAGAAGTTATCTTTAAAGTACTTAAGGACAAGATTAGCAAATACTATATATGTAGAAAGTATAGACACTTTATATAAAAATACTAAAGTAGTAAAAAGACCTTTAGATAAGACTAGAACTAAGGGATAGGATAGAAGCCTATACCTAAAGAGAGAAACTAATAATTTAAAGCTAATAAAGTAGACTATAAGTCTCTATCCTAGATTATATACTATAATAATAATTACTATATATACTAGAGTAATAAAGATAGAGTAGGCTACTATTCTAAGAAGCCCTAAACCTTTAGAATAATAAAATAAGAGGAAATTACTTAGATCTTAGAGATTAAGAATAAAGTTAAAGAAACTATAAAGGAGATACTAGAAACCTTTAAAACCTTAAAATAAGAAGACCTATTATATAAACAATACTACTAGGAAGTATATTAATATTATTACTATATACCTAGATTATTTTAATAGATTACTTATAAATTGGAATTAGAAGAGCTTATAAAGAAAAGAGAAAAAGAAATATTATATAAGTACTTAATTAAGTAAGTATAACTCTTTGAACTAGACTTAGATAAAGACTCTATAATAATAAAGCAGCTAATAATAGAAGAAAGTTAGGAAGAATACTAATAATAGATAGCTTAATAGTGAAGGGACTAACAAACTACAACTAAACATTAAGGAATAGGTAGAAGTAGAACTAGCAACCTATCCTAAATATAATAAAATATAGATATAGTAGATAACTTGATTAACCTATAGATATAGGTTAACTAACTACAACACTTACTCCCTAAAAGTAAGTAATATAAGCTATAAGAGCAGCTTGATATACTAGATAAAAGAGTAAGCAATAAAGTTAACTACCTGAGGATAAAGATCGAAATTATAGAAGATATAGGACTTACTATAAGTATTAGATTAGATAATTTCTAAAATGCTATTAAAAAGAAATATAGTATATAATTTGTGAAAGATAAAGATCTATAGAATAATAACAGATAACTTACATAGCATGAAATTGAAAACTGACTTAAACTGATACTAGAAGAACTATGGGAATTTAAGGATAAGGCTAAAGAAGCTATTTATAGAATAAAGTAAAAGATTTAGGAAATTGATAAAAAAAGAGTAGAGATAGCTATATAGTAGTGTAATAGAAGAATAGAAGCTAATAAACTTGAAGGAAAAGTTGAAGTATAATAGAAGTAAATTAAAGCCCTATAAGAGATAGTAGTAGTACTTAGAGAATAATATAATAAGATGGTCAAAATTAATTATAAATAGTGATAAGCTATAGAGGAAATAATATTAAAGATAAGACAAGGATCTGAAGAGATTAAATAAGAATTCAATATTATAAAGGGATAACTGATCTCTTACCTTAAAGTGCTACTTACTATATAAGGATGAATGTTTATAGCCTTAGTAGATAGTAGAGTATAAGGAAATTTTATTTTACTAATAATTGTCAATAAGTTAGAACTCCTATAGATTATAAAGGATAGGCTTTACACCCTAATTGTATATAATAGAATATTGGTTGACTATAAAGGTAGGGTAGTTAGTACTAAGACTGTATACCTTAGTATTACTATTACTAAAAGACCTAACTATATATCTTTCGATATTACAGGAACTACTGATCACCTTATTATACTAGGAACACTATAGTTGCAGATAAGGAACCTGCAAATTAACTAGGTAACTGATTAGCTTACTTGGAATGAGACTAAGTAAGGCCTGGAGAATGACTTAGCCCCTGAGAAATATTAACTAGAAGAGTTATCTTTAAGTAAGCTGAGAGCCTTTAAAATAATAATTTACTTTAAAGCACTTACTACAAAAGATTTAAATCACCTACTAAAAAGAAGAAAATATAAATAAGTATATATAATAAAGGCAATTATAAGCTCTAAAATACTATTACTACTAGATAATATAATAAAATATATACTAAAGGAATACTAGAAATATAGTAAGGTATTTGCTAAAGAATTAGAAACTAGACTACCTAAATATAGCTAGTAGGATTATAAGATACTACTAAAGGAAGGCACTTAATTAAAGTTTATGCTTATCTATAACCTTAATGAAATATAGTGATAAGTATTAAGAGAATATATAGGAAAGATATTAAAGAAGGGATATATTAGACCCTTGATATTACTAGTAGGATACTTTATCCTATAGGTACCTAAGAAGAATAGTAGACTATAAATGTGTGTGGACTATTGATAACTTAATAATATTACTATTAAAAATCGATACCTATTACTACTTATTTTAGAACTATAGGATATACTTTAAGAAGTATAGTAGTTTATGATTCTAGACTTAAGAGGAGCTTATAACTTGATCTGTATTAAGGAAGGTGATGAGTAGAAGACTGCTTTTAGGATATGCCTTAGGTACTTTAAGTACTTAGTTATACCTTTCAGATTGATAAATGCTCCTATAAGTTTCTAGACAATGATTAACTATGTCCTATAAGAATACTTAGACAACTTTATAGTTGTATACCTTGATGATATCCTTATCTTTTTAAAGATACTTAAAGAATATAAGGAATATATATACTAAGTCCTATAGAAGTTGTAAGATGTAAAACTACTAGTAGAACTAGTTAAGTATAAATTCTATAAATAATAAGTGGATTTCCTTAGATATATACTTTAACCTAGGAAAATCTAGATATAGGAATTAAAAGTTAAAGCTATCCTAGAATAGCTAGTACTAACTAATATTATAGAAGTTAGAATATTCCTTAGATTTCTTAACTTCTACAGGAGGTTTATAGGAGGCTATAGTACTAATGTATATACTCTTACTAAGCTAACTAAGAAGGATAAACTATTTTAGTAGAAAATAGAAGAGTAGGAGGTATTCTAGAAAGCTAAGTAATTAGTGAGTAAATGACTTATACTCTACTAAGTAGACCTCTCAAAACCTTTTAAATTAGAGATAGATATATTAGACTATACCCTAGGAATATAACTAGGATAATAAGATGAGAATAGTAGAGTTTACTTGATAGTGTTTATATTAAAGAAACTTAATAGATTTGAATTATACTATACTATCCCCAATAAAGAACTAATAGCTATTATTAAAGTATTTAAGGAATAGAGATACTACTTTGTTAGAGCTAAGTATCTGATTATAGTATACTCTGACTATAAGAATCTTATAGGATTTATTATAATAAAAGAACTTAACTGAAGATAAGTATAATAGGTAGAAGAACTGTCTGAATATGACTTTAAGATTATATATATTAAAGGAAAAGAAAATGGGAGAGCTGATGCCCTTAGTAGAAGATTGGACTACTTTTAGAAAGTATTAAAAGAAATAAGTACTATCTTTTACTATAATAAGGAAGGAAATTTATAGTAATTAATAATGAGCTACTAAATATAATAGGTTAACCCTATTGTAGAAGAAATTAAGAATTACTATATAAACCTTAGACTATAAGATTAAATGTAAATTTAAGGGCGAATTTAGATAATAGTACTATTAAATCTTACTGAAAAGTTTGTTAAAGCTATTTATAAAGTACTACTTAATAGACACCCTAGAATTACGAAAACTATGAGGAAGATATCTAAGGGATATTATATTCTATATTTTAAGAAGGTAATTACTGAAGTTATAGCTAAATGTCCTTAGTGTAGAAAAAATAAAAGTTAACTCTATAAACCTTATAGACAACTATAACTAATGCTAGTACCTAAAGTATTATAGTAGAAGATTACTATTAACTTTATTATTAAACTACTACTATTAAAAGATCTAGCTACTAGAATGAAGTATAATAGTATTATAGTAGTAATTAATAGACTTATAAAGTATACTTACTTTATATCCTATAATAAAGTAATGAAGGTACTATAGTTTGCTGAACTATTCCTATAAATAGTTATAGTAAACTACAACCTACTAGAAGAAATTAACTTAGATAGAGGTAGGTTGTTTGTCTTATACTTCTAGTAAAGCCTATTAGATAGAATAGGAATTAACTATAAAGTATCTATTACTTATTACCTGGAAATATAAGGGTAGGTAGAATAAATAAACTAAATACTTAAGATATATCTATGATATTATATTAATTAGGAATAAGATAACTAGGTATTATTATTACCCCTAGCTTAGAGAGCCTATAATATAAATGTATTAGAAAGTATATAAACATCACTATTTTATATAAACTATAATATTAAACCTAGGGAAGGATTTGAACTAGTAGGTACTAAGACTTAAGTAGAGTAAGTAATCTTTATAGTAGATAAAATAAAGGAATTATATAAGTAGTTAGTTAAAGAACTATAGTTTATTTAGGAAAGAATGAAGTACTATACTAATAATAAGTAGCTTAAGGGACCAACCCTTAAGAGGGGAAGCAAGGTTTAGTTACTATAAAAGAAACTAGGAACTAAAGACCCCTAAATTAAAACTAAATAACTAAGCAATAAATTAGATTATAAAAAATTAAGATTATTTATTATTAAATAAAAGATCTTAGAAGTTAACTATAAACTTAACTTACTAGAAACTATAAACTATAACCTAGTTTTCTACATTATACTCTTAGAACCTATATATAATAATATACCTACTAAAGAATTTATTAAGGTAGAAGTAGAAGAAGATATATAGGAAGTAGAGAAGATTTTGAACTCTATAGTTAATAATAAAAAGGTTAAATATTTAATCAAATAGAAAAATTTTAAATATAGCAAAAATACTTAGGAACCTATTAAACATTTAATAGGGAGCTAATAACTTCTTATAGTATTCTACTAAAAACATCTAAGGAAGCCCTAGGATCTATTAGTAAAGGATCCAGGATCGACTCCTAATCTACTACTTTGAAGACACCAAGCAACTATACATCGCCCACTACCTACTAGATAGCTAGTATAGCCTCCTCTATCCTCTTACTCTCCTCTAATCCTTAAAGTCCTTAATAGAATAAAGTAGTGTTCTTCTATTTTAAAGAATCCCTCTATTTCTATAGATGGGATACATAGGTAAGGGCCTTAACTAAGTTACTCTCTGCTTTAGAAAGATCCTCCTCTACCCTATAGGTAGTGGAGAGGGAATAAGTAATTATAAGAAAAAAAAATTAGTAGGACTAAAGAATAAGGGTGGGAAGAGCTTATATGCTAATGTAATAGAATTACTATTATATAACTTTTTCTAATAAGTATACTCCCTATAATAAGATAAACCTGCTGTGAAAAGATATATCTTTTTTACTGAATAATAATAGGAATATAGTATATTCTCCTTCTCCTTACTCTTAGTAAAAATATATTGAACTAAAGCTTTAACTTTATAGGCTTTATAAGTTAAGATAGGGTTACTAGGATAGTGTTTTGATATGTGACCTGATATACTAATTAAAGTGACATCACTATAAAGTTATATAATAGGGAAAGAACTAATATATATAGAGGAACAGGGATAAGGCCTACTTATAGGTCTTTAGGGATAAAGACTAAAGGAGGGGAGGTATTATGTTATAAGCTGACCATTTTAGAGGACTAGGTAGTTAGGTATGGCAGAAAAGGATAATCTATAGAAGAACTAGGACTAATGAGAAGAGGACTGACCTGGACTGACTAGTGGTCCTAGGCAGTCCTAGACAGGACTAACTTACAAGTCCTGTTGGTCTAAGTAAGGACTGACTTAGGATGGATATTGGTCCCTTGGAGAGCTTGGGAGGGAAATGTCTATATAAACTATAGAATCCTCCTTGTATCTAGTTTGTCCTTTAAGACTCTCTAGTAGTTAATTTAAGTACAACTATACCCCTATACTTAAATATGTACTTCTTATCAAATATCTTGTGATTACTGCTTGACTGCCTTGCTTTACTAATAATAAGCACCTATGCTCTATATACTAGCTGTACTTATTTGATATACTAACGAGCTGGTGTATGGATTGTAATACTATATAAGGAATAGCTTTATATAAGAAAGAGTAGCCTATAATTACTAGGCCTATACTAGCTCCTATATTATATAGCTAGCTCCTTTAAGAAGGATGCTGCCCTATTAGTTAACTTAGATAGAGATATATATATAGGATCTACCTACTTCTCTAGTAAGGGTGCTAACCTATAGTATATAGGAGGACACTTAGGGTTAAAGGCTAAGAGAGCTAAGTAGGTTTTAAAGGAGGAGAAGGATAAGTACTATAAGGAGGGATATTACCTATACTATAGTACTAGTAGCTATTTTATAGCTATATACCTATATACTTTAGTAGTATCCCTAGAGAAGAGAGTTAAAATTAGTACTACCTATAGTACCCTATTATTAGAGGAGTTAGATAATAAAGATAGCTTTATATAGAGAAAAGAGTAGCTTTATAGTAAAGTTAGGCCTTAGAGTAGTATTAAGTTATAGCCTAGATAGAAGAATTTAGTAGTAAAATAGAAGTTAAGCTTATAATTATTTTTATTATTATTAATAACTAAGACCTTATTTATATTTTAGTAGATAAGGGCTACTTATACTATATTATAGTAAATAAGGACCTAGTTAAGGACCTTAATATCCTTATTATCTCTATCCTACCTTAAGCTATTTAAGGGGTATTAGCTACTATAGAGGGAGTAGTAATCTAGAGGATAGCCTATTTTATATTTAAAGTAGTAGGCTATACTTATACTACTTATATATATATAGTCCTGCTCCTAGAGTACTTAATAATTTTTAGGAAACCTTAGCTAATTTATAACTAGTTATTCTCTATACTCTATAAGAAATACTTTTAGTATAGGCTATAGAAGGAATAGGTGCTATATGTTAGTAAGTAGAAGATGTTACGATCTATACACCAGCTCGTTGATGGTATTAGGTGGATATAACTAGTGTATGGGGCATAGGTACCTGTTATTGGTAAAGCGAGGTAGTTAAGCAGTAACTATAAGATATTGATGAGAAGTATGTATTTAAGTATAGGGGTGTAATTGTACTTGAATTGACTACTAGAGAGTCTAGAAGAATATACTAGATATATGGAATTATTGTAGCTTTATATAGACTGTCTTCTTCTATCTATCTCTAGTCCCCTAGTATAGTTGATCAAGTCCTCATCCGACTGCCTAGTCAACCCTTGGCTCAACTGGCTGGTCGGTTGGTTAGTTGTCTAACTGACATGTCAGATGCTAAGCTATCTGATCTTATGACTAAGCTTGTCTTTCCTAATTCTGTTATTGCTTACTGCTTTCCTTATATGATATAGTCGTAGCTAGGTTATAATATAATTTCCCCTCTCCCTAGGTTTTTGTCCTTAAAGACCTATTAGTTCTATATAAAACTTCTTTTCCTTCTTTTCTTGTTTATAAGCTTTCCTATTTCTTCCTTAACTATGCTTAATTATATTTCTAAGTCTTATTCAGGGATTATAACTTTTTAGATTAACTATAATCGACTTACTTGGGCTATAGATAACATTCTTTCTAAGTAATATCCTTTTAAAATACTTAAATGTACTTCCTATTATAGATCAAAGGTTCCTTAGGACTATATAGTTTGTAAGAAGCAGTCTTATTATGATAGCTATATTCATTTAAAGTACTTGAATTGTAATGCTAGAGGTGTTACTAACTTAGCCTATAAGCTTCCTCTCCTTTTTGGGTTCTTATTGTTTTTACTAACCTCCTTAGTTAATTAATTAGAATAAGAATAAGCCTGTTTAGAGTATAAAAAATAGAAGGTAGAGGAGGAGGTAGAGAAGGCCTTGGAGGCCTTCTAGGCTACTTCCTCTAAGGTTTGTTGTTTGTATAAGGAAGAGGAACTTTATAGGAAAAGGGCTTTAGAAATTATTAGGCTAGGGATAGAGTAGGTAGTAGAGGAGGATGCTGTAGAGAACGCTACTTCCTCTGTCCCTAAGTTGGAGATTGATTAGAGCCTACTAATAGATCTAGCACTATTAGATCCCTTAGTTTTATTAGGTTCTTTTAGTAAAATATAGTAAGAAGTTGCTAGCTCCCTATTAAATATTTAATAGGCTTCTAAGTATTTTTACTATATTTAAAATTTTCCTATTTAATTAAATATTTAACCTTTTTATTATTGATTATAGAGTTTAAAATCTTCTCTACTTCCTATATATCTTCTTCTACTTTTACTTTAATAGATTTTTTAGTAGGTATATTATTATATATAGGTTCTAAAAGTATAATATAGAAAACTGGGTTGTAGTTTATAGTTTCTAGTAAATTAAGTTTATAGTTAACTTCTAAGACCTTTTATTTAATAATAAATAGTCCTAACTTTTTATAATCTAATTTGTTACTTGGTTGTTTAGTTTTGATTTGGGGGTCTTTAGTTCCTGGTTTCTTTTATAGTAACTAGACTTTGCTTTCCCTTTTAAGGGTTAGTTTTTTAAGCTACTTATTATTAGTATAATACTTTATTCTTTCCTAAATAAACTATAGTTCTTCTACTAACTACTTATATAACTCTTTTATTTTATCTACTATAAGGATTGCTTGCTTTGCTTAAGTCTTAGTGCTTACTAGTTTAAATCCTTTTCTAGGTTTAATACTATAGTTTATATAAAATAGTGATGTTTATATACTTTCTGATATATTTGTGTTATATACTCTCTAGGCTAAGGGTAGTAATAATACCTAATTATCTTATTTCTAATTGATATAGTATTGTAGATATGTCTTAAGTATTTAGTTTATTTATTTTATTTATCCTTGTGTTTCTAGGTAATAGGTAGTAAATATTTTGTAATTAATTTTTATTCTATTTAATAGGCTTTGCTAGAAGTATAAGATAAACAATCTACCTCTATCTAAGTTAATTTCTTCTAATAGGTTGTAATTTACTATAACTATTTATAGGAATAGTTTAGTAAATTATAGTGCCTTTATTACTTTATTATAGGGTATAAAGTAAATATACTTTATTAGTCTATTAATTACTATTATAATATTATTATACTTAACTTCTATAGCTAGGTCTTTTAATAGTAGTAGTTTGATAATAAAGTTAATTATAATCTTCTACTATAGTATTTTAAGTACTAGCATCAGTTGTAGTTATCTATAAAGTTTATAAAGTTAACTTTTATTTTTTTTATATTAAAGATATTTAGCTATGACTTTAGTAATTACCTTTTTAAGGTATAGGATATAATATCCCTTAGGTACTTTCTTTATAGTTTTTGTAATTCTAGGGTGCTTATTTAGTAGTGCTTTATAAATAGCTTAGATAAACTTTTTAGCAAGATTTAGGGGTACTATTATCTAAGTTTGCTTTTAGGTTTATATTTAATCTTATAGTCTAAGGTTTATATAGTAATTTTTAATTTCTTCTATAATAGGGTTAACTTATTATATTTAGTAGCTTATTACTAATTATTATAGGTTTCCTTTTTTATTATAGTAAAGGATAGTACTTATTTCTTTTAATACCTTCTAGAAGTAGTCTAGCCTTCTACTAAGGGTATTAGCTTTTCTGTTTTCTTTTCCCTTAATGTGTATGATCTTGAAGTTATATTTAGATAGTTCTTCTACCTATTATACTTATCTTTAATTAAGTTCCTTTATTGTAGTAAATCTTATAAGATTCTTATGATTAGAGTATACTATAATTAAATACTTAGCTCTGATAAGGTAGTGCTTCTATTCCTTAAATACTTTAATAATAGCTATTAGTTCTTTATTAGGGATAGTATAGTATAACTTAGGTCTATTAAGTTTCTTTAATATAAATACTATTAGGTGAACTTTATTATTCTTATCTTATTGTCCTAGCTATACTCTTAGAGTATAGTCTGATATATCTATTTCTAATTTGAAGGGTTTTGAGGGGTCTGCTTAGTAAAGTATAGGTTATTTATATACTAATTACTTAGCTTTCTAAAATACTTCCTATTCTTCTATTCTCTATTAAAATAGTTTATCTTTCTTAGTAAGTTCTATAAGGGTATGTATATTAGTATTGTAGCCTCCTATGAACTTTCTATAAAAGTTAAGAAATTTAAGGAATATTCTAACTTCTATAATATTAGTTAGTACTAGCTATTTTAGGATAGCTCTGACCTTTGATTCTTATATCTAGATTTTCCTAGGTTGAAGTATATATCTAAGGAAATCTACTTATTGCTTATAGAATTTGTACTTAGCTAGTTTTACTAGTAGTTTCATGTCTTGCAACTTCTATAGGACTTGGTGTATATGTTCTTTGTATTCTTTAAGTATCTTTAAGAAGATGAGGATATTATTAAGGTATATAATTATAAAGTTATCTAGGTATTCTTATAGGATGTAGTTAATTATTATCTAGAAACTTATAGAAGTGTTTATTAATCTAAAAGGTATAATTAAGTATTTAAAGTGTTTAAGGTATATCCTAAAGGTAGTTTTCTATTTATTACCTTCTTTAATATAGATTAAGTTATAAGCTCCTCTTAAGTTTAGAGTTGTAAACTACTATACTTCTTAAAGTATATCCTATAGTTCTAAAATAAGTAGTAGTAGGTATCAATTTTTAATAGTAATGTTGTTGAGTTGTTAATAGTTTATATATATTTGTAGTCTACTATTTTTCTTAGGTACTTATAGGATAGGGTATCTTACTAGGGATATTAAAGGTCTAATATATCCCTTTTTTAATATCTTTTCTATATATTCTTTTAGTACTTATTACTATATTTTATTAAGATTATAGATAGGTATAAACTTTAGTTAAGTACTTTCCTTTAGTAATATCTTATAATCTTACTAGCTATATTTAGGTAGTCTAGTTTCTAGTTCTTTAGTAAATACCTTACTATATTTCCAGTATTTTTTTAATATATATTTTATTATATTATCTAATAGTAATGTTATTTTAAAGTTTATAATAGCTTTTATTATATACTTTTACTTATTTACTTATTTATATTTTCTTCTTTTTAGTAAGTAATTTGAATCTTTTATAGTAAGTACTTTAAAATAAATTATTATTTTAAAGGCTCTTAGCTTGCTTAAAGATAACTCTTCTAGTTAATACCTCTTAAAAGCTAAGTTGTTCTCTAGGCCTTACTTAGTCTTATTCTAAGTAAGCTAATTAGTTACCTAGTTAATTTATAAGTTCCTTGTCTATAACTATGGTATTCCTAGTATAATAGGGTAATTAGTAGTTCCTATAATATTGAAAGATATATAGTTAGGTTTTCTAGCAATAGTAACACTGAGGTGTACAGTCTTAGTACTAACTACCTTGCCTTTATAGTCAACTAATATTCTATTATATATAATTAGGGTGTAAGGCCTATCCTTTATAATTTATAGGAATTCTAACTTATTAATAATTATTAATAAAATGAAATTTCCTTATATTCTACTATCTACTAAGGCTATAAGTGTTTATCTTTATATAGTAAGTAGTACTTTAAGGTAAGGGATTAGTAATCTCTTTATAATATTAAATTCTTATTTAGGTTTCTTAGATTCTTATTCTATCTTTAATATTATCTCTTCTATAGCTTATTATTACTTATAGTTGATTTTGACTATATTATTATATTATTCTCTAAATGCTATTACTACTTTTTGTAGGGCTTTAATCTACTTTTGCTATACTTTAACTTTTCTTTTAAGTTTATTAGCTTTTATTCTTTTATTATACTACTATATAGCTATCTCTACTTATTTTTTATCAATTTCCTAGATTTTTCACTTCATTCTATAGATAGCTTCTTTAGCTTTATCCTTAAATTCCTATA
The DNA here is from genome assembly GCA_002812735.1 of Scedosporium dehoogii. Classification (NCBI taxonomy): domain Eukaryota; kingdom Fungi; phylum Ascomycota; class Sordariomycetes; order Microascales; family Microascaceae; genus Scedosporium; species Scedosporium dehoogii. The sequence continues at coordinate 215,893 of PGIR01000012.1, forward strand.
ATTTCTCTAGTATTAATTTAAGTTGATTTTCGATTTTATATTATATAGGTTATCTATTAGTATTTTATAAGTCTTTACCTTTTATAAATTGTATACTATATTTCTTTTTAATAGTGTCTTAGAAATTGTTTAATTTAATGCTAGTAGTGAGTTCTATGTCTTCTATAATTTTAATCTTTATTTTTAGGTAGTTGACTTTATTACTTACTCTTTTGTCTAGTATATTAAGCTATTCTTAAAGTTTATATTACTTATTTTTAGAAAGTAAATATTGTAGTTAGTTGACTTATATTTATAAGTTAATTAAGTTGTCTGCTATATCTATATTTTACTACTCCTAGAATAGGTTACTGATTCTGTATCTACTTATTCCTTGATATTTAGTTATAGTTTATTGGTCCCTTTGTTATTAATCTATTTATTATTAGTATTCTTCTTAACTTTCTTCTATTATTAGCTACTTTATTATTGTAAAGTCTTTATCTAAATCTAGTTCAAGGAGTTGTACTTACTTAATTAGGTGCTTATATAATGTTTCTTTTTCTCTTTTCTTTATAAGCTCTTCTAATTTTAATTTATAGGTAATCTATTAAAGTAATCTAAATATATAATAATAATGTTAATATGCTTCCTAATAGTATTACTTATATAATAGGTCTTCTTATTTTAAGATTTTAAAGGTTTTTAGTATTTCCTTTATAGTTTCTTTAATTCTATCCTTAATTTCTAAGATCTAAGTAATTTCCTTTTATTTTATTATTCTAAAGGTTTAGGGCTTTTTAGGGTAGTAGCCTGCTCTGTCTTTATTGCTCTAGTGTATATAGCAATTATCGTTATAGTATATAATCTAGGATAGAGACTTATAGTCTACTTTATTAGCTCTAAATTATTAGTTTCTTTTTTTAAATATAGGTTTCTATTCTATCCCTTAGTTCTTATCTTATCTAAAGGTTTTTTTATTACTTTAGTATTTTTATATAAAGTGTCTATACTTTCTATATATATAGTATTTACTAATCTTGTTCTTAAGTGTTTTAGGGATGACTTCTTTATAGTTAGCTTTTAACTTTATAGGTTCTAAATAGGTTCCCTATATAGTACTCTTCCTATTTTACTACTACTTTTTTTTAAATATATAGAATTATTTAGGCCCCTTCTTTTCTAGTTATTATATATATTATTAATTATTAATATATATAGCTATAGTAATATATTTAGTTAGGCTATCTAGTTAGTTAAATTTTATAATCTTATCCTTAATGTTATCCTTTAGTCCTTTATAGAATAGGGCCTTTAGAGGTTCTTTTTCCTATTTGAGGTATAAAGTAGTCTATTAGAATTCTACTGTAAAGGCTAAGGCTGATCTTTTTTATTGAAGGTTATATAGTTTTTGTTTATTAGCTCTATCTTTGTCTAGGTCTCTAAAAATATCTTTTAGTACCTCTTTAAACTTAGTATAGCTACTGAAAATTTTATCTATAGCTTCTTCTTAGTTATTAGGGTTATTTTTAAGGTAGTCTTTTATTATAGGTTTAAACTATACTATAGTATTTCCTATTAGGAAAGATGCTACTACTAGTACTTTATCCTTTAGCTTGATAAGGTCTAAGTAGTAGTAGAGGAAGTAGGCTTAGACCTAGGTTAAGAATCTATAAAGATTCTCTTTTATCCTATTAAATTTTTTAGGGGCTTTAATCTTAAAGTGTAGGTAGGTTACTTAGTCTTTAAGTCCTTTGACCTTTCCTAAGGTATCCTTAAGGTAGGCCTTAAGCTAATCCTTTTCCTTCTAGAGCTTATTAATTATCTTTTTTAGGTTTTCCTAAGAAGTAATACTTTCTTTAGAGGTTAATATCTTTATTAGTAGTATATACTTGATAGGGTTATTTACTAAATAAAAGTAGTTAATATATTATAATCTATATACTAGCTTGTTAATAGTATTAAGTAGATATAACTAGTATATAGGGTATAAGTGCCTATTATTAGTAAAGTAAGGTAGTTAAGTAGTATTTATAAGATATCTAGGAGAAGTATATATTTAAGTATAGGGGTGTAGTTATACTTGAATTGATTACTAGAGAGTTTTAAAAGATAAACTAGATATATGGGATAGACTATAGTTTATATAGACATTTCCCTTCTAAGCTCTCTATGCTGGTTGACTCTTGGGTTGTATTGGTTGCTTTTCTTCATGATCGATCAGTTGCTTGTTGAGATGACTGATTAGTTGCTTCTTAGTAAAAGCGACTATGTGACTTGTAATCTTACTATACTACACCGCCTCCACATGACCTGGTCGCAGCTATGTCGTGATATTTATTATTATATTTTATTAAGATTATAGATAAATATAAACTTAGGTTAGGTGCCTTTTTTTAGTAATATCTTATAATCTTACTAGCTATATTTAGGTAGTCTAGTTTTTAATTCTTTAGTAAATACCTTACTATATTTCTAGTATTTCTTTAATATATATTTTATTATATTATCTAGTAGTAATAATATTTTAAAACTTATAATTACTTTTATTATATATACTTATTTATATTTTCTTCCTTTTAGTAGGTAATTTAAATTTTTCATAGTGAGTACTTTAAAGTAAATTATTATTCTAAAGGCTCTTAGTTTACTTAAAGATAACTCTTCTAGTTAATACTTCTTAGGGGCTAAGTTATTCTCTAGGCCTCACTTAGTTCTATCCTAAATAAGCTGATCAGTTACCTAGTCAATCTATAAGTTTCTTATCTGTAATTATAGTATTCCTAGTATAATAGGGTAATTAGTAGTTCCTATAATATTAAAAGATATATAGTTAGGTCTTCTAGTAATAATAATACTAAGGTATATAATCTTAGTACTAACTACCTCACTTTTATAATCAACTAACATTCCATCACACACAACTAGAGCATAAGGCCTTTCCTTTATAATCTATAGGAGTTCTAACTTATTAATAATTATTAGTAAAATAAAATTTCCTTATACTCTACTATCTATTAAGGCTATAAGTTTTTATTTTTATATAGTAATTAGTACCTTAAGGTAAGGGATTAGTTGCTTCTTTATAATATTGAATTCTTATTTAATCTCTTTAGATCTTTATCCTATTTTTAGTATTATTTCCTCTACAGCTTATTACTATTTATAGTTAATTTTAACTATCTTATTATATTATTCTTAGAGTATTATTATCATCTTTTATAGGGCTTTAATCTGCTTTTATTATACTTTAACTTTTCCTTTAAGTTTATTAGCTTCTATTCTTCTATTATACTACTATATAGCTATCTCTACTCTTTTATTATCAATTTTCTAAATTTTTTACTTTATTCTATAAATAGCTTCTTTAGCTTTATTTTTAAATTCTCATAATTCTTCTAGTATAGGTTCAAGTTAATTTTCGATCTTATATTACATAGGTTATCTATTATTATTCTATAGATCTTTATCTTTTATAAATTATATACTATATTTCTTTTCAATAGTATCTTAGAAGTTATCTAATCTAATACTTATAGTAAGTCCTATATCTTCTACAATTTTAATCTTTATCTTTAGGTAGTTAACTTTATTACTCACTCTTTTATCTAGTATATTAAGCTATCTTTAAAGTTTATATTACTTACTTTTAGGGAATAGGTATTATAGTTAGTTAACCTATATCTATAAGTCAATCAAATTATCTACTATATCTATATTCTACTATTCCTAGGACAGGTTACTAGTCCTATATCTACTTATTCCTTAGTATTTAGTTATAGTTCATTAGTCCCTTTACTATTAGACTATTTATTATTAGTAGTCTTTCTAACTTTCTTCTTTTATTATTTATTTTATTATTAAGAAGTCTTCCTCTAAGTCTAGTTTAAGAAGTTATATTCATCTAATTAGTTATTTATATAGGATTTCTTTTTTTCTTTTCTTTATAAGTTCTTCTAATTCTAATTTATAGGTAATCTATTAAAGTAATCTAAGTATATAATAATAATATTAATATACTTCCTAGTAGTATTACTTATATAACAAGTCTTCTTATTTTAGGGTTTTAAAGGTTTCTAGTATCTCCTTTATAATTTCTTTAACTCTATCCTTAATCTCTAAAATCTAAGCAATTTCTTCTTATTTTATTATTCTAAAGGTTCAGGGCTTCTTAGAATAATAGCCTACTCTATCTTTTTCACTTTAGTATATATAGCAATTGTCATCATAGTATATAATCTAGGATAGAGACTTATAATCTATCTTATTAGCTCTAAATTATTAGTTTTTCTCCTCAAGTACAGGCTTCCATCCTATCCCTCAGTTTTTATCTTATCTAAAGGATTTTCTACTACTTTAGCATTCTTATATAAAATACCTATATTTTCTATATATATAGCATTTACCAATTTTATCCTTAAGTACCTTAAGGATAACTTCCTTACAGTTAGCTCCTAGCTCTATAAGTCCTAAGTAAGTCCCTTATAAAATAATATTATTACTTTATTTATATTTAATATTAGCTTAGACCTAAAGCTTATAGTCCTTAATTAGAGCCTAGCCCTATTTTTACTATCATTACTTATATAGTTAGTTATCAATCTTAATAGCAAGTTCAATATAATCCATCAATCATTCTAGCACCTCCATCTTATAAAGTTTATCCTTAACATCTTCCTTCAGTCTACTATAGAAAGTATTCTTTAAGAGATTATCTCCCTACCTAAAGTATATAGTAATCTACTTAAACTTAATTACATATTTAGTAGCAGATCCCTTTTACCTCAGCTTTTCAAGTTATTAAATTATAGCTTATTATTTATCTAGTTCTCTAAAAGCTCCCTTAAGAACTTCTTCAAATATTTCATAGTTATCAAAAATTTCAATAATCTCTATTCTTCATATAATTTTATTATTCTTAAGGTAGTCTTAGAGGGTTAATTTAAACTATATAAATATATTATCTATAAGGTACTAAGCTATAATAGTAACTTTATTAACCTCAATTCAAAACTAGTCCTTATAATAATATAGGAAAGTTCTTATCTAGATTAGGAACCCTTATAGCTTCTATTAGTTCCCCTTATACTTATCAAATACTACAATTTTAAGCTTAGGTCCAATAAATATCTAGAGTTAGGCAAGAAGTACCTAGAGTATACCACCTCCTTAAGCCACCATATTAATATTCAACTATTAGAGTATTTATTCTAACTAGATAATATATTATTAGATTTAGTTAATTACATCTTATTACTTAGTAGCAAACTACTCTACATCCTTTATCTTCACTTCCTACTTATCTATAGTAACCTATAGCTACTTAATAACTACATTATTATTATCTTCATTATCACTAGAGTCATTACTAGCCTTAGTAGTAGGTATAGTAGCTTTTAATATTTTAATCTTATTATCTACCTTAGGGCTTAAAGTAATAGATAGCTTTCTTTTCTCAGATATTATAATTCCTAGATATTAGTATTACTTAATAGGGTCACTTTACTAAATAGGAGTAGTTAATATATTATAATCTATATACCAGCTTATTAATAGTATTAAGTAGATATAACTAGTATATAGGGTATAGGTATCTGTTAATAGTAGAGTAAGGTAGTTGAGTAGTATTTATAAGATATTAATAAGAAGTATATATTTAAGTATAGGAGTATAGTTATACTTAAATTGACTACTAGAGAGTCTTAAAAGATAAACTAGATATATAGAGTAAACTATAGTTTATATAGATATTTCCCTTTTAAGCTCTCCTAGGTGATTGTTGCCCTGGGGCTGTGATCACTGTCCTTGATTGTAGTGCTTGTCATTACAATCGCTGTAATCACTATAGGCGATTGTCAGGTAACCTGGCGATCACTTTCCTAGGTTGTACATCTGTTGGGTAGGTGTGCCCACCTGTTGTATTCTGCCATCTGTCACTGCTCTTGGGCCTACATAGGGTCGGCCTGTGACATTCTACTCTATACCTTAGTTTTTATCTTATCTAAAGGTCTTTTTATTACTTTAGTATTCTTATATAAAATACTTATACTTTCTATATATATAGTATTTACTAATTTTATCCTTAAATACTTTAAAAATAACTTTTTTATAATTAGCTCCTAATTCTATAAGTCCTAAGTAAGCTCTTTATATAATACTCTTCTTATTCTACTACTACTTTTTCTTAAATATATATAACTATTTAAAGCCCTTTTTTTCTAGTTATTATATATATTATTAATTATTAATATATATAATTATAGTAATATATTTAGCTAAGCTATTTAATTAGTTAAGCTTTATAATCTTATTTTTAATATTATCTTTTAGTTTTTTATAAAATAGAGCTTTTAGAAGTTCTTTATTTTATTTAAAATATAAAGCTATTTATTAGAATTCTACTATAAAGGCTAAGGCTAATCTCTTCTATTAAAGATTATATAATTTTTACTTATTAGCCCTATCTTTATTAAAATCCTTAAAAATATCCTTTAATACTTTCTTAAACCTAATATAATTATTAAAAAGATTATCTATAGCTTTCTATTAGTTATTAAAATTATTTTTAAAGTAGTCCCTTATTATAAGTTCAAATTATACTATAGTATTTCCTATTAAGAAAGATATTACTACTAATACTTTATCCTTTAGTTCAATAAAGTCTAAATAATAATAAAAAAGATAAACTTAGACTTAAATTAAGAATTTATAAAGGTTCTCCTTTATTTTATTAAATTTCTTAAAGACTTTAATTTTAAAGTATAAATAGGTTACTTAGTCCTTAAGCCTCCTAACCTTCTCTAAGATATCTTTAAATTAAGCTTTAAATTAATTCTTCTCTTTCTAGAGCTTATTAATTATCTTCTTTAAATCTTCTTATAAAGTAGTACTTTCTTTAAAGATTAATATTTTTATTAGTAATATATACTTAATAAAGTTACTTATTAAATAGAAGTAGTTAATATATTATAATCTATATACTAGCTTATTAATATATTAAATAAATATAGCTAGTATATAAGATATAGGTACCTATTTAATAGTAAAGTAAGGCAGTTAAGTAGTATTTATAAGATATTAATAAGAAGTATATATTTAAGTATAAGAATATAGTTATATTTAAATTAACTACTAGAAAGTTTTAAAAGATAAACTAGATATATAAAATAAGTTATAGTTTATATAGACATTTCTCTTCTAAGCTCTCTAAGGGACTAATATCCTTTTTAAATTAGTCCTTACCTAGACTAATAGAACTTATAAGTCAGTCCTATCTAGAACTACCTAAGACTATTAGTTAGTCTAGGTTAGTCCTCTTCTTATTAGTCCTAGTTCTTTTATAGATTATCTTTTTCTACTATACTTAACTACCTAGGCCTTTAAAATAGTTAGCTCATAATAATAGATAGAAGAAAGAAGTCTATATAAAACTATAATAGTCCCCTATATTTAGTATATTCTTCTAAACTCTTTAGTAGTTAATTTAAATATAATTAAATTCTTATATTTAAATATATACTTTTTATTAATATCTTATAAATACTATTTAATTACTTTACTTTACTAATAATAAGTACCTATATTCTATATATTAACTATACTTACTTAATATATTAATAAGCTAGTATATAGATTATAATATATTAACTACTTCTATTTAATAAATAATTTTATTAAGTTTATATTACTAATAAAGATATTAACTTCTAAAGGAAATACTACTTCTTAAAAAGATTTAAAAAAAATAATTAATAAGCTCTAAAAAGAGAAAAACTAACTTAAAGTCTAATTTAAAAATATTTTAGAAAAAGTTAAAAAACTAGAAAATTAAGTAACTTACTTATACTTTAAAATTAAAACCCCTAAAAAGTTTAATAAAATAAAGGAAAACCTTTATAGATTCTTAACTTAGGTCTAAGCCTATCTCCTCTACTACTACCTAGACCTTATTAAACTAAAAGATAAAGTACTAATAGTAATATCTTTCTTAATAGGAAATACTATAGTATAATTTAAACCTATAATAAGGGACTACTTTAAAAATAACCTAGATAACTAGTAGGAAGCTATAGATAATCTCTTTAGTAACTATACTAGGTTTAAGAAAATATTAAAGGATGCTTTTAAGGACTTAGATAAAGATAAGCTAATAAATAAAAGCTATATAACCTTTAATAGAAAGGATTAGCCTTAGCCTTTATAATAGCTTTCTACTAGATAGCTTTATATCTTAAATAAAATAAAAAACTCCTAAAAGCTCTATTTTATAAAAAATTAAAAGATAATATTAAAGATAAGATTATAAAACTTAACTAACTAGATAGCCTAGCTAAATATATTATTATAATTATATATATTAATAATTAATAATATATATAATAACTAGAAAAGAAGAGCTTTAAATAGCTCTATATATCTAAAAAGAAGTAGTAATAAAATAAGAAGAGTATTATATAGGGAACCTACTTAGGACTTATAGAATTAGGAGCTAATTATAAAGAAGTTATCTTAAAAGTATTTAAAAATAAGATTAGTAAATACTATATATATAGAAAGTATAAATACTTTATATAAAAATACTAAAGTAATAAGAAGATTTTTAAATAAGATAAAAACCTAGAGACAGGATAGAAACCTATATTTAAGGAAAGAAACTAATAATTTAAAGCTAATAAAGTAGACTATAAGTCTCTATCCTAAACTATATATTATAATAATAATTATTATATATACTAAAGTAAAAAAAATAGAGTAGGATACTACTTTAAAAAACCTTAAACCTTTAAAATAATAAAATAAGAGGAAATTACTTAGATTTTAGAAATTAAAGATAGGATTAAGGAAATTATAAAGGAGATATTAGAGACCTTTAAGACCCTAAAGTAAAAAGACTTATTATATAAGTAATACTATTAAGAAATATATTAATACTATTATAATATACTAAAATTACTTTAGTAAATTACTTATAAGATAAAGCTAGAAAAGCTTATAAAGGAAAGAGAGAAAGAAATATTATATAAGTACTTTATTAGATAAATATAACTCCTTAAACTAGACTTAGATAAAGACTCTATAATAATAAAATAGCTAATAATAGAAGAAAGTTAAAAAGATTACTAATAATAGATAGCTTAATAATAAAGAGACTAATAAATTATAATCTAATACTAAGAAATAAGTAAAAGTAGAACTAATAACCTATCTTAAAAATAATAAAATATAAATATAGTAGGTAACTTAATTAACTTATAGATATAAGTTAATTAATTATAATACTTACTCCCTAAAAATAAGTAATATAAGCTCTAAAAACAGCTTAATATATTAAATAAAAGAGTAAGTAATAAAGTTAACTACTTAAAAATAAAAATTAATATTATAGAAGATATAAGACTTAATATAAGTATTAAACTAGATAATTTCTAAGATACTATTAAAAAGAAGTATAATATATAATTTATAAAAGACAAAGACCTATAAAATAATAATAGATAACCTATATAATATAAAATTAAAATTTAATTTAAACTAATATTAGAAGAATTATAGAAATTTAAAGATAAAACTAAAGAGGTTATTAATAGAATAAAGTAAAAGATTTAGGAAATTAATAATAAAAGAGTAGAGATAGCTATATAATAGTATAAAGGAAATATAAAAATTATTAAACTTAAAAGAAAAGTTAAAATATAATAAAAGTAAATTAAAGCCCTATAAGAGGTAATAATAATACTTTAAGAATAATATAATAAGATAGTTAAAATTAACTATAAGTAATAATAAGCTATAGAAAAGATAATACTAAAAATAAAATAAAAATCTAAAAAGACTAAATAAGAATTTAATATTATAGAGAGATAATTAATCTACTATCTTAAAATACTAGTTACTATATAAAGATAAATACTTATAGCCTTAGTAGATAGTAAAGTATAAGAAAATTTTATTTTACTAATAATTATTAATAAATTAGAATTCCTATAGATTATAAAAAATAAGCCTTATATTTTAATTATATATAATAGAATATTAGTTAACTATAAAAGTAGAATAATTAGTACTAAGATTATATATCTTAATATTACTATTACTAAGAAACCTAACTATATATCCTTTAATATTATAGGAACTACTAGTTACCTTATTATATTAGAAATATTATAATTATAAACTAGAAACCTATAAATTAACTAAGTAACTAATTAGCTTACTTAGAATAAGACTAAGTAAGGCCTAGAGAATAACTTAGCTTCTAAGAAGTATTAACTAAAAGAGCTATCTTTAAGTAAGCTAAGAGCCTTTAAAATAATAATTTATTTTAAAATATTTACTATAAAAAATTTAAATTACTTACTAAAAAAAAGAAAATATAAATAAGTATATATAATAAAAGCAATTATAAGTTTTAAAACACTATTACTACTAGATAATATAATAAAATATATATTAAAAAAATATTAGAAATATAGTAAAGTATTTACTAAAGAATTAGAAACTAGATTACTTAAATATAGCTAGTAGGACTATAAAATACTACTAAAAGAAAGCACTTAATTAAAGTTTATACCTATCTATAATCTTAATAAAATATAGTAATAAGTACTAAAAAAATATATAGAGAAGATATTAAAAAAGGGATATATTAGACCTTTAATATTATTAGTAAGATATCCTATCTTATAAATATCTAAGAAAAATAGTAGACTATAAATATATATAGATTATTAACAACTTAATAATATTACTATTAAAAATTAATACCTACTACTACTTATTTTAAAATTATAAGATATACTTTAAAAAGTATAGTAATTTATAACCCTAAATTTAAGAGGAGTATATAACTTAATTTATATTAAGGAAGGTAATATGTAGAAGACTACCTTTAAAATATACTTTAAGTACTTTAAATACTTAATTATACTTTTTAAATTAATAAATACCCTTATAGGTTTATATATAGTACTAATATTAATACTACTAGTACTAAATATTTAAAGGATCTAGAAGAAGATACTTTAATAAATTTCTATATTAATATTATTAATTAAATCTACTTCTTTAACTTATACCTACTCTTAATCTTAAAGGGGGAAGTAAAGAAGATTACTACTATTAGTAGTAGTATAAGTAATATAGATATAATATATAAGTATAAAATCAAGCTTAGTAGCCTTTATACTATTAGTAAGATAGGCTTAAATATAGCAATAGCTAAGTTCTACTCTTATTATACTAATTAAGGTATTCTTTTCCTATCTATTTGCCTAAATATAATCGAAACCAGGCATATAACTAAGTATATAAATACTCCTACCCTTAATATACTTACTCTATCTATTAGCTAATATAATAAATTCCTAGTAGATAAATAAATTAATAAAAACTTTATAAAAATAGTAACTACTAAAGAGTCTTAAAAGATAAACTAACTATAAGGAGGATTCTATAACTTCTATAGATATTTCTCTTTTAAGCTCTTCTAAAAACTAATATTTATTCTTAATTAGTTCTTTTCTAATTACTAGCTACTAAATAAAATAAGTTAACTCTATTATAGAAGAAATTAAAAACTACTATATAAACCTTAAACTATAAAACTAAATATAAGCCTAGAAATAAACTTAATTAATAGTATTTTTAAATCTTACTAAAAAGTTTATCTAAGCTATTTATAAAGTACTACTTAATAAATATCCTAGAATTATAAAAACTATAAGGAAAGTATCTAAGAAATACTATATCCTATAGCTTAAGAAGGTAATTACTAAAATTATAGTTAAATATCCTTAATATAGAAAAAATAAAAGTTAATTCTATAAACCTTATAAATAACTATAACTAATACTAATATTTAAAATACTATAATAAAAAATTATAATTAACTTTATTATTAAACTACTATTATTAAAAGATCTAGCTACTAGAATAAAGTATAATAATATTATAGTAGTAATTAATAGACTAATAAAGTATACCTACTTTATACTCTATAATAAAGTAATAAAAATATTATAATTTACTAAATTATTCTTATAAATAGTAATAATAAACTATAATCTACTAGAAGAAATTAACTTAGATAGAGGTAGAGTGTTTATTTCTTACTTCTAGTAAAGCCTATTAGATAGAATAAGAATTAACTATAAAGTATCTACTACCTACTATCTAGAAATATAAAGGCAGGTAGAATAAATAAACTAAATACTTAAGATATATCTATAATACTATATTAATTAGGAATAAAATAATTAAATATTATTATTCTTCTTAGCTTAAAGAGCTTATAATATAAATATATTAGAAAGTATTTAAATATTACTATTTTATATAAACTATAATATTAAATTTAGAAAAGGATTTAAACTAGTAAGTACTAAGATTTAAGTAGAATAAGTAATCTTTATAGTAAATAAATAAAGGAATTATATAAATAGTTAATTAAAAAACTATAGTTTATTTAGAAAAAGATAAAATATTATACTAATAATAAGTAGCTTAAAAGATTAACCCTTAAAAGAAGAAGTAAGGTCTAGTTACTATAGAAGAAACTAGAAACTAAGGACTCCTAAATTAAAACTAAATAATTAAGTAATAAATTAGATTATAAAAAGTTAGGACTATTTATTATTAAGTAAAAAGTCTTAGAAGTTAATTATAAACTTAGCTTACTAGAAACTATAAAATATAATCCTATTTTCTATATTATACTTTTAAAACCTATATATAATAATATACTTACTAAAGAATCTATTAAAGTAGAAGTAGAAGAAGATAAATAAGAAGTTAAGAAAATCTTAAACTCTATAGTTAATAATAAAAAAGTTAAATATTTAGTAAAGTAGGAAAATTTTAAATATAATAAAAATATTTAAGAGCCTATTAAATATTTAGTAAGAAGCTAGTAACTTCTTACTATATTCTACTAAAATAACTTAATAAAACTAAGAGATCTAATAGTACTAGATCTATTAGTAGGCTCTAATTAATCTTTAACCTAAGGATAGAGGAAGTAGTATTCTCTATAGTATCCTCCTCTACTACCTACTCTATCCCTAGCTTAATAATTTCTAAAGCCCTCTTTTTATAGAGTTCCTCTTCCTTATATAAATAATAAACTTTAGAAAAAGTAATCTAGAAGGCTTCTAGAGCTTTCTCTATTTCCTCCTCTACTTTCTATTTTTTATATTTTAAATAAGCTTATTCCTATTCTAATTAATTAAATAAAAAAGTTAGTAAAATAATAAGAATCTAAGGAGGAGGGAAATTTATAAACTAAGTTAGTAATACCTCTAGTATTATAATTTAAGTACTTTAAATAAATATAGCTATTATAATAAAACTATCTCTTATAAACTATATAATCTTAAAAAACCTTTAATCTATAATAAAAGGTGCACTTATGTATTTTAAAAGGATATTACTTAGAAAGAATGTTATCTATAGCTTAAGTAAATTAATTATAGTTAATCTAGAAAGTTATAACCCTTAAATAAGATTTAGAAATATAATTAAATATAATTAAAGAAAGGATTAGAAAGTTTATAAATAAGAAAAAGAAAGAAAGGAAGTTTTATATATAACTAATAGATTTTTAAAGATAAAAACCTAGGGAGAGGGAAAATTATATTATAACCTAGTTAAAACTATATTATATAAAGGAAGTAGTAAATAATAACAAAATTAGGAGAAATAGCTTAGTTATAGAGTTAGTTAACTTAATATCTAATATATTAGTTAGATAACTAACTAACTAACTAGCTAGTTAAGTATAGGGTTAACTAAGTAGTTAAATAAGAGCTTAATTAATTAAGCTAGATAACTAAAGATAGATAAAAGGAAGTAGTTTATATAAAGCTATAATAGTTTCTTATATTTAGTATGTTCTTCTAGACTCTTTAGTAGTTAATTTAAGTATAACTATATCCTTATACTTAAATATACACTTCTCACTAATATCTTATAAATACTACTTAACTGCTTTATTCTACTATTAATAAGTACTTATGCTTTATATACTAGCTATACTTACTTAATATATCGACGAGCCGGTATATAGATCGTAATACTAGGACTATTAGTTAGTTTAGGTTAGTTCTCTCCTTATTAGTCTTAGTTCTTTTATAGATTATCTCTTTTTATTATACCTAACTACCTAGACCTTTAAAATAATTAGCTCGTAATATAATTACTTAATATTAATAATATTATTATTTTTATTATTACTAAAGTTATTACTAGCTTCTATAGTAAATATAGTAGCTTTTAATATTTTAATCTTATTATCTATTTTAAATTTTAAGATAGTAAATAGCTTTCATTTCTTACATACTATAATTTTTAAATATTAATACTAATTAATAAAAGTATTTATTAAATAAAAGTAGTTAATATATTATAATTAATATACTAGCTTATTAATAATATTAAATAGATATAACTAATATATAAAATATTATAGCTTATTATAAAATAAGTAAAATAGTTAAATAGTATTTATAAGATATTAATAAAAAGTATATATTTAAGTATAAGAGTATAGTTATACTTAAATTGACTACTAGAGAGTTTAGGAAGATAAACTAGATATATAGAGGTTTCTACAGCTTATATAGACATTTCCCTTCCCAGCTCTCTACATAAGTTGATCCTTGGGTTGACTGACTGGTCGCTTTCCTTCGCGATCGATCGGTCACTCATCGAGACGACCGATCAGTCGCTTCTTAGCAAAGGCGACCACGTGACCTGTAATTCTGCCGTGCCACACCGCTTCCTCGTTGGTCGCGGCCACATCGTAACAAAGGGGGGGGTAAGTGGGGGGTCCAACTTACTTGCAGCATATGATAGACCCACAAAGTCTAAGAGCAGGGCACGGTATACAGGAATTCTTGTTTTTAAAGCCCCCTTGAATGTCTCCACCTCATGAATGCCCTTTTGACCACTTCTTGAGAGGAAGCCGTCTCTGCTGGCAGAGCCAGCCATGTCGAAATCCAGGGGCGCATAAATCAATTAGTTATATAACTTTTCAAAAGTCGCGACAGCATGCCTCTTCCTTAGTCCTCCTCCTCATACTCTTCGTCTGCAGTCTGACGCCCCCCTGACATCCCGCCCTTGTGCCCCGCCTCTTTGGCCCTCTCACTGCCCTTCTCGAAGGACCCAGATGAAGCTTGCCCACCCTTGGAGGCGATATCGCGCTGCCCAGCCAGTTAGTATGATGCCGTCTGCCCCTGGCACTGAAGGCTTTGGGACGTACCTGCTTGTCCGGATCCATGCTAGCGAAGCCGCCCACACGGCCGCCCTTGGATCCGATGTTACGGACTTCCTCTCGGGGTCTTCTTTGTTTAGAGGCTATTCTTCGTGTGATAACGGGGAGAATCACATACCGGTTGGCGAAGTTGCCAGGATTTGGATTGTCTGCCATGCTGCTGGTTCTTAAGAGTGTAGAAGTGCAGTGCCAATAGTTACAAATGTTGTAAAGTTAATTGAAACTGTATTGGATACCCGTCGCTGGGAGTGGGAATTTCTTATTTATGCGAACATGCTGATGGGTATGTCGAGATGTATATTGCATGGCGCAAGTCTGATGGCCGGGTCGGTTTGCTTGGCCACTTCATATGACGTAGGTTTGCTTATCGATGACGTCGTCTTTCCGTATCAGGAGGTTGACCACGATCACGCAGCAGATGAAGCGCGGGTACTATCGAAACATGATATCTCCTCAGATGCCGATTTTTAGCGATGAGAGGCAAGATCCTGGAGATCATGACGTTGCGGCAGTGAAAAGGGGGGTATACATCTCATATGAGGCCACCCTAGTCCTCACCGCCTATTTCGAGTTGAATATTTCTAGCCCAATTCAATGTTTCGACGGTCCCCTGGCGGTGCAGCACTTCGGCCAATATCGACGGATGTCTCGAATGGTATAATGATGGAGGTCACAATGGTCGGATATTTCAAGTTGCCCGCTGAGGCTCGCTACGTCACACATGCGGAAGCTATGTAACGTATCACAAGATAACAGCGTCAGAATACGTCGATTGAATCATAGTAGCAACATTGTAATTTGGGGGTTCGCCTAGCTAGCGCCAGCAATCAGTCCAGAAGCGAGATTTCTCATATCTATAACGTTATATCCCTCGTATGGCATTGGGAAAACTCGTAGACAGTGGCTGTTATTATAAAATCAGCCGCAGACGTAATTTACTCTTTCGCGTTATATTCGAAGAGGCTAGTAGTCCGCTTTAGCGAAGTACCTCCCCTTGATTCAATTATCCACCACTTACAGCAAACATAGTAGAGCAAAGAACAAACAGGCTTCCACGAGTGAACCTTGGATCTGGTGGAAGCATAATGTGGTCTACCAGATATTTCTAGTGAATTTTTAAGGACGAAATTGGAGATGGATTTGGCGATATCCCTGGTATTATTATCGAAACTCGACTACATCCAGTCACTAGGCGTGGATGCCGTTTGACTCTGTCCGACATATGACGGACCTCAAGTGGATATTGGCTACGATATTGCCAACTTCCGGTCCGTCTATCCACAATTTGGCACTTTAGACGACATGGACCAGTTGGTCGGTGGATGTCACGTAGATGTCGGCGCCCCGGCCGTAAGAGAAAGGATGCACCTGCGAGTACGGTAGGCGATAAGATACGCGCGGTTTGTGCAATTGGCGGAGCGTGTGGTCGACGACTTTGTACGGTATTTTCTGTTGGTGGCGATGACATGAGGACGATCTTTTCCCGTTTGCGTAAGAAACATGAATTCCGTTCCTGGTCCTTCAGACAAGGAAAAGCTGATACGTTCTTTGCATCACATTTCCATAACTCCCTCCTTACAGAAGGCAATCGATCTTCGATTAGGTTCCGAAGCTCAGGCGTCTGGTAATCTCTCCGTAGACTTCACGAAAACCCAATTTGGGCACAGATGCTTCACTGTGACGCTACTGGCTTCGCTACATGCCGTCACCGCTGGGCGGTTTTCTCCGCCAGGGCGATGTGATGATCAACTAAGTCATGTCCAAACACCTTCTCTGCAGGTACATCCAAAGCCTTTCGTGCAGGGCCTCTACTGACTGGCTGGGCAGCGCAACATCGCCTCCAAGGGTAGGGGAAGTTAGAAAGCTGAATAGGCGGGACATAGGGGCGGTGTGTCGAAGGCTCGCCAGACTGGAAACGAAGATACGAGGGCGCCTAAGGAAGGGGTGCTGGTGTGACGACTCTTGAAGCTTGGTCACCCTTCTGTAGTCAAAACAATCTGTGACGCTTGTTTGCGCTATGAAATCGTGCTTCTTCCTATTGTGTATATTTTGTGGCTACTATCCCGCCTTCACTTTGCCCGCCGGCCCTTTGATGCTCAGTGGTCCTCTTCTGTAATACACTCGTCAAGATCGTGTATGACAGACTTCACATTATAAGACCCTTCTTCCAGCTTCCTCAATCTGCAATCCCCAGTTTCTTATCGTCCGGTTCTTGATAAGTGCCCCTGGACTTTGCATGGCGAGTTTTATCCTTCATAATGTTCGACTTGTCGATTGCTTCCACTTCGTCTCGCTCTATAAGCAAGTATTAATAATGAATATCAGGTCTGTAGGGCACAGGACTCACCCAGCATCTCATCGGAGTCAGCTGAGCTGGGCTTGACCGGGTCTTCGATCACCGCATCATCCTTGAGGACTGGGATGGGTTCTTTGTTGCGATTCCCCATTGTGTAGGAGTCATCTTGAACTTGGCCCTCTGGCGCGTTGCCTAGCACGTCGCGGTTGCTGGCGATATCGGCTTGTGACCGCAAATTCTTCGACATCTTCTTGTTGAGACTGATGGATCAGCTCTGCCTGGTGACTAAGTTGCAGGAAGAGAGCACATGGACTCCTGGTCTCCACGATTTTAACGAGGCTGCCTTATATAAAGCTTTGTATAATTCTTACAGGTTGTGCGAATAGCTAATTGTGGCGAAGATGTAACACCGGCGGTTTCCGCCAGTTCGTCACTCGTACTCTATCTGCATCCCATTGTTGTCATGATCATTCCATCCATGTACGGACGTATGCAGGGGCGTGGCGTGTAGCACAAGGACCAAGCCTGTATGTACATAAAGACTAACCTGAGCACTCATATGCCTTTCTTATTGTAATTGCAATTGTAACCTGCCCGATTTGAGGGTTGACAGGAAAGATAATGGCATCGGGATGAGCCATGATCGAGGAAGATGTCATATAGTGGACCTAAAAATGACGTATTGATCGTCATCTGCTCACATGCTACAATGCGATGGAGTGTCCTACCCGCTGTGTACACTTATGTAGTACCCTCTAGCTGTTATATACTGCGATCTCTTGGTGTGTACGTGAGTGAGCCAAGTCGAAACTGATATAGTGTAGGCTCAACTTGCAGTGAAAAGTGCCAAGCTGCTCTCGAGCCAGATTTGTGAAGACATCACTAGCCGCCCAGTCTAAATCCTTCTCAGGCCAAATGACCAGGAAACCCCGGTATAATATACGTAAGGAAACAGTATGAATAGCAGTCCAGGCATGGATGGCATTCACTCCACTTTCATCTGACAATCGCATACCATGCTCAAAATCCACGAACTGTACCCTACTGTTCATCCATCCAAGAATCTGCAGTGAGCTACTGATGCAGTCATCTAACTATTGCCACGATCTGATGTAATGTGATCTTGCTCTAAGGTGAGACTGGCGTTCATGTTTGAGGTAAGCACTATGTTAAAGATTGCTTATCAAGTATTCTAGATAATGACTTGAATTGACTACTATCTAGGAAAGAAAAACAAGGCTAAGTATAAAGTAAAGGACTGTGGATTAAATAGCTACAATAGTCCGTTAGATTGTAACGATCCGTAGATCCCTCATATATCGATTAGTAGGACTTATAAATTGGAGCACGCCTCGAACGCGACAGGCGCCACGCCTTGGCGATGCCTTATACTCCGCCATCTAGATCGGCCACTTCCACCTCACCTCCTGGTACGCCCAATTCAGGACGGAGATCCTCGGAGCCTGCCCTTAGAACCACTCTACCGCGATCCTCCCCATATTCGACGAAACATCAGAGAACCCTGTCCGCTTTGGGTGTGGAGAGGCGAGGCAATGACAGTTCGGGTAACTTTCTCACTCCGCCTGGCACATCAGACAACCCAGAGTCCATAGCTGCTGGTGAGAATATCCGACAATCGCCGCCCCCGATAACTGGCCTTGGACGTACGTATTGCCTCTAGCGCGATCATTTCTTCGGATTCTATGTCCGGTAGCGACCACGGGGCCCTAACCTTTCGCAGAAGGAGAGCCCCCCGGCAAAAACTCTCCCTGAGGCGGAGGTATTAACTGACGGTGCGCATTACAGAGACTTCCTCTCGGGCTCGATCACAGCAGAATGCTCATGCTATTCTTTTAGTCTTTTAGGAAGTCTATTAACAAGCTCTGAAGAATATTTAGATGCTGAGAAGCGGGCCCTCCCATGCCCCGTAAGAAGTCGGGAGAGCTCGTTCGCCCTACTCTACACACATCTTTGCACCGACATTCCTCGAGCATGCCCGATAAGCCAGCCTTCGCCAAAACAGTCCATTTCGATACCCACCCTGAGCATGTTCGGCAGTTCCGTCAAGTCGATCGTCCGTGCGCCATCAATGGTAGGCCAAGTCCGGTCCAGAATCTCGACAACAACGCAGAATACCCGGGCCCAGTCTCTGAAGACAGATTCCCAAAACCCCGATCGCTTCCCTACGAATGGAACTCAATACATCAATCCTCCCTACCGAAGATGTCGATCGCAACTCGGCTCCTGTCAAAGTGGAGGGGTTCTGGCTGTCCAAGGATTGTAAGTCACTACAGGGCGCCGTCGCCGTCGCCAACCTTGCCTACCATAAATTTGTCACCTGCCGCTTCACACTAGACCACTGGGTGACGCATCCGAGGTCGCTGCCGAATATACAGGTCGAGTACATGGTACTGGGAATGACCGATGGACATTCGCCATCGGGCTGCCGGATATGGCAAATCTCGAGACCAAGACCATATACCTCTGCATTCGGTATAATGTCTGTGGTCATGAATTCTGGGACAACAATCGGGGTGCCAATTTTAGGGTTGGTTTCAACAAGAAGCTTCTGCATGCTAATACTGGTATGGCGCCTCATCTGAAGTTGGTACGAGTGGGTCTCTCATCAACTGTCGACTTTCCAGAGTTTAGACGAATATTGGATGAAGCACATACATTCAGCCGTTAGAATGGGGCATTTCTACCCAAGCGCGGCATCGCGAACTCCGGAAGCGAGAACTTCAAAAGGGGAAGTAGTAGAGGAAAACCCCTTTTTCTATGGGAACAGAAGTCAGGGTATCTTCGGGAAAATAAAGTCGGATAATATTATAGCAACTATTCTAATCATCGTGAGACAAAACGGCACTCTCGAACTAGAGGCTGGCCGAACAAGCGGGCAGTGTCAATGCTGGCGACCAGGTTGTCTCACATCCCTTCGGCAGGAATATCTGGTTATCCGTTGCCTAGACGGAAATCCCGTCGTCTGGGCAGTTGGGCAACCACATTCTAAGACTTGCATCCTCTCGTTACTTCCACAGGAATTTTATTAAGTTTCCCTATTATTTTCCCGCCTAATATGTTTTTCCGGTTTTCTGTATGGCCTCTTCCTGCTTTCTATTACACCATGGCCTACTTGTCCCGGCCGGTCCTTGACGAGCTCGAGAAGTCCTCTCTTGAACGGCCAAAATTACAAGTTCCACTATTCTCCGTTCCTCGAAAGAATTTCATGTATGCTCCCTTCAAGAAGCCAGGGGCAAATTGGCCTTCGCCGGCCCATTCAAGCACAGTCCCTCATTCGAGAATCGGCTTCCATGAACAGGACAATCAAACGTCATCTCCGCCGAGTTATAACAGACAACACCTTTCATATGGGGGCATAGGGCGCTCATTTTGACAACCTTCCCATCTTCGCCCTTGTAGACCGCAACGGGCCTCCCGAGTGTGGGGTTCAACACCGCGCCCGAACCGGGGACCAAATCCTCAATGTCGCTGATGTCGGTCTGCAACAGCCGCTTATACCCCCTGTTGATCGTCATCGCATTCGTCGTAATGGTCGGCACGGACTTCGCGAGCGAGGCAAACCGCTTCGGCGAGTAGAGCTTACTCCAGGGGTTGTCCTTCCCCTCGATCAAGTCGGAGATCAGCTTGCTGCCGAGGACGCCGTGAGTCAGTCCGTTGCCAGAATCTCCTGTGACGATGTAGACGTTATTGCATCCGGAATTAAGCCCGATGAAGGCCATATAGTCCGCCGGCTCGTAGATCTGGCCGCTCCACCTGTAGTCTACGGAACCGGCCTGGGGAAAACGGTCCCTGACCCACTTCTCGAGTTCGTCAGAGCGCCCGTTGGGACCCTCCTGGCCAACCCTATGGTCGCATCCTCCGATGACAACGTAGTCGTCTTTATCGTCGCACATGGTGAGTCGGACGTACTTGTACGCCTCAGCCGAATCGTAAATAAAGCAGTCCTCGATGCTCCCCTTCGGCACCCGAATGGCAATCGCATATGTGCGGTCGTACTGCATCTCCGCCACGACGCTCAACTTCTGTAACGGGACGCAGGTCGCCTCTACAGCCTGCTCGCACTCGACGCTGGAGCCACCTTCGGTTTTGACCATGACTTTGCTACCCCGCTCTTCCACTGACATCACCCGGGTCGAGGTGTAACACTTAAAGTTGGGTTGCCTCTGCAACCAGTGTAGAAGACCAACAAGGTACTGAGTAGGATGGAAAGCGGCCTGGCCAGCGAAAACCGCTCCGCCGCGCTGGTCAGGCTTGCCATTCCACCCGCTGATAGTCAGATCCTCGCGGAACTGCACAGGTAGGCCAAGCGACTTAGCAACATCGGCCTCTTCCTGGAGTTGCTTCATGTCCTGCTCGTGTCCCTTGTCACCCCGCTCGTACATGGAGATTTCGTAGCCGGGAACGTGTCGATATTCGCATTCAATGTTGAGCTTCTTTGCAACGTCGCCTACGTGGTTCAGCGCCCACGTGTGGCTGTCGGCAGCGATCTGCGCGCCTTCCCGTCCGTGTTTCTTCATGATGTTGATGTAGTGGTCGTCAAGCGCATTAGCAAGGTGGGCGCTCGTCCGGCCAGATTCGCCCGAGAGCACCCCGCGAGCCTCCAACATGACAACATCCTTGCCGCTCGAGACGAGCTCGTAGGCGGTGGAGATGCCCGCAATACCTGCGCCGACGACACACACCTGCGCCTTCAGGTCCGTGTTCAAGGGCTGGAACTTGGGGCGGTTGGCGTAGTCATCTCTGTGTACCCACACTGAATTGGCTGCGCCGGAGGTCTGTTCGAACCGCTTGTCTACGGGAATAGCTGAAGACACCATGGTTCGTCTCGGAAAAATATAGAGTGTGAAATGACTGTTGAACTTTCGAGAAAGTGTCGAGAACCTCATTATAGGATACTCAAAACCGGTGTCGACACAAGAGTCCAACACAAGCTCAGACAACGGGAGCTGTGGTATTCTTAACCGTCTTCATGTGGCAGCTTCCCAACGAGGGCGCCTCCGATGAGCATCATAATGACTACGGCGCGGCCAACCAATGTTCGTGTTTTCGTGTTTCTACATCTATGATGTCATTAAATTATAACAGCTTCGCCGAGATTCCCTTGATTAGCCAATTAGAACCGCTCTTATTAATCCAGCATCAGCAAACATGTTTGCTCACAACGGATACCGCGTTCAACCTTGCCTAGAAGCCAAGATACGACTGAGCATCGGTTTCGCACGTGACGTCGTGACGAAGCCGAAACTCATCTCTGAGATCATATCAGCACGTAATCTATATCCCCCAATACTGCGTAAATATGACCCCATGTTTTGTAAACATATCTCACGGGGATTTCAAGTTGAATATGACGGCATCTCCTCGATGACCTTCCTTAAAGTCGATAACTAAAGATGATCGAACAGTTTCTGACATCTAAGGTTTCAATAACACATCATGGTAAGTAACTCGGTTAGTACAGGGGACCACCTCGTTGCCGTCCTATAGTATAGTTTGTCTGGGGACATGTACGGCTCCCTTGCCTTTGGCATGACAGGGAGGACAGCTTGCTTCAGGTTTTCGACTGGACTTATCATGGGAATGATTGAGCTAATTGTCGGGTAGGGGGCTAAAACGAAGCGCCATAGATAGGCTCATTGAGCTCCAGAACATCGTATGTTACTGCCGGGTATGCCCAACTCATCAACTCACTCGCTTCTTTTCTAAAGCCCACAGTGCTCATGGCGGGGTAATAGGCGAGATTTAGCCAAAAAATGCCTCGTCTTTCTGAGGTTGTCGGACGATACGAAATGGGATATCTTGTCACCTCATAGCCTAGCTTTAGGAGTATTTGAGGACGGGATAGAAAGCAGGGTTGCGAAGGACACGAAGGGCAAGGTTAAAACCCATCTTATATATCCTCGGTCCCCTTCTGGGCCTCGAGCTCAGTGCGAGTAGTTGAGTCCGACACTATAAGGTCGGCAAGATGATCTCACATTTCATACGCCATTACTAGAAGCTCTGTAAGATTACCACCGGCTGGAGGCACTTCACGCACTTGCCTTTCACCCGATAACTCGCGAGACCGACACAGGCGTGCGGCAATGGGATGACTTGCTCGGCTAGCATGTTAAAAATACCCTGCTCACTCGTGGGCTCCTTGCAACCAAGGCTAATATGAGAGATTGACTACAACCGAGGTAATAAATAATCTCAGGATTCCAGTCTTGAAGCTACTAGAGCGGTATGCTGTGCGTTTTTCGAACTTGCAGCGGCCCTCGCCTTCCCAAAGTTAGATAATAAACGGGAACGTTCATTGTCCGGCAACAAGCGACAGGCCTCCATCTACCGTAAACTTCTGCCCATTGACAAACTGATTTACAGCGCAAAACAGCACTGCACTTGCAATATCTTCCTCCTTCCCCGGTCGCTCAGCAGGATAGTTGCTTCCCTTCTCCTTGGGCATGTGGCTCTTCTGACCCTCATCGCTTCCCCCGGTTGTCATCTCGCTCGGAAATAGACCGGGCGAGATGCTGTTGACACGGATCTTGAGGCCGTTCGTCACGATATCGGTGGCCAACATCCGGGTTAGACGGAGTAGAGCTGCCTTCGACGCGTTGTACGAGAAATGATGCTGGCCTGTCTTAACCTCTCCGCTCACGCTGGCGATGTTGATAACCGTTCCAGACCACCCTTCATGTCTTTCGGTGCTGTGGTGGAGGAGCGGCAAGAATGCTGATGTTGTGAAGTATGTCGAGGCCGCATTTGCACGGTAGACATCTTCCCAGTCCTCAAACGTGGACTTGTCCGCGCTAAACATCCTGGCTTTCAACTCGTCTGCAGATCTCTTCTTGTCATCGATGTCTAGCCTGGACCCCGCTATACCCGCATTATTGACAAGAATGCAGAGGCACTTCTCGCGGCTCGAGATATAATCATAGAGCTCAGAGATTGCTTGTTTCTTAGTCACATCGCAGGTGACTGGGATGAGCTCGCCTGGAACCTCTTTGCCGTAAGTGGCAACGACGTTTTCCAGCTTTTCCTTCGTACGACCGGTGATGTAGACTTTGGCGCCGTTGACAGCAAATGTCTGGGCGATCATGAGGCCGATACCAGAACCACCGCCTAATGTAAGGGGTTTCTATCGTTAGCTAGACCGTCCAGGGGAATTCAGGCAGTCGCTGCTGTGAGGAAATCTCTTTAAAACAGTACCTGTGACAAGGGCAACGTGCCCTGTCAAATCAAAAAGCGAATCTCGCTGGACGCTTTTCAGAGACTGGTGACCCATATTGAGCTGTTACTGCTTAGATGGATAACCAATATATAGATTGGAATAGTAGGAAGAGTGTATCAGAAAGTAATGGAAACTGACGGGGCTATTGTAAGCTTTTTTATACCATACCTCGCAGTCATTGTTCTAATATAACCGGTCCATGTCACTACTGTCATCGACCTTGAATTGTCAGTTGAAAGATATCGCTGACGTCACGCTGGTGAAGCTGTGTGATCCATTACAAGTTTAACGAAAGATATATTGCGTAGGCCTCCACGGCTATAGTAGGTTTGTATACTCAGTTGATCTCCGCGTTGTACTGTAGCAAGTAGCGTGCTTTCTCTACCGTATCATTGGTTAAACTCATGATGGATCACACAGCTTCACCAACGTGACGTCAGCGATATCTTTCAATTGGCAATTCAAGGTTGATGACGGTGGTTGTCAAACACATATAGAATCTTAAGATAATCCTGTTTCACAAATCCAGTTGGAAAATACCGCCGAGTTCGCTTATACACGTGAAATATTACAATTGGTGGACAGAGTGAGCTCGGTATTAATTCTGTAAGGATCGACACCCTTTTCTGGGTATAATGATCGTTTATGATGTCCAGCTTGCAGCATGAACATTTCAAGAGTGAATTCCCGGTCAGGAGCTTACAGCCGAGTCTCTCTCATTCGGGTCTTACCTATATCGGCGATAGACCGCCGCCTCCCTACGACTTTGCTTTTCTCCACCCACCTTCCCCCGCTGAGATCTCCTCGCTGAGATAACTTACAAGTAATATTCCAAGAGTAAATCTACACAAAAGCGGCCCTCCAGTCAAGTAGTTCCCAATGGCTCATCACAGGCAAGAAAATTATTTAATAGAGGTGGAACGCCTCGATGCCGTATATGGTACCACAGCGTAGTTCTCCTGCAGGATATTTAGCTAGTTACCGGTGACCATCACATAGAACCGTATTTGAAGGGTGCCCCCCTAATATCACCAAATATGGAGATAACCCCCAGAATCTACGGATTCGAGGTTATGTCACCCAGGGCGCCAAGTACTATTCTGGACCACTGGGTGGAGGAATGGTAGGAATACTGACGTCATGGTATATAGGCGGAGGCAATATTGCTTTGGGAAGGAATTACCCCAGATATATTGAGAGGCAGTGCTAAGGTATTTGTAGTTGGCATCGTCAAGATTTACCTCGATCATGTTGTAATGAAGGTTGTCGTCTTATATATACAGGTTCTTTGGAGGGGTGTGTCCTTGAAGCCGGCGTTAATCGAAACCCGCCCACTGGAAATCATTTAAAGACGGCCTGTTCCCGAGGATGTCGCGAAATTTTGAGGACAGCCCTGCGGAGGTGCAGTTGACTTACGACCTTCTTGTTTACAATACGTCCTCCATGGAAACGGAAGACAGGGCGTCTGCGGGGGTAGATTGTGTGGAATATTGCTCGGCAATTATTCCAGCCTTCGTAAGACAAAATGGCACTCTTGAACTACCCGACGAAGACTAACAAGCTAGACATTAAGTCGCTCTCTCCGGCGTATAGCCCAATCTCCCTTTGCAAAACTCGGCTCCACAATATGCCCATTCATGACCGCCTCACATAGCCTTCGCTCTTCTACTTTAGATCCAATCCCATCTGAACCTCCTCCATCGATGTTAAACCCAAACACGACTCCTCGCCTGGCGGAAAACCTCACCAGATCCTTCTCCTTAGCTCTTTTAGCCCCTGTCGCCGCTTCTCCAACATTTCCTCATTCTCCCCAATACGTTCCGCCCATCCCTTCTCGCCACCCACGCTCCCGTTTACCTCGGACACATTCTGAGGTGGTCGAACTCGTGTACCGCTGCGGACAGACATTCTTGCTAAAACATCGCCGCCGACATGCGCCTTCTCGTGAGGCCCAGCTACCTCCTTAGCGACATCTTCAGTAACCCCGTCGTATAAACCTGGCGGCTCTACCGTAGAACCTTCCTGGTATTCCTCCCCTGGCTCTGGGGTACCCGATTTGTCTGAAAGCCCGTCCTCGCTATTCTTCCCAAACATCATGTCCACAGCGGCGGAGAACGGGACTAGAATCCTCTGGTCCCCTTTCACCTTGCGTCCTTTCTTCGTCTTATTCGCATGCTTGTCCCCATCGAAAATGTGAATTCAAGCTAATCTCAAAAAATAGTTATCGGCGAATATTCTGATACGAGGATAAGTGTGCTTTATTTGTGACGTCACAGTTGTGGACAGAACAGAACACTCCAGCTGAACTTACGGTCTGGTGCCGCACATAGGGAGCGAATCGAAACCAAAAAGAACAGAACAGCGTAGAAGGAAATAAACCTTTATGACATTAGTGCAAATCTGTAGAAAATGGCATTTTATCACGACTTAGAATTCCAGGAAGTGTCGACGCCGTGACCCGGTATTGGGATAGGTTATACTAAAGTACATCGCGGCAATATGCTGCTATCTCTCGGGGGCTTTCAAGAATGTCCTACCTTATTGACTGCTGTAGGGTTATCTAACACATGTTCCGCTTGTAGAATTTATTCTAATTTCACCTCCCTCGGAGGGTCTTGCATTTGCAATCGCGCACAATCCTAGCGGCGGGAGTAGGATGCCCATTATAAGAGAGAGAACTAGCTGTATTTCTTCTACTAGAAAATCTTTCCTCACTCCGTATGAAGAGATCAAGTCTTCACAAGATATGGAATTAATGATATGTACCATAGCTCGCCCACAACTAAGTTGTAACATATATACGACCCCCATTGGGACCCAGCGTCTCCTCATCTCCGTGATCGTTATCTACCGTCGATTCATGATTCATCCAGGTCCACCGAGAAATTCAGCGCCACCTTCCCTTCTGCGGTTTCCCAGAGATGTCAGAACAACTAGTGTTCTCCGACAGTTGTCCGTTTTAATACATGTGAACAAATCATCATAACCCTCAGACACGGGCTTGAAGTCGCTTGAAGTCGCCGAATACAAAGAGACACACCTGTGCTCTCTCCATCCCCACCATCCATCTCCGACAGACAAGTACACTCATGGGATCGGCCTCTTCCACTATATCATTGATCTTTTTGCTTAAAGGATAGAGTTTCGAGTACGATTCCACAGAAGAGAATCCTGCATCTGGCTTACTGCTATCCCATGCCAGTAGCATCCTGGAATTGTGCCGCTAAGATGGCGAGCAGCGGCGGCAGCATGCCTTATTACTTCCGGATCCCCGCCTGAACGCTCTGGACGAAGTCATAGTAGGCACCGCTCTCACAGTCGGTGATATCGTCGACAGGGTAGTCGTTGGGTACAGTTGCGAGTGCTTTATTGGGTACAAGCCGACATTCCTATCCTCGTACAAGGAGGGTAGGTAAAGGCTCACGTCTTATTACTAGGGAATTTCCTAAAAACATCGGCAACCTTATCTATCGGAGCTGTCATCAGCCCCATGACAGTCTCAAAGGGCGGATTCTCCCCAGCACTTGGGCGGCTCCGTGTGGGCACAAACGCCTTTGTCTTGTCAAACTCGTCTGACAGCGCCCTTGACTTCTCCCCCTCAAGCACCTTCTCAAGCATAGGAAGCTCCTGATCCTCTTCCTCCTTCATATGCTCGTATAGTGGTCTCCAAATCTCCTTCAATTTAGGCACGTATTCAGAGTCAGTGGCCCTCATATTCTGGAATTCTTTGAGGAGTTCCTTCACCTGAGAGAGTATCTAACGTCAGCGCCCAGTCTCACGCTAACCAAAAACGTAGACAGGAAAAACCTACTCGGTGATGATCCTTACGGTCTATTTCTGCCATAGACTTGCCTTGGGAACCAAGATATTCTTCGAAAGCAGGATAGACAAGGAGCTCCTCGCCAACCGAGCGCCGCGCAAGCTCCCAGGTAAATTGGTTGCCATAGCGTTGCTGGTGGTCAGAGTCGGTAGAGCCGATCACCTCATTGTAGTACTGCTCAAGCTCGCGGTGATCCTCGACAATGGCGTCAGAGATCATAGGCATGTGGGCAATATAGCGGCAGGCAGAAGCTTGAAAATATCGGTGAGCTGGGCGGTTAAGAGTGAGTACCAGCCGCTTAGAGGCAAACGTGCTAGTAGAAAACATGGTGACTAGCTACCTGAGTCAAGGACCACGGGTGCCTGGATAGAACCTTATTAAGCAGTTTACTGGAGATGCACTAGGATTTATATATCAAATAGCTAGTATATATGCTAAAAGCATTTGTAATACGTGCCCTTAGTGTTCAGAGAGGCCATTGAATTTACTGCCACCTCCCTGTCTATGAGTCTGAGTCAAATGGCCGGCCCCTTACAAGAGCAGTACTGTGGTACATCATGATTATTGCAAAATAAAGTGTGTTGTGTTTGTTGTGGCCCAATTGAATGTTTCATGTCGTCATCAATGATCTCATCAAATCAGCACAAGACGACAATGCTTCAGTTAAAGCCGGTTTTAAACACATGATTAAATTGAGAAAGCGTCTGGATAGCATTGCTTTCAGTGTCCTCAAAGAAGGCTAGTAAGCTAATAGGTCGATACGAATCGATCGACATGCGATATTGGTCCCAAAGCCCAGCCGCCTGGTAATTTCTCCGTAGACTTCGCAAAAATCTTGATTTGAACACCGGTG
Source organism: Scedosporium dehoogii (assembly GCA_002812735.1). Lineage (NCBI taxonomy): Eukaryota > Fungi > Ascomycota > Sordariomycetes > Microascales > Microascaceae > Scedosporium > Scedosporium dehoogii. Next base: position 245,343 of record PGIR01000012.1, read on the forward strand.
CTCTTACTTTGAGATTATCAGCTTCTGTATATGCTGTCACATGCCGTCAGAGTCGGGTGGCGTAGCTCGGGCAGAACTATGTGGTGATCAATTGCCGGTATCTAACAAAAGGAATGGGGCTATGCCAACTGGTTAGAGATCCCAGTACCTGCCTAGAGATTAACGTAACGCTCGGTGATAGCAAAAGCCCGGAGTATTTGCGTACGTATAAATTCCGGTATCCTAGAGGAGTCAATGGTAAGAACGGATGAGGTGGACTTCCTGTGACGCTTTGCAAAAAAAGTAATAAATGGTAGGATAACAGTTATAGACTGGGTCTCAGGGTATCGCGATAGAAAAAAGAATTTGTGCAGTAGCTATATCTGAAGGCTGACTGCGACGGTATCAAGGTAGCGTACTCATTGGAGGAAAAGACGTCAAAATCATCACAGAGGAACATGAGGTTCCACCCTACACGCCTTAAATAAACATGGGACAATCGACTTAAGCTGGAGGACACCTAGTTAGGGCACGAAACGGATGTCTACCAACAGGCAAGATCCTACAGCTGTAGGCTCTTCTGTTCATACTCAAGTTTGAAGGGCATATCAATCGCTTTGAAGGACCGGGCTGCTCAAGTATATGCTTCTTGTAATCGGGTAATCTGACAGATTTCGCCAATCTCTTGTGGCACCTTCATACCTCAAGAAATGCTTGTGCCCCAGTCTTGAACTCTTCAAGGACCTAAGGAAGTTGTCCATTCCGGTATGCCTGTAGCTGGCACCACCTGTTACAGTTACATACATCATGTATATTTCCCGTGTCTGCCTAGGGCAAGGCTATTGGTAACAAAGAACTTAATATAAAGCAGTAGCGGCGTCGTTTCTCTTGTTGTGGCACATCTGGGACTTCAGTGTTCTTGGGCAGCCTCTCGTGACAGTAGAGGAGGTATGAATATTTGGTACAAATAAATGCAGAGAACCAAGCAATTAAACGTCAGCCATAGGCCTGGGGGGGAACGAAAAACTCAGTTCACTCCTCTGCCTGATTTGCGGACGCCATTTCGGCGTCACCTCCTTACACTCGTCGTCGAGATACCGCGCCTGAGGATACCTTTTCCGCAAAGCCATCAGTCTCGCCTTCGAGTACTCCGTATGCAACTCGTTCCAGTCGAGGAATTGCCCTAATCGATTGGCGTTATTCCGTTGTGCGACCCTCTCCCACTGGTTCATCTCACAGAACCCGTACATACAGTCAACAGTCTGCTCGACCGCCTCATCAAACGACTTTGTACGTCTGTCTATGATGTACAGTCCATGCTCCGGTCCACTGACGCCCCGTAGGACGTTCTCTATATGGTTACCAAAGCCCGAGGCGTTGCTGGTGATGGAGGGAATGCCCTTAGCGAGGCACTCAGCAGAGGTATAGCCCCAGGGTTCGTACCTGGAAGGGAATACACCAAGATGAGTGCCGCGGACGAACTCATCGTAGTCAAGGGGAAGGATTGAACTCGATAGGCTGAGGAAGGCCGGGTGATAGACTACTTTTACCTTGTCGCTTGCGTCGTTATGTAGCCCGACTTCTTGTAGGCGATTGAGGATGAGGTCTTCATGGCTATTGATGATATCAAGGGTTGCAAGTGGGGGAACGTCATCAATACGGATACCGTAGAGGCAGCGTCGGAGCGCTGCGTTATCCGCGTCGCTGATGAGCTCTGTCTCGGTCGGCAGGGCGGAGTCCGGTTTCCACACAAGGGTGCGGTCGAAAAGTCTCTTTTCTATCCTCCGCTGGATGGATTCGAGTGCGCCTTGGATAGTTCTGAGGGTCGCCTGGCGATGCAGCACTTCTGCTGGTATGGTGGATACCTCGGCTGGCATAATGATAAAGGCTACGACGGTCGGCATCGTATCTTTACTGGTCTTCAGTCGCTCGTTGAGGGCCGCCAGGGACTCAATGAACAAATCCACGCCCTTATTAGAAAATTCATAGCGGCCGGCTGTGAAGAAATACAGGGATTTCTCAGCATCAAATCTGTCAAGCTGGCCGTAGAAGTTGCCATGGAGAAAGTCCCGTATCCTCAGTTTCATATTATGCCGTAGGGCGAGGGCGGAGCTATGGGCCGGGGAGGATATCGCGGTAGGGTCCAGGCCATTCGGCAGAATCGTGTCTGCACGTCTCCCAAGTAGGTACTCACACTCTAGGGACGTGATCGCAGAAACCGTAGTCATGACATCGCAAGACTGGGCCGCGAGGCGCTCGATGCCGTGGCGGTGGTACACGACAGACTTTTGGGCTTCGGCGTCTGCGTCCAGTGATGAAATGACGTTGTAGAGATCCACCCCCCGGTCGCAGAGATCTCTGCCAAGGACAGTTGCATGCGCAGTGAAAATAGTTGCCAAGGTGAACTTCTCCTCTTTAGCTAAGAAAGCTCCTAGCGCACTAGGCCACTCATGGAACTGGGCAATAACTGCTTTGTTTTTCTCATGATTGAGAAACTAGGGTAAAACAGTCAGTCTTTAGCTGTCAACTTGAGTTATGTAGAAACATATTACCTCTCTAAAGAACCTAGTGACAAGATATCCGAAAGTTATGGCATCGTTGGTTTTATCGTCGTCAGATGGCAGTAAGATGCCCGAGATGTTTTCAAAATCATGTTTCCACTCGTCGAAAAATGGGTAGGCTGCCTCTACATCAATCAACAAGACACGTGGATCGCCGTCGATAAGCCATCTTCCGTAGAATGTCTTGACGCCGTCGTTACTGAGTGCCTCCATGGCACACGCCATTTCACGTGAAGGCGGTTGCATCGGGCTGAATTCGCTCGCTCTCTAGGTATATAACAGTTAAACGCTATTCTCAAGTTATTTTACCGCAAACACTTACTGTCTGGCAGACTAGCCGCCCAACTAAGGTATAGCGGGCGCCGTATTTAGGTGTTGTTACAGACGCTTTCGTCTTGAGAACTGTATGAACACCGCCAACTGTTTCGCCATGATGTTAGTAGACCGGTCTCTTATTACAAAACGGCAAGATGGTCAGGTTGAATAGGAGAGGATGGCATACCCTGGCGTCCAACTTCACTACAGACCTCGAAGAGGAGGTGATTCTCAACATCCACATCGTCGACGCGGCTGGCCTCGTTCCCTTCCCTTTTCCCTTCCCGTAGTACTTCAGCTCTAGCCGACATTGCTGTGATGTCCCTCTATTAAAGACCGCTTGGAAGGTAGTCTGACACAAGACAAAAGCTGAATCCAAGGCTTGAGGTAGTGGAAACTGACACAAGAGAAAAACTGAATCCAAGGCTTGTTGAGCCTGTATGATTGAATCTCTCATGTACCACCACTACCATTAGAATCTGTCGTCCTTGAGAGCCCTTACATATGATAAACTTTAGAATATTGACTCCCGGTTCCAGGAGGATGTGATGACGTTTGTCTCATGACGTTTTCATCTCATCACGACGGGATTGTCCCATGGCGCCTTGACTCGCGGTAAAGTATGCCAGATTTCATTGGTCAGCTATAATACACCTTTAACTAATACGGGGCGAATCGGAAACCTACACCAATAGAGTTGCTCTATATTTGACAATTGTTTGTGTACTGGGATTTTCGGCAAACATGCGACTTTCAGCAAACATGTTTGGGCGGGATCACGTCCACATCATCCTTATATCACATCATACCAATCTGTCACAGGTCAAGTGCTCCTCTAGTTCGGTCTCCATTTTCTCAGGTATACGCGATGCCCCAGGCGATGCTGAACTCGAGAATGCCTATTCGTGCATGCTTATGCCCTATGCTAATTGAAGCCGGGATAAGTTGTCTGGCCACCCTTGGCTCAATATCCGCGATGTTGAGCCTGGGTCTCTTTTATATTAAGCCCGAGCTGTCGTATAACATGGGAGAAAATTGGGAGAGTCACACACCGATTTATGTTATGTCATCATTCGTGCAAGTAGTACCCTCAATTATTCCTAGTCGGACTCCTCATTGGCAGATTGCAAAGGAGCGGGTGATGACCACGGTAGTTCAATCCTTCGTGGACATCCTAGTGGTAGCATTATGGCTGGCAGTACTGTCATCCGGTTCGTGTGTCTTGCGGTGGTACTGGGAGCATGAAACCCAAAGAAATGGCAGTAGGAACCCTACGCTTAGCCCTTCCATCACACGGTCCAGTACACGTTTTGTTTCAAGCGCTCGACAAGTTCACAGGCCGCCTGGCCATATTCGTCGATCTTGACCTTAACCTCCGTTGTCACCTTCCTCTCGGTATCTTCCCTTATGGCCCCGAGCTTGCGGCCGACCTCCTCGAGATCTGTTTTTGCCTTGAAGGCCATCGTGCCGTACCGGCGGTATCAACCTTTGCGGCTGTTGATTAGGTTGTTGGGCTGCGCACGAAGCCTTAGCCGATAGGCTCCATCGTATTATTGATGCTTACGGGATTGATAGGCAAGAGCGGTAGAGCCGGTAAAGCTAGTTGACCTCGGACACCTTCGACTCGCTATCCGCTGCAGGCTTTCGGCCGAGCTTGGGTTCAGGCTCGACGGGCTTCGCTGAGTAGGCTGCGGGAGGCGCGACCTTCGCGGGCGTATCGGTCGTATCCTCTACATTGAGGGGGCTCGATACGGGAGACTTGACGCCCTGTGGCCTAGCCTCCCCGTCCGTCATCAGCCTCAGCTCCACGACGCTCTCCTTTGTCTCAACCTTGAGCGGCTTCGTGGCGGGATTGATGCTCTGCAGCTTGGTTTCTCCGTCCTTTGTTTGACTCAGCTTAGCATCATACTCCTTAGTCTTCGTCTTCCCCTTGCTTACGACTCTGGACTGCCGGTTGGCAGGCTCCCCGGCATCAGCGACCTTTCCCGAGTCGCCGCTGGTGGTGTGGACAGTCACACCTGTGACGCTAGCCTCGGGCATGCGGTCAATGTTGTTGGGGGGTCCCTTGCGGAAGTCGAGCAGGTAGGGCATGGCCCTCTTGCCGAAGGGGATGTGCTCGATGAAGAGGTTATAAAATTTGTCGTTGACACAGGAGTACCAGATACCGCTACCAAAGCCGAGGGTGCCGAGGATAGTGAGGGTGAGGCCAAAGTTACCGAGGCGTCGGTGGATCCCCCTTTTCAGCTTGCCCAGCAGAGTTGGCGTGAGGCCAGGGGTATTCGCCGCGGCGTCGGGGGTGGCTTGGCTATTCGGGGTCGCAGCAGCAGATTGGGTACGATGGATAGGGCTACCCTTGCTCCCGAGGGTGTCAATGGAGGGATTGAGCTTATCTGCCGAGGGCTTCTTCTCGCCTGCGAAATATCCCTGTGGGTAAAGTAAGCAATGAAGCAAGCTAGAAATATATTATATATTGTAAAGCTTTGCCCAACGGGGCAGAAAACGTAATAAAGGCTAGAATAAATATACCCTCGTGATGACTGCTCGACGATGAGGAATAACAACCCAGGTTTCGTGGGCCTGGGCGCCGATTAATGACTACGCGGTTCGGAGCGACGTCTGCAACATAGGGAACTTTTTCGGGGGAATGGGTATAAGAACGAAAGGAGGGGGAAGCCGGGTTTCTGCCACTAAAGCCAACCTTCTATTAGATTATGATCGGGGAGCTCTCAAATACCTTCCTAAGTAAAGTCGCACCGGAGACCCATTCATATTACAAGCAGCTGACATATAGAGTCGGCCATATTACGATCCGTACACTGGCTTGTTAGTATATCAGGTGGGTACAGCTAGTGTATGGGGCGTGGGTGCCTGTTAATGGTAGAGTAAGGTGTCACGACATGGCCGCGACCAGGTCACGTGGAGGCGGTGTAGCACAGCAAGATTACAAGTCACGTGGTCGCTTTTGCTAAGAAGTGACTGATCGGTCATCTTGACGAGCGACCGATCGATCGTGAAGAAAAGCAACTGGTCAGACGACCCAAGAGTCAACCAGCACAGAGAGCTTGGAAGGGAAACATCTATATAAACTACAGTCTATCCCATATATCTAGTTTATCTTTTAAGACTCTCTAGTAGTCAATTTAAATATAACTATACCCCTACACTTAAATATACACTTCTCCTAGATATCTTATAAATACCACTTAACTACCTTACTTTACTAATAACAGACACCTACACCCTATATACTAGTTATATCTACCTAATACTATCAACAAGCTAGTATACAGATTATAATATATTAACTACTCCTATTTAATAAATAACCCTATCAAGCATATACTACTAATAAAGATATTAACTTCTAAAGGAAGTATTACTTCTTAGAAAGACCTAAAGAAGATAATTAATAAGCTTTAGAAGGAGAAGGATTAGCTTAAAGCCTACTTTAAAGATACCTTAGGAAAGGTTAAAGGACTTAAAGACTAAGTAACTTACCTATACTTTAAGATTAAAGCCCTTAAAAAATTTAATAAGATAAAGGAGAATCTTTATAGATTCTTAACCTAGGTCCAAGCCTACCTCCTCTACTACTACCTAGACCTCATCAAGCTAAAGGACAAGGTACTAGTAGCAATATCTTTCCTAATAGGAAATACTATAGTATAGTTCAAACCCATAATAAGGGACTACCTTAGAAATGACCCTAATAACTGAGAAGAAGCTATAGATGAAATTTTCAGCAGCTACACTAAGTTTAAAGAGGTATTGAAAGATACTTTTAGAGACCTAGATGAAAATAGAGCTAATAAATAAAAACTATATAACCTTTAATAAAAAAGATTAGCCTCAGCTTTTATAGTAGAATTCTAATAGACTACTTTATATCTTAAATAGGAAGAAGAACCCCTAAAGGCTTTATTTTATAAAGGACTAAAGGATAATATTAAAGATAAGATTATAAAATTTGACTAACTAGATAACTTAGCTAAATATATTACTATAGCTATATATATTGATAACTGATAATATATATAATAATTAGAAAAGAAGGGGCCTAAATAATTCTATATACCTAAGAAGAAGTAGTAGTAAAATAGGAAGAGTACTATATAGGGAACCTACTTAGGACTTATAAAATTAGAAGCTAACTATAAAAAAGTTATCCCTAAAGTACTTAAAGACAAGATTAGTAAATACTATATATATAGAAAGTATAAACACTTTATATAAAAATACTAAAGTAATAAAAAAACCTTTAGATAAGATAAGAACTAAAAAATAAGATAGAAACCTATACCTAAAGAAAGAAACTAATAATTTAAAGCTAATAAGGTAGACTATAAGTCTCTATCCTAGACTACATACTATAATAATAATTACTATATATACTAGAATAATAAAGATAGAGTAAGCTACTACCTTAAGAAGCCCTAAACCTTTAGAATAATAAAACAAGAGGAAATCACTTAGATCTTAGAGATTAAGGACAGAGTTAAAGAAACTATAAAAGAGATACTAGAAACCTTTAAAACCCTAAAACAAGAAGACCTATTATATAAGTAATATTACTAAGAAGTATACTAACATTATCACTATATACCTAGATTACTTTAATAGATTACCTATAAATTAGAATTAGAAGAGCTTATAAAGAAAAGAGAGAAAGAAACACTATATAAGCACCTAATTAGGTAAGTACAACTCCTTAAACTAGACTTAGATAAAGACTCTATAATAATAAAGTAGCTAATAATAAAAGAAAGTTAAAAAGAATACTAATAATAGATAGATTAATAATAAAGGGACTAATAAACTATAACTAAATATTGAGGAATAGGTAGATATAGGATCAGCAACCTGTCCTAGGAGCAGTAAAACGCAGATATAGCAGATGACTTGATTGACCTATAAATGCAGGTTGACTAACTATAATACCTGCTCCCTAAAAGTAAGTAATATAAACTTTAAGAACAGCTTAATATACTAGATAAAAGAGTAAGTAATAAAGTTAACTACTTAAGGGTAAAGATTGAAATTGTGGAAGATATAGGATTTGCTATAAGTATTAAATTAGATAATTTCTAAGATACTATTGAAAAGAAATATAGTATACAATTTGCAAAGGATAAAGATCTATAGAATAATAATAGATAACCTATTTAATATAAGATTGAGAACTAACTTAAGCCTATACTAGAAGAATTATAAGAATTTAAGGATAAAGTTAAAGAAGCTATTTATAAAATAAAGTAAAAAGTTTAGGAAATTAATAAAAAAAGAGTAGAGATAGCTGTACAGTAGTATAATAGAAGAATGGAAGCTAATAAACTTAAAGGAAAAGTTAAAATATAGTAAAAGTAGATTAAAGCCCTATAAGAAGTAGTAGTAGCACTTAGAAAATAATATAATAATATAGTTAAAATCAACTATAAGTAGTAATAAGCTATAGAAGAAATAATATTAAAGATAGAATAAGGGTCTAAGGAACTTAAATAAGAATTTAATATTATAAAGAGACTACTAATCCCTCACCTCAAAGTGCTACTTACTATATAAAGATAAACACTTATAGCCTTAGTAGATAGCAGAGTATAAGGAAATTTCATTTTACTAATAATTATCAATAAGTTAGAACTTTTATAGATTATAAAGGACAGGCCTTATACCCTAGTTATATATAACAGAACATTAGTCAACTACAAAGGCAGGGTAGTCAGCACTAAGATTATATACCTTAGTATCACTATCACTAGAAGACCTAACTACATATCTTTTGATATTATAGGAACTACTAATCACCCTATCATACTAAAAACACCATAGTTGCAGACAAGGAACCCACAAATTAACTAAGCAACTAATCAGCTCACTTAGAACAAGACCAAGCAAGGCCTAGAGAATGACTTAGCCCCTAAGAGGCATTGACTAGAAGAGTTATCCTCAAGTAAACTAAGAGCTTTTAGAATAATAATTTATTTTAAAGTACTTACTATAAAAGATTTAAATCACTTACTAAAAGGAAGAAAATATAAATAAGTAAATAAATAAAAGCATATAATAAGAGCTATTATAAACTTTAAAATAATATTACTACTAGATAATATAATAAAATATATACTAAAGGAATACTGGAAATATAGTAAGGTATTTACTAAAGAACTAGAAACTAGACTACCTAAATATAGCTAGTAGGATTATAAGATACTACTAAAGGAAGGTACTTAACTAAAGTTTATACCTATCTATAATCTTAATAAAATATAGTAATAAGTACTAAAAGAATATATAAAAAAGATATTAAAAAAGGGATATATTAGACCCTTAATATCCCTAGTAAGATACCTTATTTTATAGGTACTTAAGAAAAATAGTAAACTATAAATATATATAGACTATTAACAACTTAATAATATTACTATTAAAAATTAATACCTACTACTACTTATTTTAGAATTACAGGATATACTTTAAGAAGTATAGTAGTTTATAATTCTAGACTTAAGAGGAGCTTATAACTTAATCTATATTAAGGAAGGCAATGAGTAGAAGACTACCTTTAGGATATGCTTTAGGTACTTCAAATACTTAGTTATACCTTTCAGATTAATAAATACTTCTATAAGTTTCTAGATAATAATTAATTATATCCTATAAGAATATCTAGATAACTTTGTAATTATATACCTTAATGATATCCTTATCTTCTCGAAAATACTTAAAGAATATAAGGAATATATATACTAAGTCCTATAGAAGTTATAAGATATAAAGCTACTAGTAGAACTAGCTAAGTATGAATTCTATAAGTAATAAGTAGATTTCCTTAAATATATGCTTTAATTTAGGAAAATCTAGATATAAGAATTAAAGGTTAGAGCTATCCTAGAATAGCTAGTACTAATTAATATTATGGAAGTTAGAGTATTCCTTAGATTTCTTAACTTCTATAGAAGGTTTATAGAAGGCTATAATACTAATATACATACCCTCATAGAACTCACTAAGAAAGATAAACCATTTCAATAGGGAATAGAAGAATAGGAGGTGTTCTAGAAAGCTAAGCAATTAGTATATAAACAACCTATACTTTACTAAGTAGACCCCTCAAAACTCTTCAAATTAGAAATAGATATATTAGACTATACTCTAGGAGTATAGCTAGGATAACAAGATGAGAACAGTAGAGTTTACTTGATAGTATTTATATTAAAGAAACTTAATAGACCTGAGTTATACTATACTATCCCTGATAAAGAACTAATAGCTATTATTAAAGTATTTAAGGAATAGAGGTACTACCTTATTGGAGCTAAGTATCTAATTATAGTATACTCTGATCATAAGAATCTTATAGGATTCACTATAATAAAGGAACTTAATTGAAGATAAGTATAATAAGTAGAAGGACTATTTAAATATAACTTCAAGATCATATATATTAAGGGAAAAGAAAATAGAAGAGCTAATGCCCTTAGTAGAAGGCTAGACTACTTCTAGAAGGTACTAAAAGAAATAAGTATTATCCTTCACTACAATAAAGAAGGAAACCTATAGCAATTAGTAATAAGCTACTAAATATAATAGGTTAACCCTATTATAAAAGAAATCAAAAATTACTATATAAACCTTAGACTACAAGACTAAATGTAAACCTAAAGGCAAACTTAGATAATAATACCCCTAAATCTTACTGAAAAGTTTATCTAAGCTATTTATAAAGCACTATTAAATAGGCACTCTAGAATTATGAAAACTATAAGGAAGGTATTTAAGGGATACTATATCTTATATCTTAAGAAGGTAATTACTAAAGTTATAGCTAAGTGTTTTTAGTATAGAAAGAATAAAAGTTAACCTTATAAATTCTATAGACAACTACAACTAATACTAGTACCTAAAATACTATAGTAGAAGATTATAATTAACTTTATTATTAAACTACTACTATTAAAAGACCTAGCTATAGGAATTAAGTATAATAGTATTATAGTAGTAATTAATAGACTAATAAAGTATACTTACTTTATACTTTATAATAAAGTAATAAAGGCACTACAATTTACTAAACTATTCTTATAAATAGTTATAGCAAATTATAACCTACTAGAAGAAATCAACTTAGATAGAGGTAAATTGTTTATCTTACACTTCTAGTAAAGCCTATTAGATAGAATAGGAATTAATTATAAAGTATCTACTACCTATTACCTAGAAATATAAGGGTAGGTAGAATGAACAAACTAAATACTTAAAACTTATCTGCAATACTATATCAATTAGGAACAAGATAATTAGGTATCATTACTACCCTTAGCCCAGAGAGCATATAACATAAACATATCGGAAAGTACATAAATATCACTATTCTATATAAACTATAGTATTAAACTTAGAGAAGGATTCGAACTAGTGGGTACTAAGACTTAAGTAGAGTAAGTAATCTTTATAATAGATAAAATAAAAGAGTTATATAAGTAGTTAGTAGAAGAACTATAGTTTATTTAGGAAAGAATAAAGCACTATACTAATAATAAGTAGCTTAAGAGACTAACCCTTAAGAGGGGAAGCAAGGTCTAGTTACTATAAAAGAAACTAGGAACCAAGGACCCCTAAATTAAAACTAAACAACCAAGTAATAAGTTAGACTACAAAAAGTTAAGACCATTTACTATTAAATAAAAAGTCTTAGAAGTTAATTATAAACTCAACTTACTAGAAACTATAAAATATAACCCTATTTTCTATATTATACTTTTAGAACTTATATATAATAATATACTTACTAAAGAATCTATTAAGATAGAAGTAGAAGAAGATATATAAGAAGCTAAGAAGATTTTGAATTCTATAGTTAATAATGAAAAAATTAAATATCTAGTAAAATAGAAAAATTTCAAATATAGCAAAAACACTTAGGAGCCTATTAAACATTTAATAAGGAGCTAGCAACTTCTTACTATATTCCACTAGAGGAACTTAATAAAACTAAGGGATCTAATAGTGCCAGATCCATTAGCAAGCTCTAGTTAATCTCCAACTTAGGGATAGAGGAAGCAGCATTCTCCACAGCATCCTCCTCTACTACCTGCTCTATCCCCAACTAAATGACCTCTAAAGCTTTTTTCTTATAGAGCTCCTTTTCCCTCTTAAGCTACCCAGTACAGGACATAGCAGCATTAAGAGTAGCAAGGTAGTAAGCAATATCTACCTTAGCCTCCTTCTCCTTTTACTTTAGATAGGACTATTTCTACTCTAATTGATTAACTATAGTATAAATTAGTAAAAAATGAAACTAGAAAGAAAGAGGAAGGAACTTATAAATAGAGTCTATAACTTCCCTAGCATTATAGTTAACCTATTGTAAGGAGATATAGTAATCACAACAGGACTACCCCTCCTTTACAACATACTTACAGGGAGTGTAGGAGTTAAAATAAGTTAAATACTTAGGTATTTTAAAGGGATATTATTGAAAAAGAATGTTATCTATAGCCTAAGCTAAGTGTTCCTAGTTAATCTTAAAAGTTACTACCCTAGAAAAACAAGACTTAGAAACACAATTCTATATAGTTGCAATAGAGATAGAGGGTTAGGTAGGAGGAACTTATAAATAGAAGAAATCTGGAACTAACAGGTCTTTAGAGATAAAGACTAAGGGAGAGGGGAGATCGTGTCATGACATAGCTGCGACCAGGTCACGTGGAGGTAGTGTGGTATGGCAAGATTATAAGTCACGTAGTCGCTTTTACTAAGAAGCAACTAATCAGTTATCTTAATAAGCAACTAATTGATTATAAAGAAAAGCAACTAGTTGGATAACTTAAGAGTTAACTAATATAGAGAGCTTAGAAGGGAAATGTCTATATAAACTATAGTCTATCCTATATATCTAGTTTATCTTTTAAGACTCTCTAGTAGTCAATTCAAATATAACTACACCCCTACACTTAAATACACACTTCTCCTAGATATCTTGTAAATACCGCTCAACTGCCTCGCTTTACCAATAACAGGCACCTACGCCCTATACACCAGTTATATCCACCTGATACTGTCAACGAGCCGGTGTACGGATCGTAATATAAGGCAGTTAAGTAATATTTATAAGATATTAGTAAGAAGTATATATTTAAGTATAGGGATATAGTTGTACTTAAATTAACTACTGGAGAGTCTTAAAAGATAAACTAGATATATAATAGATTCTATATATTACGGGCTGACTGTTTTGAAGGCCTAGAGCAGTCAGACATAGTAGTAAAGGATGATCTATAGAAGAACCAGGACTAATAGGAAGAGGACCAACCTGGACTGACTATCAGTCCTAGGTAGTTCTAAGCAGGACTAACTCTTAAGTCCTATTAGTCTAGGTAAGGACTAACTTAGAATAAGTATTAGTCCCTTAAAGAGCTTAGAAGAGAAATATCTATATAAACTATAGTTTACTTTATATATTTAGTTTATTTTTTAAGACTCTCTAGTAGTTAATTTAAGTATAACTATACCTCTATACTTAAATATATATTTTTTACTTATATTTTATAAATATTATTTAACTACTTTACTTTACTACTAATAGATAACTACCTTAACTTTATTACTAATTATATTTATCTAATACTATTAATAAGTTAATATTAAGATTATAATATATTAACTACTTCTATTTAGTAAGTAACTTTATTAAGTAGTACTAATATCTAAGAATTATAATATTTAAGAAAGAAAAGCTACTTACTACTCTAAACCTTAAAGTAGATAATAAAATTAAGATATTAAAAGCTATTATACCTATTACTAAGGCTAGCAACAACTCTAGTAATAATAAAGATAATAATAATATTACTATTAAGTAGCTATAGGAGGTAAAGATAAAAGATATAGAGTAGTTTACTATTTAGTAATAGGATATAATTAACTAAATTTAATAATATATTATTTAGCTAGAATAGATAATCTAATAGTTAAATACTAATATAGTAGCTTAAGAAAGTAGTATACTTTAGGTACTTTTTATCTAACTTTAGATATTTATTAGATTTAAACTTAAAATTATAATATTTAATAAATATAAAGGGAACTAGTAAAAGTTATAAGGATTCTTAACTTAAATAAGAACTTTTTTATATTATTATAAAGATCAATTCTATAATAAGGCTAATAAAGTTACTATTATAGCTTAGTACCTTATAGATAATATACTTATATAATTTAAACTAATTTTCTAAGACTATCTTAAAAATAATAAAATTATATAAAAAGTAGAAACTATTAAAATTTTTAATAACTATAAGATATTTAAAGAAGCTCTTAAAGGAGCTTTTAGAGAACTAGATAAATAATAAGCTATAATCTAATAACTTAAAGAACTAAGATAAAAGGGATCTACTACTAAATATATAACTAAGTTTAAGTAGATTATTATATACTTTAAGTAAGGAGATAATCCCCTAAAAAATACCTTTTATAATAAACTAAAAGAAGATATTAAGGATAAACTCTATAAGATAGAGATACTTAAATAATTAATAGATTATATTAAACTTACTATTAAGATTAATAATTGATTATATAAGTAATAATAGTAGAAGTAAGGTTAAGCTCTAACTAAGAACTATAAGCTCTAGACCTAAGCTAATACTAAATATAAGTAAAGTAATAATATTATCTTATAGGGGACCTATTTAGGACCTATAGAGCTAGGAGCTAGTAATAAGAGAGCTATTCCTAAAGTATTAAAAAATAAAATTAGTAAATATTATATATATAAAAAAATTAGATACTTTACTAAGGACTACTAAAGTATAAAGAAAATATTTAGGTAGAATAAAGATAAAAAAACTAATTAGAAACCTATATTAAAAGAAAAGAACTAATAGTTTAGAGCTAATATAGTAAGCTATAGATTAATATTATAACCTATATATTATAATAATAGTTATACTACCTACTAAAGTAAAAAAAAAGAAGTAGAATAATACTTAAAGAAGCCCTAAACTTTTAAAATAATAAAAAGAAATTACTAAGATTCCTAAAATTAAACATAAAGTTAAAGAAACTAGAAAAGAAGTATTAGAAACCTTTAAAACCTTAAAAGAAGAAGACCTATTATATAAAGAATATTATAATAAAATATACTAATACTATTATAATATACTAAGATTACTTTAATAGTTTACTTATAAATTATAGTTAAAAGAACTTATAAAAGTAAAAGAAGAAGAAACTTTATATAAATAACTTATCTAATATAAGAGCCTCCTTATAATAAAATAAAATAAAGATAAGGAGACCTAGAAATAATAGAAGTAATTAGTAAAAGCCTAATATAATAATAAGTAGAGGACTATAAAAGGAAAAAAAAGTTTTATATAATATAGAAGAATAAAAAGAAGTAAAACTCTTTATTAAAAGATAAACTAGTACTATAATAGGAAACTAGGAAATATAGTAAGTAATTTAATTAATCTATAAGAGTAGATTAACTAACTAAGGAATATATTCTATAATAATAACTCCTAAGACAAATTTCAGTAATAAATTAATAACCTAGATAAGTAAATTAATTTTATACAAAAAAACTAGAAATAAAACTAGTAAAAAAGTAGCTAAACTTAGGATTATTATAAGAGTATTTAGGAGTAACCTTTAATAATATATATATCTCCTTAAATTATAAAAAGAACTAGCTTTATAGAAAGAGAAACTATAAGAGCTAGAATATAAAGACCTATAATATAGAGTTTAAATTTTAAAAGTGAAAGTTAGAGCTACCTTACTAACTATAGAATAGTAGGAGGAATAGAATAAGAATATATATAGTATTTAAGAACTCTAGTATACTATCAATCTCTAAATAAATAGAATATAAAAACAAATAAGAGACCTATAAAGATAAGTTTTAAAAATCAATAGTTAAAGAATAAAGCTAGACAGATATTAGATCTAGGATAGAAAGAAGATACTTAAACTTAAATAAACTATTAAAATATAATAAGAGGAGATTATAAACCTATAAAAGATAATAGTAACCCTCTAGTTATAATATAATAATATAGTTAAAGTTAATGATAAATAATAATAAGTAATTAAAAATATAATTATAGATCTAAAATAGAAGCTTAAAGAAGCTAAATAAGAATTTAATATTATAGAAAGATAACTAATCTACTATCTTAAAGTACTAGTTACTATAAGGAGCTAAATACTTATAGCTATAGTAGATAATAGAATATAAGGAAATTTTATTTTATTAATAATTATTAATAAATTAGAACTCCTATAGATTATAAAGAATAAGCCTTATATTTTAAATATATATAATAAAATACTAGTTAATTATAAAGGTAGGATAGTTAGTACTAAGACTATATACCTTAGTATTATTATTACTAGAAACCTTAATTATATTTCTTTTAATATTATAAGAATTACTAGTTATCTTATTATACTAGAAATACTATAGTTATAGATAAGGAACCTGTAAATTAATTAAGTAATTAATTAGCTTACTTAGGATAGAATTAAGTAAGGCCTAGAGAATAACTTAGCCTCTAAGTAGTACTAATTAGAGAAGTTATTCTTAAGTAAGCTAAGAGCCTTTAGAATAATAATCTACTTTAAAGTACTTATTATAAAAGATTTAAATTACCTACTAAAAGAAAGAAAATATAAGTAAGTAAATAAATAAAAGTATATAATAAAGGTAATTATAAGCTTTAAAATACTATTACTACTAGATAATATAATAAAATATATATTAAAGGAATATTAAAGATATAGTAAAGTATTTACTAAAGAACTAGAAACTAGACTATTTAAATATAGCTAGTAAGATTATAAGATATTACTAAAAGAAGGTATTTAACTAAAGTTTATATCTATCTATAATCTTAATAAAATATAATAATAAGTACTAAAAGAATATATAGAAAAGATATTAAAAAAGGGATATATTAGGCCTTTAATATTACTAGCAGGATACTTAATCTTCTAGGTTCTTAAAAAGAATAGTAGACTATAGATATATATAGACTATTAATAACTTAATAATATTACTATTAAGAACTAATACCTACTATTACTTATTTTAAAATTATAGAATATATTTTAAGAAATATAATAGTTTATAACTCTAGATTTAAGAAGAGCTTATAACTTAATCTATATTAAGGAAGGTAATAAGTAGAAGACTACTTTTAAAATATACTTTAGGTATTTTAAGTACTTAATTATACCTTTTAGATTAATAAATACTCTTATAAGTTTTTAAATAATAATTAACTATATCCTAAGAAAATACCTAGATAACTTTATAGTTATATACTTTAATAATATCTTTATCTTCTTAAAAATATTAAAAGAATATAAGGAATATATATATAAGGTCTTATAGAAATTATAAAATATAAAACTACTAATAGAACTAGCTAAATATAAGTTTTATAAGTAATAAGTAGATTTCTTTAGATATATACTCTAGCTTAGGAAAATCTAAATATAAAAATTAAAGGTAAAAGCTATCTTAGAATAGCTAATACTAATAAATATTATAAAAGTTAAGAGATTTTTAAGATTCCTTAACTTCTATAGAAGGTTCTTAGGAGGCCACAGTATTAATATATAAGCTCTTATAGAACTTACTAAGAAGGATAAGCTATTTTAATAGGGAATAGAAGAATAAGAAGTATTTTAGAAAGCTAAATAATTAGTATATAAATAGCTTATACTTTACTAAGTAGATCCTTTAAAGCCTTTTAAATTAGAAATAGATATATTAGATTATACTCTAAGAATATAACTAGGATAATATAATAAAAATAATAAAATTTACTTAATAGTATTTATATTAAAGAAACTTAATAGACTTAAGTTATATTATATAATACTTAATAAAGAGCTAATAGCTATTATTAAAGTATTTAAAGAATAGAGGTATTACCTAGTAGGTACTAAATACCTTATTATAGTCTACTTAGATTATAAGAACCTTATAAGGTTTATAATAACTAAGAAACTTAATTATTAATAAGTATAATAAGCTAAAGAATTATTAGAATATAATTTTAAAATTATATATATTAAAGGAAAGGAAAATAGATAAGTAGATATACTTAGTAGATACTTTAACTACTTTTAAAAGATATTAAAAGAGGTATAGATAGTATTATATTAAAATAAAGAAGGGAACTTATAATAGATTATAGCTAGCTATTAAATTATAAAAGATATTAACTAAATTAATAAGCTCTTATAAAATTATAAATAAGAAGGTTTTAATATATTAATATAATACTATAATTTATAATATAATAGATTGTTCTAGAAAAAAAAAGATAAGATTTTTATCTTAAAAGAAATATATTAGGAACTTATTAAAGGTATTTATAAGTTAATACTTAATAGATACCTTAGTATTACTAAGACTAAATAAAAGGTTTAGTAGAACTATTATATTTCTAATTTTAAAAAGAATATTAAAGAAGTTATAAAATAATATCTTTAATATAGAAGAAATAAAACTTATTATATAAACAATATAGGAAATTATAACTAATACTAATACTAGAAATACTATAGTAAAGAATTATTATTAACTTTATTATTAAATTACTACTATTAAAAGACCTTACTATAAAAGTTACCTATAATAATATTATAGTAGTAGTAAATACTTTAACTAAATATAGGTATTTTATATTTTATAATAAGTTAATAAAAATATTATAATTTACTAAACTATTTTTATAGATAGTAGTAGTAAACTATAACTTATTTAAAGAAATTAATTTAGATAGAGGAAGTATATTTACTTTATATTTTTAGTAAAGCTTATTAAATAAAATAGGAATTAACTATAAGCTTTTTATAATATATTATCTTAAAATATAAGGATAAGTTAAATAAATAAACTAGATATTAAAGATATACTTATAATATTATATTAACTAAAAATAAGATAACTAAATATTACTATTACCCTTAGCCTAGAAAGCCTATAATATTAATATATTAAAAAGTACTAAAATAATCCTATTTTATATAAACTATAATATTAAACTATAAATAGAATTTAAACTAGTAAGAACTAAAACTTAAGTAGAGTAAGCTATCTTAATAGTAGATAAGATAAAGGAGTTATATAAGTAATTTATAAAAGAATTAAAGTTTATCTAATAAAAAATAAAATAGTATATAAACTAAAATAGGATTATAAGACTAACCTTTAAGAGAGGAGGTAAGGTCTAATTACTTTAAAGAAAACTAAGAACTAGGGACCCCTAAATTAAAACTAAATAACTAAATAATAAGCTAGATTATAAAAAACTTAAACCCTTTATTATCAAATATAAAGTTTTAAAAGTTAACTATAAACTTAAGTTATTTAAAACTATAAAAGTTAACCTAGTTTTCTATATAGTACTATTTAACCTAGTATATAAAGATATACTTATAGAAGAATCTATTAAAGTTATAGTAGAAGAAGATATTTATAAAGCTAAGAAGATCTTAAACTTAATAGATAATAATAGTAAAATTAAGTATTTAATTAAATAGAAAAATTATAAATATAATATTAATATTTAAAAATCTATTAAATATTTAATAGGGAGTTAATAACTTCTTACTATATTTTACTAAAAATACTTAAGGAAGCCCTAGGATCTATTAATAAAGGATCTAGGATTAACTCCTAATTTACTACCTTAAAAATACTAAGTAATTATATATTACCTACTACCTACTAAATAGCTAGTATAATCTCCTTTACTCTTTTACTCTCCTCTAAACCTTAAAGTCCTTAGTAAAATAATATAATATTCTTTTATTTTAGAGAATCCCTTTATTTCTAAAGATAGGATATATAGGTAAGGGTTTTAATTAGATTATCCTCTACTTTAAAAAGATCCTTCTCTATTTAATAAGTAGTAAAAAGAGAATAAGTAACTTAGTAAGAGATTAGTATAGTTAAGGAACAGGACTAAAGAAGATCTATAAGCTAATATAATAGAGTTACTATTATATAATTTTTTTTTAATAAATATACTTCTTATAATAAAATAAGCCTACTATAAATAGATATATTTTCTTTATTAAATAATAATAAAAATATAATATATTCTCCTTCTCTTTACTCTTAGTAAAATATATTAGACTAAGACTTTAACTTTATAGGCTTTCTAAGTTAAGATAGAATTACTAGAATAATATTTTAATATATAACCTAATATACTAATTAGAGTAATATTATAATAAGATTATATAATAGGAAAAGAACTAATATATATAAAAGAATAAAGATAAGGCCTATTTATATATCTTTAAGAATAAAGACTAAAGGAGGGGAGGTATTATATTATAAACTGACTATTTTAAAGGCCTAGAGTAGTTAAATATAATAGTAAAAGATAATCTATAGAAGAACTAGGATTAATAAGAAGAGGACTAACCTAAACTAACTATTAGTTCTAGGTAGTCCTAGGTAGGACTAACTCTTAAGTTCTATTAGTCTAAGTAAGGACTAACTTAGAATAAGTATTAGTTTTTTAAAGAGCTTAGAAGAGAAATATCTATATAAACTATAGTTTACTTTATATATCTAGTTTATCTTTTAAGACTCTCTAGTAGTTAATTTAAATATAATTATATCTCTATATTTAAATATATAGTTCTTATTTATATCTTATAAATATTATTTAACTACCTTACTTTACTACTAATAGACAACTACCTCGACCCTATTACTAGTCGTATCTACTTAATATTATTAATAGGCTAGTATTAAGATTATAATATTATAGCTTATATAGGTATTTCTTTTCTAAGCTCTCTATACTAGTTACTTTTTAAAGTAGCTAACTAGTTACTTTAACTTATAATTAATTAGTTACTTATTAGTAAAAGTAATTATATAACTTATAATTTTACTATATTATACTACTTCTATATAACTTAGTTATAGCTATATTATAATATAATCTCCCCTCTCTTTTAGTCTTTATTTTTAAAAACTTATTAATTTAAATTTCTTCTTTCTCTTTATAAGTTTCTTCTTATTTAACCTTATATCTTTATTATAACTATATAAAATTATATCTCTAAATCTTATTTTTCTAAGATAATAACTTTTAAGATTAACTAAAAAGATTTAGCTTAAGTAATAAATAATATTTTTTCCTAATAATATCCTTTTAAAATACCTAAGTATTTAACTTACTTTAATTCTTATACTCCTTATAAGTATATTATAAGAGAAAAGTAATCTTATTATAATTACTATATTTCTCTTTAATAAGTTAACTATAATACTAGAAGAATTATAAACTCTACTTATAAATTTCTTTCTTTCGTTCTAGTTTTATCTCCTACTAATCTATACTATAATTAATTAATTAAAATAAAAATAGTT
Source organism: Scedosporium dehoogii (assembly GCA_002812735.1). NCBI lineage: Eukaryota > Fungi > Ascomycota > Sordariomycetes > Microascales > Microascaceae > Scedosporium > Scedosporium dehoogii. Next base: position 266,610 of record PGIR01000012.1, read on the forward strand.
CTACTTAAAATAAGAGGAAAAAGAAGCTAAAGTAAATATTACTTACTACTTTATTACTTTTAATATTATTATATCCTATATTAAGTAACTTAAAAGGAAAAAGAAGTTTTATAAGAAAAGGGCTTTAGAGGTTATTTAATTAGGGATAAAGTAAATAATAGAAAAGGATACTATAGAGAATACTACTTTTTCTATTTCTAAGCTAGAGATTAATTAGAGCCTACTAATAGATCTAGTACTATTAGATCTCTTAATTTTATTAGATTTTTTTAATAAAATATAATAAAAGATTACTAGCTTTTTACTAAATATTTAATAAGCTCTTAAATATTTTTATTATATTTAAAATTTTTCTATTTTACTAAGTATTTAACTTCTTTATTATTAATTATAGAGTTTAAGATTTTTTTAACTTCCTATATATCTTCTTCTACTTTTACTTTAATAGATTCTTTAATAACTATATTATTATATATAGGTTTTAATAATATAATATAGAAAATAGAGTTATACTTTATAGTTTCTAATAAGTTAAATTTATAGTTAACTTTTAAGACTTTCTATTTAATAGTAAATAATCCTAACTTTTTATAGTCTAACTTATTACTTAGTTATTTAGTTTTAATTTAGAGGTCCTTAGTTCTTAACTTCTTTTATAGTAACTAGACCTTACTTCTTTTTTTAAAAATTAGTTTTTTAAATTACTTATTATTAATATAATATATTATTCTTCCTTAAATAAATTATAGTTCTTTTACTTACTATTTATATAATTTCTTTATTTTATCTACTATAAAGATTACTTATTCTACTTATATTTTAGTATTTATAAGTTTAAATCTAGTTTAGAGTTTAATATTATAGTTAGTATAGAATAGTAATATTTTAAGGTTTTCTAATATATTTATATTATAAGCTCTTTAAGTTAAGGGTAATAGTAATATTTAATTATCTTATTTTTAATTAATATAATATTATAAATATATTTTAAGTATTTAGTTAGTTTACTTTACTTATCTTTATATTTTTAAATAATAGGTAGTAGACAACTTATAGTTAATTCCTATTTTATCTAATAAGCTTTACTAAAAGTATAAGATAAATACTCTATTTTTATCTAAATTGATTTCTTCTAGTAGGTTATAATTTATTACTACTATTTATAAAAATAATTTTATAGATTATAGTACTTTTATAGCTTTATTATAGGATATAAAGTAAGTATACTTTATAAGTCTATTAATTACTACTATAATATTATTATACTTAACTCCTATAACTAGATTTTTAGATATAGATAACTTAACTATAAAATTAATAATAATTTTCTATTATAATACTTTTAGTATTAGTATTAGCTAAAGTTATCTATAAAGTTTATATTATAAGTTTTTATTTCTTCTATAATATTTATATATTTTAATAAGATATTTAAGGTCTTTTATATTAATACTTATCTAGTAGATTTTATAAAAGATTTTAAAGATTTACTAGGGACTTAAGTAACTATATAGTAGAGACTTATATATTTTTATAAAGATTTACTTTATAAGTCCTCCTTCTACTATTAGTTTTCTATCTTTATATTATAAGCTATTTTTCTTTTTTAAATCTAGGTAATTTAAAGAGTCTTTATAGTATATTATTTTTTATTAATATTAATAGTCTTTAATTTATTATAGTAGCTCTAATTCTATTTTAACTTAGTAGTTAATAGCTATTATTCTTATATTTTCTTCTTTATTATAGTAAAGGATAGTACTTATTTCTTTTAATACTTTCTAAAAGTAGTCTAGCCTTTTACTAAAAGTATTAGCTTTTTTATTTTCTTTTCTTTTAATATATATAATCTTAAAATTATATTTAGATAGTTTTTTTACTTATTATACTTATCTTTAGTTAAGTTTTTTTATTATAGTAAATCCTATAAGATTTTTATAGTTAGAGTATATTATAATTAGATACTTAGCTCTAATAAGGTAGTACTTTTATTTCTTAAATGTTTTGATAATAGTTATTAGTTTTATATTAGAGATAGTATAATATAATTTAGGTCTATTAAGTTTCTTTAATATAAATATTATTAGGTGAATTTTACTATTCTTATCTTGTTATTTTAGTTATACTCTTAGAGTATAGTTTACTATATTTATTTCTAATTTAAAAGGTTTTAAGAGGTCTATTTAATAAAGTATAAAGTGTTTATATACTAATTATTTAGCTTTTTAAAATATTTTCTATTTTTTTAATTTCTATTAAAATAATTTATTTTTTTTAGTAATTTTATAAAGGTATATATATTAATATTATATTCTCTTATAAACTTTTTATAAAAGTTAAGAAATTTAAAAAATACCTTAACTTTTATAATATTAGTTAGTATTAGCTATTTTAAGATAGCTCTAACTTTTAATTCTTATATTTAGATTTTTCTAAGTTAAAGTATATATCTAAAGAAATCTACTTATTATTTATAGAACTTATATTTAATTAGTTCTATTAGTAGTTTTACTTTTTATAACTTTTATAAGACTTTATATATATATTTTTTATATTCTTTTAGTATTTTTAAGAAGATAAAAATATTATTAAAGTATATAATTATAAAGTTATTTAGATATTTTTCTAGGATATAGTTAATTATTATTTAAAAATTTATAAAAATATTTATTAATCTAAAAGATATAATTAAATACTTAAAGTATTTAAAGTATATTTTAAAGGTAGTTTTCTATTTATTATCTTTCTTAATATAGATTAAATTATAAGCTCTTTTTAAGTCTAGAGTTATAAATTACTATATTCTTTAAAATATATCTTATAGTTTTAAAATAAGTAGTAGTAGGTATTAGTTTTTAATAGTAATATTATTAAGTTATTAATAGTTTATATATATTTATAGCTTACTATTTTTCTTAAATATTTATAAGATTAAATATTTTATTAGTAATATTAAAAGTCTAATATATTTCTTTTTAAGTATTTTTATTATATATTTTTTAAGTACTTATTACTATATCTTATTTAGGTTATAGATAGGTATAAACTTTAGTTAAGTATCTTCCTTTAATAATATCTTATAGTTCTATTAGCTATATTCTAGTAATCTAGTTTCTAATTTTTTAGTAAATACTTTACTATACTTCTAGTATTTTTTTAATATATATTATATTATATTATCTAATAGTAATAATATTTTAGAGCTTATAATTGCCTTTATTATATATATTTATTTATATTTTCTTCTCCTTAGTAAGTAATTTAAATCTTTTATAGTAAGTACTTTAAAGTAAATTATTATTTTAAAAGCTTTTAGCTTACTTAAAAATAACTTTTCTAATTAATACTTCTTAGAAGCTAAGTTATTCTCTAAGCCTTATTTAATCTTATTTTAAATAAGCTAATTAGTTATTTAGTTAATCTATAAGTTCCTTATTTATAATTATAATATTTTTAGTATAATAAGGTAATTAGTAATTCTTATAATATTAAAAGAAATATAGTTAAATCTTCTAATAATAGTAATACTAAAGTATATAGTTTTAGTACTAATTATTTTACCTTTATAATTAACTAATATTCTATTATATATACTTAAAGTATAAAGCTTATCTTTTATAATTTATAGGAGCTCTAGTTTATTAATAATTATTAATAAAATAAAGTTTTCTAATATTTTACTATCTACTATAGCTATAAGTATTTAGCTTCTTATAGTAACTAGTACTTTAAAATAATAGATTAATTATTATTTTATAATACTAAGTTTTTATTTATTTTCTTAGGGTCCTAGCTCTATTATTTAAATAACTTCTTTAATAGTTAATAGTATATTATTATACTATTATTTTTATAAGTTAACTAGTTATTATTATAGTTTCTTAATCTCTTTTTACTATACTTATTAGGTTTTTCTTAATTTTAGTACTTCTTCTCTATTATTAATTAGGTCTTAAATTAGTTTTAGCTATCTATTAGTTTCTTCCTAAAGTTCTTCTTTAATTAAATTAATTTCTTTTCTAATCTTAAGTTATATTAGTCTTTTTTTATTATTTAAAGTATCTATATCTTTATTAAAGATTTCTTTAATAAATTAAAGTTATTTTTTAAGCTATTATTATAAATTAACAAAGGTATTTTCTCTTTAGCTAATTATTTTTCTTATAGTATAAACTTACTACTAGACTTCTTTTTATAATTCTTTATCTTTTTTTAAGTATTTCTTTTTATATTATTAAGCTTTATATTAAGGTTTATAATAGTTTCTTTAAGCTTATTAATTTTTTTATTAGTAGTTAGAGTATAGTATAGAGAGTTAACTTAATCTAAGATATTAAAAGTAGTTTTCTACTACTTTTAGACTTATTTCTATAGGTTATAAATACTTTTTTATTAATTTCTAATTACTTTTTTTATATCTTTTATAAAGAGTTAAGTTTTTTTTTATAAGTTATTAGTATAGAGACCTTATAGTAAGCTAATTTATTACTAAAGGTTAATTAGGTTACTTAATATCTTTAATAGTTTTCTATTATAGTATTTATTAAATTTTTAGTAAGAAGTTTTATTTTTTCTTATTTCTAGGTTACTTTTAAATTATTATTAGTTTTTTATATAAATTTATTTATCTTTTTAATATTTTTTTATATATTTTATATATTCTTCTTAGTTTTATTATCTTATAAGTATTTAAGTTTTTCTTTTTAAACTAAGCTTATAGTTAGTAGTTCTAAAGTATTCTTCTTAATAATATTATAATATAGCTATAACTAGGTCATGAGGAAGCAGTGTAATACAGTAGAACTACAAGTCATATAGTTACCTTTACTAAAAAATAACTAATTAGTTATCTTAATAAGTAACTAATTAATTATAAAGAAAAGTAACTAATTAATTAAACTATAGATTAATTTATATAGAGAACTTAGAAGAGAAATATCTATATAAACTATAAGATCTTCCTTATATCTAGTTTATCTTTTAAAACTCTCTAGTAGTTAATTTAAATATAATTATATCCCTATACTTAAATATATACTTCTTATTTATATTTTATAAATATTATTTAACTACCTTACTTTATTAATAATAAATACTTATACCCTATATACTAGCTATACTTACTTAATATAGTAATAAGCTAGTATATAAATTATAATATATTAACTACTTCTATTTAGTAAGTAATTTTATTAAGGAATATTAATATCTAAAAATTATAATATTTAAAAAAAAAAGCTACTTACTATTCTAAACTCTAAGGTAGATAATAAAGTTAAGATATTAGAAGTTACTATATTTACTATTAAAGTTAATAATAATTCTAATAATAATAAAGATAATAATAATATTATTATTTAATAGCTATAAGAAGCTATAAATAAGTAGGAAGTAAAGATAAAAGATATAAAATAGTTTATTACTTAGTAATAAAATATAATTAATTAAATCTAATAATATATTATTTAGCTAAAATAGATAATCTAATAGTTAAATACTAATCTAATAGTTTAGGAAAATAGTATACCTTAAATACTCTTTAGCTAACTCTAGATATCTATTAAATCTAAACTTAAAATTATAGTATTTAATAAATATAAATAAAACTAGTAAAAGTTATAGAGATTTTTAATTTAAATAAAAACCTTTTTATATTATTATAAAGATTAATTTTATAATAAAGCTAATAAAGTTACTACTATAGCCTAATACCTTATAGATAATATATTTATATAGTTTAAACTAATTCTTTAAAACTATTTTAAAAATAATAAAATTATATAAAGAATAGAAACTATTAAAATTTTTAATAAGTATAAAATATTTAAGGAGGCCTTTAAGGAAGCCTTTAGCAAATTAAATAAATAATAAACTATAATTTAATAACTTAAGAAATTAAGATAAAAGAGATCTACTACTAAATATATAACTAAGTTTAAGTAGATTACTATATACTTTAAGTAAGAAGATAACCTCCTAAAAAATATTTTTTATAATAGATTAAAGGAAGATATTAAAGATAAACTTTATAAAATAGAGGTATTTAAATAATTAATAGATTATATTAAATTTACTATTAAGATTAATAATTAATTATATAAGTAATAATAGTAGAAGTAGGGCTAGGCTCTAACTAAGGATTATAAGCTTTAGGCCTAAGCTAATATTAAGTATAAGTAAAGTAATAGTACTACCTTATAGAGGACCTATTTAAGACTTATAAAACTAGGAGCTAGTAATAAGAAAACTATTTCTAAAATATTTAAAAATAAAATTAGTAAATATTATATATATAGAAAAATTAGATATTTTACTAGGGATTACTAAAGTATAAAAAAAATATTTAGGTAAGATAAAGGTAAGAAAACTAACTAGAAACCTATATTAAAAGAAAAGAATTAATAATTTAAAGTTAATATAGTAAGCTATAAATTAATATTATAAATTATATATTATAATAATAATTATACTACCTACTAAAGTAAAAAAGAAGAAATAAGATAATACTTTAAAAAACCCTAAACCTTTAAAATAATAAAATAAGAGGAAATTACTTAGATCCTAGAAATTAAAGATAAGATTAAAGAAATTATAAAGGAAATATTAGAAACCTTTAAGATTGTAAAGTAAGAAGACTTATTATATTAATAATATTATAAAGAAGTATATTAATACTATTATAATATACTAAAATTACTTTAATAGATTATTTATAAGATAAAACTAGAAGAGCTTATAAAGAAAAGAGAGAAAGGAATATTTTATAAATACCTAATTAGATAAATATAACTCTTTAAACTAAATTTAAAAAAAGACTTTATAATGATAAAATAATTAATAATAAAAGAAAGTTAGGAAGACTATTAATAATAGATAACTTAATAATAAAGAGATTAATAAATTATAACCTAATACTAAGGAATAAGTAGAAGTAGAATTAATAATTTATTTTAAAAATAGTAAAATATAGATATAATAAGTAATTTAATTAACTTATAGATATAAGTTAACTAATTATAATATTTATTTCTTAAAAGTAAATAATATAAGTTTTAAAAATAGTTTAATATATTAAATAAAAGAATAAGTAATAAAGTTAATTATCTAAAAATAAAAATTAATATTATAGAAAATATAGGACTTAATATAAGTACTAAATTAGATAATTTCTAAGATATTATTAAAAAGAAGTATAGTATATAATTTATAAAAGATAAAGACCTATAAAATAATAATAGATAATATATATAATAAAAAATTAAAATTTAATTTAAATTAATATTAGAAGAGTTATAAGAATTTAAAGATAAAGTTAAAAAAACTATTAATAAAATAAAGTAAAGAATTTAGGAAATTAATAATAAAAGAGTAAAAATAGCTATATAATAATATAAAAGAGATATAAAAGCTATTAAACTTAAAGAAAACATTAAAGTATAATAAGAGTAGATTAAAGGTCTATAAGAAGTAGTAATAGTATTTAGAAAATAGTATAATAAAATAAGTAAATTTAATTATAAATAATAATAAGCTATAAAAGAAATAATATTAAAGATAAAATAAAGGTCTAAGGAGATTAAATAAGAATTTAATATTATAAAAAGATAATTAATCTACTATTTTAAAATACTTATTATTATATAAAGATAAATACTTATAGCCTTAATAGATAGTAAAGTATAAGGAAATTTTATTTTATTAATAATTATTAATAAGTTAAAACTCCTATAGATTATAAAAAATAAGCCTTATATTTTAATTATATATAATAAAATACTAATTAATTATAAAAGTAAAGTAATTAGTATTAAGACTATATACTTTAGTATTACTATTATTAGAAAACTTAATTATATATCTTTTAATATTATAAAAATTATTAGTTATTTTATTATATTAAGAATACTACAGTTATAGATAAAGAACTATAAATTAACTAAGTAATTAATTAACTTACTTAAAATAAGATTAAGTAAAGCTTAGAAAATAACTTAGCTACTAAAAAATATTAATTAAAAGAGTTATCTTTAAATAAACTAAAAGCCTTTAAAATAATAATTTACTTTAAAGTATTTATTATAAAAGATTTAAATTATCTACTAAAAAAAAAAGATATAAATAAATATATATAATAAAAGTAATTATAAGTTTTAAAATAATATTATTATTAGATAATATAATAAAATATATACTAAAAAAATATTAGAAATATAGTAAAGTATTTACTAAAAAACTAAAAACTAAATTACCTAAATATAGCTAATAAGATTATAAGATATTATTAAAAGAAAGTACTTAATTAAAGTTTATATTTATCTATAATCTTAATAAAATATAGTAGTAAATATTAAAAGAATATATAAAAAAGATATTAAAAAAGAAATATATTAGATTTTTAATATTACTAGTAAGTTATTTAATCTTTTAGATTCTTAAAAAAAATAGTAAACTATAAATATATATAAATTATTAATAATTTGATAATATTATTATTAAAAATTAATATTTATTACTATTTATTTTAAAATTATAAAATATATTTTAAAAGTATAGTAATTTATAATTCTAAATTTAAAAAGAATATATAATTTAATTTATATTAAGGAAGATAATAAATAGAAAATTACTTTTAAAATATATTTTAAATATTTTAAATATTTAATTATACTTTTTAGATTAATAAATATCCTTATAAGTTTTTAAACTATAATTAACTATATTCTATATAAATATTTAGATAACTTTATAATTATATATTTTAATAATATCCTTATCTTTTTAAAAATAATAAAAAGATATAAAAAGTATATATATAAAGTCCTATAAAAGCTATAAAATATAAAACTACTAATAAAACTAGCTAAATATAAATTCTATAAGTAATAAGTAGATTTCCTTAAATATATAATCTAACCTAGAAAAATCTAAATATAAAAATTAAAGATTAGAGTTATCTTAAAATAGCTAATATTAATTAATATTATAGAAGTTAAAGTATTTCTTAGATTTTTTAATTTTTATAAGAGGTTTATAAGAGGCTATAATATTAATATATATATTCTTATAGAACTTACTAAAAAGAATAAACTATTTTAATGAGAAATAAAAAAATAGAAAATATTCTAAAAAGCTAAGTAATTAGTATATAAATAATTTATATTTTACTAAGTAGACTTCTTAAAACTCTTTAAATTAGAAATAGATATATTAGATTATATTCTAAGAGTATAATTAGGATAATAAGATAAAAATAGTAAAGTTTACTTAATAATATTTATATTAAAGAAACTTAATAGATTTAAATTATATTATATTATCTTTAATAAGGAATTAATTACTATTATTAAAGTATTTAAGAAATAGAAATATTATTTTATTAGAATTAAATATCTAATTATAATATACTCTAATTATAAGAATCTTATAAGATTTATTATAATAAAGGAACTTAATTAAAGATAAATATAATAAGTAGAAGAACTATTTAAATATAACTTTAAGATTATATATTTTAAGGGAAAAGAAAATAGAAGAGTTAATATCTTTAGTAAAAGGTTAGATTACTTTTAGAAAGTATTAAAAGAAATAAGTACTATCTTTTATTATAATAAAAAAGGAAACCTATAATAATTAGCTATAAGCTATTAAATATAATAAATTAACCTTATTATAAAAGAAATTAAAAACTATTATATAAACTTTAGATTATAAAGTTAAATATAAGCTTAAGAGTAAACTTAAATAATAGTATTTCTAAATCTTATTAAAAGGTTTATCTAAGTTATTTATCAAATATTACTTAATAGATATTTTAAAATTATAAAAACTATAAAAAAAATATTTAAAAGATATTATATCTTATATTTTAAAAAAGTAATTATTAAAGTTATAGCTAAATATTCTTAATATAAAAAGAATAAAAGTTAATTTTATAAATTCTATAGATAACTATAATTAATACTAGTATTTAAAATACTATAGTAAAAGATTATAATTAATTTTATTATTAAATTACTATTATTAAAAGATCTAGCTACTAAAATAAAATATAATAGTATTATAATAATATTTAATAAACTAATAAAGTATATTTACTTTATACCTTATAATAAAGTAATAAAGATATTATAATTTACTAAATTATTCTTATAAATAGTTATAGTAAATTATAACTTATTAGAAGAAATTAACTTAAATAGAAGTAGATTATTTATTTTTTACTTTTAGTAAAATCTATTAAATAAAATAGAAATTAATTATAAAGTATTTATTATCTATTATTTAGAAATATAAAAGTAAGTAAAATAAATAAATTAGATATTTAAAATATATTTATAATATTATATTAATTAAGAATAAGATAATTAAATATTATTATTACCTTTAGTTTAAAGAGTTTATAATATAAGTATATTAGAAAGTATTTAAATATTATTACTCTATATAAACTATAATATTAAACCTAGAAAAGGATTTAAATTAGTAAGTATTAAGATTTAAATAGAATAAATAATCTTTATAATAAATAAAATAAAAAAATTATATAAGTAATTAGTTAAAGAATTATAATTTATTTAAGAAAGAATAAAGTATTATACTAATAATAAGTAGCTTAAGGGATTAATCTTTAAAAAAGGAAGTAAGGTTTAGTTACTATAGAAGAAACTAGAAACTAAAAATCCCTAAATTAAAACTAAATAACTAAATAATAAATTAGACTATAAAAAGTTAGAACTATTTACTATTAAATAAAAAGTCTTAGAAGTTAACTATAAATTTAACTTACTAGAAAATATAAAATATAATCTAGTTTTCTATATTATATTTTTAGAACTTATATATAATAATATACCTATTAAAAAATCTATTAAAGTAAAAATAGAAAAAGATATATAAAAAGCTAAGAAAATTTTAAACTTTATAATTAATAATAAAAAGATTAAATATTTAATAAAATAAAAAAATTTTAAATATAGTAAAAATACTTAAAAGCTTATTAAATATTTAATAAAATACTAGTAATTTCTTATTATATTTTATTAGAAGAATTTAATAAAACTAAGAGATCTAATAGTACTAGATCTATTAGTAAGCTCTAATTAATCTCTAACTTAGAGATAGAGGAGGTAGTATTCTCTATAATATTCTTTTCTATTACCTACTCTATTTCTAACTAAATAATTTCTAAAGCCCTTTTCTTATAGAACTCCTTTTCCTTTTTAAGTTACCTAGTATAGGATATAGTAGTATTAAAAGTAGTAAGGTAGTAAATAATATCTACCTTAGCCTCCTTCTCTTCTTATTCTAGATAAAACTACTCTTATTTTAATTAATTAATTATAAAATAAATTAATAAAAAATAAAACTAGAAAAGAAAGAAAACTTATAAGTAGAATCTATAACTCTTTTAGTATTATAGTTAACTTAATACAGGGAAATATAGTAATTATAATGAGATTATTCTTTCTTTATAATATATTTATAGGGAGTATAGAAATTAAAATAAGTTAAATATTTAGGTATTTTAAAAAGATATTATTAAAAAAGAATATTATCTATAGCCTAAGCTAAATATTCTTAGTTAATCTTAAAAGTTATTATTTTAGAAAAATAAGATTTAGAAATATAATTCTATATAATTATAATAGAAATATAGAATTAAGTAGAAAGAAACTTATAAAGGAAGGAGAGGCTTAGGGCTAATAGGTTTTTAGAGATAAAAACTAAGGAAGAGGGGAGATTATATTATAATATAGCTATAATTAGGTTATAAGGAAGTAGTATAATATAGTAGAATTATAAGTTATATAATTACCTATATTAAGAAGTAATTAATTAGTTATCTTAATAAGTAACTAATTAATTATAAAAAAAAGTAAGTAGTTAATTAAACTAAGAATTAACTTATATAGAGAGCTTAGAAGAGAAATATCTATATAAACTATAAGATCCTCCTTATATCTAGTTTATTTTTTAAGACTCTCTAATAGTTAATTTAAATATAACTACACCCCTATATTTAAATATATACTTCTCACCTATATTTTATAAACACTATTTAACTACTTTACTCTATTAATAATAAGTACCTATACCCTATATACTAGTTACACCTACTTAATATACTAATAAGCTAGTATATAGATTATAATATAAGTCCTTACTTTATATACTATTAAGCTATCTAGCTTCCTAGAGAAAATAGGGAACTATTTCTATATTAACCTCCTCTAATAAGTATATAAGGACCTAATACCTAGCTAGGAAATAATAAACCTATAGCTTCTATTTATTATAATTAATAGTAAAGATAAGTAGGTAGTAGACAAGATCTATTATACCTATATTAAGAAAGTTAGGTATAATTCTTACTATAAATTCCTTATATAGTAGAGAGGCTATAATATACTAATATAGAAACTACTATATAAATTTATAGATATAGAAGCTTTTAAAAAATTTAAATCTATCTATAGCTTAGTAGAAGTAAGTAATAAGCTAAGAGCTACCTATAAAAGATAAGAGAAATATAAGTATAAGAAAATAGGAGTATATAAGTAGTAGTAATACCTTTATCAAACTTAACTTTATTTACTTTAAAATAAAAAAAAAAGAGAAAAAGAATAAAAGCCTATACTACTAAGCATACAGGAGCCTACTTATCCTCATCCTTATCCTCATCCTTATTTATTAGCTCACTATTAGCTACTCCCTCTAGGGTAGTAATATAAGTAGTAAGGTTAATAAACTATATAGTAGAGGGAGTAGTAGTAGCTACTTTAGAGGTAGGAGGGGGGGGAGGGGCTAGTATATTACTACTAAGAGTATATACTATAGTACTACTAGTTTAGGTGTAGAGGTATTAGTAAGGGGTTAGTAAGAAGGGGGGTAGAGCGAGAAGAAGATATATAGAGGAACTAAACTAGTATTGTCTAATATCTAGAAGTTCTTCTAAACCCTAGTTACTCTAATTAAGAGCTCCTATATATATTACTACTATAAGAGTATAGTAGTAATATAGTTCCTTTTATAGAAAATATAGTATACTTACTATATAATAAGCTATATAAGATCATAGTACTAGCTAGTATTATAGTAGTAAGTATAAGCTCTATAGCCTTATAGCTAGCTAATATAATTCTAGTAGTAACTATTAGCCTAGATATAGTAAAAGTATAGCTCTGTCTAGTAGGGGCTTATATTTTTAGGAGTACTAGGAGAGGGTATAGTAGGAGTAGGTAGTATAATAAAGTTAAGAATAAAAGTAATAGCTACTAAGGGTATATTAGTAAGGAGAGGTATATTATTAAGGAGAGGTATAAGTAGCTAGGGAGGAAGGAGTAGGGTAAGAGGGGTAGTAGAGGTAGTAGGAGGGGTATTATTAAACTTAAGGGAGGAATAGTAGGGTATTAGTAATTTAGAAATAATATATATAAGCTTAAGTAAGCTATATAATAACTTACTCTTTAAGAGAGTAAGTAGTATTTTAGTAGGGGGGGGATATAGCTATTAAGATATAAGGAGAGTAAATTTAAACTTAATCTAGATTATTAGTATTATAATTAATATAGTAAATACTAAGAAAAAGTATTATAGTAGGTCCTAGAAGAAGAACTATAGAATAGAAAAGGATAAAGTATAATAGGCTTACTTTTTAAAAGCTTTAGACCTCCTAAATAGGAAGAAAAAAGGGGAAGAAGGGAAGAAGAGAAATAAATAGGTAGCTAGAAAATTAAATATAAGAAATACTAGAAGCTAGGTCAGGTCTATATTCCTAGAAGGAAGGTAATATCTATAAGCTCTTAGAATTAAGTAAGCTAGAAATAGAAGGAATACCTAGTACCTAGATCTAGTATAATAGTTAAAATATTTTAGGTATTCTAGACACCTACTCTACCTAGCAGTAGCACCCCTACTATAGTCCCCTATAGTATTAGAAAAGAAAAGGGAAAGCTTATATAAAAAGCTATACTTATAGGTTAAAGTATTAATATAACTAATATAATTAGTCTACCTATATAGAGAGGGGACAGTGGCTATAAGTATAATAGTAGTTATAGTAATTACTATATTTACTTTAGTAATAAGAAATTAGAGCTACTATAGATAAATAAGAAGCCCTCCCTTATATAAGCACCTATAGCTATAGATCTTATAGTTATAGATAAGGAGGGTTTAGCTTTACTATACTTATAGAATAGTCCTTCTCTTTCCTTTCCCTCCTTATCAAATAATACTACTATTTCTCTATACTAAGGGATATACTAGTAAACAACTCCACACCTTATAATAGTTATTATATAAAACTAAATATTTATAGCTTTAATAGATAGTAGAATATAAAGAAATTTCATCTTATTAATAATTATTAATAAATTAGAACTCCTATAGATTATAAAGAATAGGCCTTATATTTTAATTATATATAATAAAATACTAGTTAACTATAATAGTAAAATAATTAATATTAAGATTATATACTTTAGTATTATTATTACTAGAAAACTTAATTATATTCCTTTTAATATTATAAAAATTATTAATTACTTTATTATATTAAGAATATTATAGTTATAGATAAAAAACTTATAAATTAACTAAGTAACTAATTAACTTATTTAAGATAAAATTAAGTAAAGCTTAAAGAATAACTTAGCTTCTTAAAAGTATTAACTAGATAGTTAACTATTAAGTAAGCTAAGAGCCTTTAAAATAATAATCTACTTTAAAATATTTATTATAAAAAATTTAAATTACTTACTAAAAAAAATATAAATAAATATATATAATAAAAGTAATTATAAACTTTAAAATACTATTATTACTAGATAATATAATAAAATAGATATTAAAGAAATACTAGAAATATAGTAAGGTATTTATTAAAAAATTAAAAACTAGGCTATCTAAATATAGCTAGTAAGACTATAAAATATTACTAAAAGAAAGCACTTAATTAAAGTTTATATTTATTTATAATTTTAATAAAATATAGTAATAAATACTAAAAAAATATATAGAAAAGATATTAAAAAAAAGATATATTAGACTTTTAATATTACTAATAAGATATCTAATTCTATAAGTATTTAAGAAAAATAGTAAATTATAAATATATATAGACTATTAATAATTTAATAATATTATTATTAAAAATTAATATCTACTATTACTTATTTTAAAATTATAGAATATATTTTAAAGAGTATAATAGTTTATAATTCTAGATTTAAAAAGAAGTTATAACTTAATTTATATTAAGGAAAGTAATAAATAAAAAACTCTTTTTAGAATATATATTAGGTATTTTAAGTACTTAGTTATACCTTTTAAAATAATAAATACATCTATAAGCTTCTAAATAATAATTAACTATATACTATAAACATATCTAAATACCTTTATAGTTATATACTTAGATAATATTCTTATCTTCTTAAAAATACTTAAAAAATATAAAGAATATATATACTAAGTCCTATAAAAGTTATAAAATATAAAACTACTAGTAAAACTAGCTAAATATAAATTTTATAAGTACTAAGTAGATTTTTTTAAATATATATTTAAATTTAGGAAAATCTAAATATAAGAATTAAAGATCTAAGCTATCTTAAAATAGCTAGTACTAATTAATATTATAGAAGTAAGAGGATTTTTTAGAGTTTTTAACTTCTATAGAAGGTTTTTTAGAAAGCTATAATACTAATATATAAGCTTTTATAAAACTTACTAAAAAGAATAAACTATTTTAATAAAAATTAAATAAATAAAAAGTATTATAAAAAGCTAAATAATTAATATATAAATAGCCTATATTTTACTAAATAGATTTTATAAAACCCTTTAAATTAGAAATAAATATATTAAATTATATCCTAGGAATATAACTAGGATAATAAGATAAGAATAGTAGAGTTTACTTAATAATATTTATATTAAAGAAACTTAATAGATTTAAACTATATTATATTATTTTTAATAAAGAACTAATAACTATTATTAAAGTATTTAAAAAATAGAAATACTATTTTATTAGAGCTAAGTACTTAATTATAGTATACTCTAATTATAAAAATCTTATAAGATTTATTATAATAAAGAAACTTAACTAAAGATAAGTATAATAAATAAAAGAACTATTTAAATATAACTTTAAGATTATATATATTAAAAAAAAAGAAAATAAAAAGACTAATACTTTTAGCTAAAGATTAGACTATTTCTAGAAAATATTAAAGGAAGTAAGTATTATCTTTTACTATAATAAAAAAAGAAACTTATAATAATTAACTATAAACTATTATATATAATAAGTTAACTCTATTATAAAAGAAATTAAAAACTACTATATAGATCTTAAACTATAAAACTAGATATAAACTTAAAGGAGGACCTAAATAATAGTACTCCTAAACCTTATAAAGAAGTTTATCTAAACTATCTATAAAGTACTATCTAATAGTTACCCTTAAATTATAAAAATTATAAAAAAAGTACTTAATAAATACTATATCCTATACTTTAAAAAAGTAATTACTAAGGTTATAGCTAAATATCCTTAGTATAGAAAAAATAAAAGTTAACTTTATAAATTATATAGATAATTATAACAAATATTAATACCTAAAGTATTATAATAAAAGATTATAATTTATTACAATCTATACACCAGCTCGTTAGTATATCAGGTAGGTACAGCTAGTGTATGGGGCGTAGGTGCCTGTTATTAGTAAAGCGAGGTAGTCGAGTAGTAATTATAAGATATTTGATGAGAAGTGTGTATTTAAGTATAGGGGTGTAGTTGTACTTGAATTGACTACTAGAGAGTCTTGAAGGACAAACTAGATATAAGGAGGATTCTATAGTTTATATAGATATTTCCCTTCCAAGCTCTTTAAGGGACCAATATCCATCCTAAGTCAGTCCTTACTTAGACTAACAGGACTTATAAGTTAGTCCTATCTAGGACTGCCTAGGACTACTAGTTGGTCCAGGTTGGTCCTCTTCTCATTAGTCCTAGTTCTTCTATAGATTATCCTTTTCTACTATACCTAACTACCTGGTCCTCTAAAATAGTTAGCTTATAACATAATATCTCCCCTCCTTTAGTCTTTATCCTTAAAGACCTATAAGTAGGTCTTATCCCTATTCCTCTATATATATTAGTTCTTTCCCTATTATATAACTTTATAGTAATATTACTTTAATTAGTATATTAGGTTACATATTAAAACACTATCCTAGCAACCCTATCTTAACTTATAAAGCCCATAAAGTTAAAGCCTTAGTTTAATATATTTTTACTAAGGGTAAGAAGAAGGAGAATATATTATATTCCTATTATTATTTAGCAAAAAAGATATATCTTTTCACAGTAGGTTTATCTTATTATAGGGAATATACTTATTAGAAAAAGTTATATAATAGTAATTTTGTTATATTAGTATGTAAGCTCTTCCTGCCCTTGTTCTTTAGTCCTGCTAATTTTTTTTTCTTATAGTTACTTATTCCCTCTCTACTACCTGTAGGGTAGAGGAGGATCTTTCTAAAGCGGAGAGCAACTTAGTTAAGGCCCTTGCCCATATATCCTATTTATAAAAATAGAGGGATTCTTTAAAATAGAAGAATACTGCTTTATTCTATTAAGGACTTTAAGGATTAGAGGAGAGTAAGGGGATAGAGAAGGCTATACTAGCTATTTAGTAGGTAGTAGATGATGTATAGTTACTTGGCACCTTTAGAGTAGTAGATTAAGAGTTAATCCTAGATCCTTTACTAATAGATCCTAGGGCTTCCTTAGATGTTTTTAGTAGAATGCTATAAGAAGTTATTAGCTCCCTACTAAATATTTAATAGGTTCCTAAGTATTTTTACTATATTTAAAATTTTTCTATTTAACTAAATATTTAACTTTTTCATTATTAACTATAGAATTTAAAATCTTCTCTACTTCCTATATATCTTCTTCTACTTCTACCTTAATAGATTCTTTAGTAGGTATATTGTTATATGTAGGTTCTAAGAGTATAATATAGAAAACTAGGTTATAGTTTATAGTTTCTAGTAAGTTGAGTTTGTAGTTAACTTCTAAGATCTTTTGTTTGATAATAAATAGTCCTAATTTTTTATAATCTAATTTATTACTTAATTATTTAGTTTTGATTTAGAGGTCCTTAGTTCCTAATTTCTTTTATAGTAACTAAACCTTACTTCTCCTTTTAAAAGTTAGTTTTTTAAGCTGCTTATTATTAGTGTAGTGTTTTATTTTTTCCTAAATAAACTATAGTTCTTTAACTAACTGCTTATGTAATTTCTTTATTTTATCTGCTGTAAGGATTGCTTGCTCTACTTAAGTCTTAGTACCTACTAGTTTAAATCTTTCCCTAGGTTTGATATTGTAGTTTATATAGAATGGTGATGTTTATATACTTTCTAATACATTTATATTATAAGCTCTCTAGGCTAAGGGTAATAATAATACCTAGTTATCTTGTTCCTAATTAATATAGTATTATAGATATATCTTAAGTATTTAGTTTATTTATTCTACCTGCCCTTATATTTCTAGGTAATAGGTAGTAGATACTTTATAGTTAATTTCTATTTTGTCTAATAAGCTTTACTAGAAGTATAAGATAAATAACCTACCTCTATTTAAGTTAATTTCTTCTAGTAGGTTGTGGTTTGCTATAACTGTTTATAGGAATAGTTTAGTAAACTATAGTGCTTTTATTGCTTTATTATAGGGTATAAAGTAGGTATACTTTATAAGTTTATTGATTATTACTATAATGCTATTGTACTTTATTCTAGTAGCTGGATCCTTTGATGGTAGTAGTTTAATAATAAAGTTAATAGTAATCTTCTACTATAGTATTTTAGGTACTAGCATTAATTGTAGTTATCTATAGGGTTTATAGGGTCGACTTTTATTTTTTCTATACTAAGGACATTTAACTATGACTTTAGTAGTTACCTTCTTAAGGTATAGGATATAGTATCCCTTAGGTACTTTCCTTATAGTTTTTATAATTTTAGGGTGTCTATTAAGTAGTGCTTTATAAATAGCTTTAATAAACTTTTCAGTAAGATTTAGTAGTACTATTATCTAAGTTTGCCCTTAGGTTTACATTTAGTCTTATAGTCTAAGGTTTACATAGTAATTCTTAATTTCTTCTATAATAGGGTTAACTTATTATATTTAGTAGCTTATTGCTAATTACTATAGGTTTCCTTCCTTATTATAGTAAAGGATAGTACTTATTTCTTTTAATATTTTCTAGAAGTAGTCTAGTCTTCTACTAAGGGTATTAGCTCTCCTATTTTCTTTTCCTTTAATATATATGATCTTGAAGTTGTATTTGGATAGTTTTTCTACCTATTATACTTATCTTTAGTTAAGTTCTTTTATTGTAGTAAATCCTATAAGATTCTTATAGTTAGAGTATACTATAATTAGATACTTAGCTTTAATAAGGTAGTATTTCTATTCCTTAAATGCTTTAATAATAGCTATTAGTTCTTTATTAGGGATAGTATAGTATAACTTAGGTCTGTTGAGTTTCTTTGATATAAATGTTATTAAGTGAACTCTACTGTTCTTATCTTGTTATCCTAGTTGTACTCCTAGGGTATAGTCTGATATGTCTGTCTCTAATTTGAAGGGTTTTAAGAAGTCTGCTTGGTAGAGTATAGGTTGTTTATATACTAATTGCTTAGCTTTCTAGAATGCCTCCTGCTCTTCTATTCCCTATTAAAATAGTTTATCCTTCTTAGTTAGCTTGGTAAGGGTGTGTATGTTAGTACTATAGCCTTTTATAAACCTCCTATAGAAGTTAAGAAATCTAAGGAATATTCTAACTTCTATGATATTAGTTAGTACTAGCTATTTTAAAATAGCTTTAACCTTTAATTCCTATATCTGGATTTTCTTAGGTTAAAGTATATATCTAAGGAAATCTATTTATTATTTGTAGAATTTATACTTAGCTAGTTCTACTAGTAGTTTTATATCTTACAACTTCTATAGGACTTAGTATATATATTCCTTATATTCTTTAAGTATCTTTAAGAAGGTAAGGATATTGTTAAGGTATATAATTATAAAGTTATCTAGGTATTCTTGTAGGATGTGGTTGATTATTATCTAGAAACTTATAAGGGCATTTATTAATCTAAAAGGTATAACTAAGTATTTAAAGTACCTAAGGTATATCCTAAAGGCAGTCTTCTACTTATCACCTTCCTTAATATAGATTAAGTTATAATCTCCTTTTAAATCTAGAGTTATAAACTATTATATTTCTTAAAGTATATCTTATAGTTTTAAAATAAGTAGTAATAGGTATTGATTTTTGATAGTAATATTATTAAGTTATTAATAGTCTATATATATTTATAGTCTACTATTCTTCTTAGGTACCTATAAGATAGGGTATCCTACTAGTAATATTAAGGGTCTAATATATCTTTTCTTTAATATCTTTCCTATATATTCTCTTAGTACTTATTACTATATTTTATTAAGGTTATAGATAGGTATAAACTTTAGTTAAGTACCTTCCTTTAATAATATCTTATAATCTTACTAGCTATATTTAGGTAGTCTAGTTTCTAATTCTTTAGTAAATACCTTACTGTATTTCTAGTATTCCTTTAGTATATATTTTATTATGTTATCTGGTGGCAATGGTGTTTTAGAGCTTATAATTGCCTTTATTATATATACTTATTTGTATTTTCTTCCTTTTAGTAAGTAATTTAAATCTTTTATAGTAAGTGCTTTAAAGTAAATTATTATTCTAAAGGCTCTTAGCTTACTTGAAAATAACTCTTCTAGTTAATATTTCTTAGGGGCTAAGTTATTCTCTAAGCCTTACTTAGTCTTATTCTAAGTGAGCTAATTAGTTACCTAGTTAATTTGCAGGTTCCTTGTCTATAACTATAGTATTCCTAATATAATAGGGTAATTAGTAGTTTCTATAATATTAAAAGATATATAATTAGGTCTTTTAGTGATAGTAATACTAAGGTGTGCAGTCTTAGTACTAACCACCCTGCCTTCGTAGTTGACTAATGTTCTGTTGTATGTGACTAGGGTATAAGGCCTGTTCTTCATGATCCATGGGAGTTTTAACTTATTGATAATTATTAGTGAAATAAAATTTCCTTATACTCTACTGTCTACTAAGGCTATAAGTATTTATCCTTATATAGTGAGTAGTACTTTAAAGTAAGGGATTAGTTATCCTTTTATAATATTAAATTCTTATTTAATCTCTTTAGATCCTTATCCTATCTTTAATATTATTTTTTCTATAGCTTATTGCTGTTTATAGTTGATTTTGACTATCTTATTATATTATTCTCTAAGTGCTACTACTATCTCTTATAGGGCTTCAATCTGCTTCTATTATACTTCAACTTTTCCTTCAAGTTTATTGGCTTCTATTCTTCTATTATACTACTATATAGCTATCTCTACTCTTTTTTTATTAATTTCCTAAATCTTTTACTTTATTTTATAGATAGCTTCTTTAGCCTTATCTTTAAATTCCTATAGTTCTTCTAGTATTAGTTTAAGTCAGTTTTCAATCTTATACTATGTAGGTCATCTGTTATTATTCTACAGATCTTCGTCTTTTATAAATTGTGTGCTATATTTCTTTTTAATAGTGTTTTGGAAATTGTCTAATCTAATACTTGTAGTGAGTCCTATATCTTCTGCAATTTTGATCTTTGTCCTCAGGCAGTTGACTTCATTACTTACTCTTTTATCTAATATATTAAGCTATTCTTGTAGCTTATATTACTTGCTTTTAGGGAGTAGGTATTATAGTTAGTTAACCTATATCTATAAGTTAATTAAGTTATTTATTATATCTATATTTTATTGTGCTTAGGATAGGTTGCTGGTTCTGCTTCTGCTTATTCCTTAATATTTGGTTATAGTTTGTTAGTCCCTTTGCTATTAAGCTATCTATTATTAGTATTCTTCTTAACTTTCTTCTGTTATTAGCTACTTTGTTGTTGTAGAGTCTTTATCTAAGTCTAGTTCAAGGAGTTATACTTACCTAATCAAGTGCTTATATAGTATTTTTTTTTCTTTTTTCTTTATAAGTTCTTCTAATTTTAATTTATAAGTAATCTATTAAAGTAATCTAAGTATATAGTAATAATATTAGTATACTTCCTAGTAGTATTATTTATATAATAGGTCTTCTTATTTTAAGGTTTTAAAGGGTTCTAGTATCTCCTTTATAGTTTCTTTAACTCTATCCTTAATCTCTAGGATCTAAGTGATTTCCTCTTATTTTATTATTTTAAAGGTTTAAGGCTTTTTAGAATAGTAGCCTGCTCTATCTTTGTTGCTTTGGTGTATGTAGTAATTATTGTTGTAATATATAGTCTAGGATAGAGACTTATAGTTTATTTTATTAGCTTTAAATTATTGGTTTCTCTTTTTAGGTATAGGCTTCTATCCTATCCCTTAGTTCTAGTCTTATCTAAAGGTCTTTTTACTACTTTAGTATTTTTATATAAAGTATCTATACTTTCTATATATATAGTATTTACTAATCTTGTCCTTAAGTGCTTTAGGGATAACTTTTTTATAGTTAGCTTCTAACTTTATAGGTCCTAAGTAGGTTCCTTATATAGTACTTTTCTTATTATACTACTGCTTCTTCTTAGGTATATAGAACTATTTAGGCTTCTTCTTCTTTAGTTATTATATATATTGTTAGTTATTAATGTATATAGCTATAGTAATATATTTAGCTAGGCTATCTAATCAGTCAAGTTTTATAATCTCATCTTTAATATCATCCTTTAGTCTTTTATAGAATAAGGCCTTTAGGGGTTCTTCTTCCTATTTAAGGTATAAGGTAGTCTATTAGAATTCTATTATAAAAGCTAAAGCTAACCTCTTTTGTTAGAGGTTATATAGCTTTTGTTTATTAGCTCTATCTTTATCTAAGTCTCTAAAAGCATCCTTTAATACTTCTTTAAACTTAGTGTAGCTGCTGAAAATTTTATCTATAGCTTCTTCTTAGTTATTAGGGTTGTTTCTAAGGTAGTCCCTTATTGTGGGTTTAAACTATGCTATAGTATTTCCTATTAGGAAAGATGCTACTACTAGTACCTTATCCTTTAGCTTGATGAGCTCTAGGTAGTAGTAGAGGAGGTAGGCCTAAACCTAGGTTAAGAATTTGTAAAGATTTTCCTTTATTTTATTGAATTTTTTAGGAGCTTCGATCTTAAAGTGTAGGTAGGTTACTTAGTCTTTAAGTCCTTTAACTTTTCCTAAGGTATTCTTAAAGTAAGCTTTAAGCTAATCTTTCTCCTTCTAAAACTTATTAATTATCTTCTTTAAATCTTCCTAAAAAGTAATACTTCCTTTAGAAGTTAATATCTTTATTAGTAGTATATACTTAATAGGGTTACTTACTAAATAGAAGTAGTTAATATATTATAATCTATATACTAGCTCATTAGTATATTAAGTAAATATAGCTAGTATATAGGGTATAAGTACTTGTTATTAGTAAAGTAAGGTAGTTAAATAGTAATTATAAGATATTTAATGAGAAGTATATATTTAAGTATAGGGGTGTAGTTATATTTGAATTAACTACTAGAGAGTTTTAAAGGATAAACTAGATATAAGGAGGATTCTATAGTTTATATAGATGTTTCCCTTCTAAGCTCTCTAAGGGACTAATATCCATCTTAAGTTAGTCCTTACTTAGACTAATAGGACTTATAAGTTAGTCCTATCTGGGACTGCCTGGGACTGCTAGTTGGTCTAGGTTAGTCCTCTTCTCATTGGTCCTGGTTCTTCCGTAGATTATCCTTTTCTACTATACCTAACCACCTGGTCCTCCAAAACAGTTAGCTTATGACATAATTAACTTTATTATTAAATTACTACTATTAGAAGATCTAGCTACTAAAATAAAGTATAATAATATTATAAGAGTAATTAATAAACTAATAAAGTATACTTATTTTATATTTTATAATAAAGTAATAAAAGTAGTATAATTTATTAAATTATTTTTATAAATAGTAGTAATAAATTATAACTTACTAGAAGAAATTAACTTAGATAGAAGTAAAGTATTTATTTCTTACTTTTAGTAAAACTTATTAAATAAAATAAGGATTAACTATAAGCTATCTACTACTTACTACTTAGAAATATAAAGGTAAATAGATTAAATAAACTAAATACTTAAGATATATTTATAATACTATATAAATTGGAAATAAAATAATTAGATATTACTATTACTCTTAATTTAAAGAGCTTATAATATAAATATATTAGAAAGTACTTAAATATTATTATTTTATATAAACTATAATATTAAATCTAGGAAAAGATTTTAAATTAGTAAGTACTAAGACTTAAATAAAATAAGTAATCTTTATAATAGATAAAATAAAGAAATTATATAAGTAGTTAGTTAAAGAACTATAATTTATTTAGGAAAAAATAAAATATTATATTAATAATAAGTAGCTTAAGAAACTAATCCTTAAGAGGAGAAATAAGGTTTAGTTACTATATATTACAATCTATATACCGGCTTATTACTCTATTAGGTGTATATAACTAGTGTGTAGAGTGTAGGTGCCTATTAATAGTAGAGTGAGGTAGTTGAGTAGTAATTATAAGATATTAATAAAAAGTATATATTTAAGTATAAGAGTATAGTTATACTTAAATTAACTATTAGAGAGTTTTAAAAGATAAACTAGATATAAGGAGGATTTTATAGTTTATATAGATATTTCTCTTCTAAGCTCTCCTAAGTAATTATTACCTTAGGGCTATAATTACTACCCTTGATTATAGTATTTATTATTATAATCACTATAATTACTATAGATAATTATTAAGTAACCTAGTAATTACCTCTCTAAGTTATATATCTATTAGGTAAGTATACTTACTTATTATATTCTACTATCTATTACTACTTCTAGTCTTATATAAAGTTAGCTTATAATATAATACCTCCCCTCCTTTAGTTTTTATCTCTAAAGATCTATAAGTAGATTACTTACTTATTAATTATATCCCCTTTTTATTTTTATCTTTTTATATTTCTTTTAGTTATAGCTAACTATATTGAATAGTAATAGAATTTTATCTACTTCTTATTTCTATACTCTCTATTATACTAAAGTAATTAAATAAGAAGGTTTTAAAGTTATATTATATTCTTTTTATAAAAGAAAAAGGTTAATTTATAAAATAATTAAGAAGATATCTTATTATAAAGAGTATACCTATTACTAGTATTTATATAATACTTCTAGGGTAATGGTTTTATTTAGTATATTTTGTTAAGTTTATTCTCTTATTACTTTACTAACTTATAAGTTCTAGTATCCTAAATTAGTATAGAGTAATACTACTTTAATAAAGAGGAGGAGGAGATTAAAGAGTTCTTTTATTAATTACAAAAAGCTCTTTTTAAGAAGTTAGCCTATCTATTTTATATTTATAAGTAAAAATAAATACTTTTAAAAAAGGGTTTAGAAATAATTTATTAAGGTATTAAGTTATTAAATAATCTAGAGGAAATAGAATATTAGGAGTCTAAGGCTATTATAGCTATATAGTCCTCTAGTACTGTAAATATAATTAATTAGAATTTGATTAAGTTATCTTTAGATCTATAACTAATAGAGCCTAGGGTTTTATTAGGTTCTTCTAGTAGAATATAGTAAGGAGTTACTAGCTCTCTATTAAATATTTAATAGGTTCCTAAGTATTTTTACTATATTTAAAATTTTTCTACTTTACTAAGTATTTAATTTTTCTATTATTGACTATAGAGTTTAAGATCTTCTTAGCTTTTTATATATCCTCTTCTACTTTTATTTTAATAGACTTTTTAGTAAGTATATTATTATATATAAGTTCTAAGAGTATAATATAGAAAATAGGGT
This sequence comes from Scedosporium dehoogii, assembly GCA_002812735.1. NCBI lineage: Eukaryota > Fungi > Ascomycota > Sordariomycetes > Microascales > Microascaceae > Scedosporium > Scedosporium dehoogii. Next base: position 292,578 of record PGIR01000012.1, read on the forward strand.
TATATTTTATAGTTTTTAGTAAGTTAAGTTTATAGTTAATTTCTAAGACTTTCTATTTAATAGTAAATAATCCTAACTTTTTATAGTTTAACTTATTACTTAGTTATTTAGTTTTAATTTAGGGGTCCTTAGTTCTTAGTTTCTTTTATAGTAACTAGACCTTACTTCTCCTCTTAAAGGTTAGTCTCTCAAACTACTTATTATTAGTATAATATTTTATTTTTTCCTAAATAAACTATAGTTCTTCTACTAACTACTTATATAATTCCTTTATCTTATCTACTATAAGGATTGCCTACTCTACTTAGGTCTTAGTACCTATTAATTTAAATCTTTTCTTAAGTTTAATACTATAGTTTATATAAAATAGTAATATTTATATACTTTCTAATATATTTATATTATAAGCTCTTTAAGCTAAAGATAATAATAATATCTAATTATCTTATTTTTAATTAATATAATATTATAGATATATTTTAAGTATTTAGTTTATTTATTCTACCTACTCTTATATTTCTAGGTAGTAGGTAGTAGATATTTTATAGTTAATTCTTATTTTATTTAATAGGCTTTACTAGAAGTAAGAAATAAATATTCTATTTTTATTTAAGTTAATTTCTTCTAGTAAGTTATAATTTATTATAATTATTTATAAAAATAGCTTAGTAAATTATAGTACCTTTATTACTTTATTATAAAATATAAAATAAATATACTTTATTAGTTTATTAATTATTATTATAATACTATTATATTTTATTTTAGTAGCTAGATTCTTTAATAGTAATAATTTAATAATAAAGTTAATTATAATTTTTTACTATAGTATTTCAGATACTAATATTAATTATAATTATCTATAGAGTTTATAAGGTTAACTTTTATTTTTTTTATATTAAGGATATTTAGTTATAACTTTAGTAATTACTTTTTTAAGGTATAGGATATAGTATTCTTTAAGTACTTTTTTTATAGTTTTTATAATTTTAGGATATCTATTAAATAGTACTTTATAAATAGTTTAAATAAACTTCTTAGTAAGATTTAGAGATAGTATTATTTAAGTTTACTCTTAAGCTTATATTTCATCTTATAATCTAAGGTTTATATAGTAGTTTGTAATTTCTTTTATAATAAAATTAATTTATTATATTTAATAGTTTATAGCTAATTATTATAAGTTTCTTTCCTTATTATAGTAAAGGATAGTATTTATTTCTTTAAGTACTTTCTAAAAGTAATTTAGCTTTCTACTAAAAGTATTAGCTTTTCTATTTTCTTTTCCCTTAATATATATAATCTTAAAGTTATATTTAGATAGTTCTTCTACTTACTATACTTATCTTTAATTAAGTTCTTTTATTATAGTAAATCCTATAAGATTTTTATAATTAGAGTATATTATAATTAGATACTTAGCTCTAATAAAGTAGTACCTCTATTTCTTAAATACTTTAATAATAACTATTAATTCTTTATTAGAGATAATATAATATAGTTTAAATCTATTAAGTTTTTATAATATAAATACTATTAAGTAAACTTTACTATTTTTATCTTATTATCTTAGTTATATTCCTAGGATATAATCTAATATATCTATTTCTAGTTTAAATAGTTTTAAGAGGTCTACTTAGTAAAATATAGGTTATTTATATACTAATTACTTAGCTTTCTAAAATACTTTCTATTTTTCTATTCTCTATTAAAATAATTTATCTTTTTTAGTAAGTTCTATAAAGGTATATATATTAATATTATAACTTTTTATAAACCTTCTATAGAAGTTAAAGAATCTAAGGAATACTTTAATTTCTATAATATTAATTAGTACTAGCTATTCTAAAATAGCTCTAACTTTTAATTCTTATATTTAGATTTTCTTAAGCTAGAATATATATTTAAGGAAATCTACTTATTATTTATAGAATTTATATTTAGCTAGTTCTACTAATAGTTTTATATCTTATAGCTTTTATAGAACTTTATATATATACTTCTTATATTCCTCTAATATTTTTAAGAAGATAAGAATATTATTAAGATATATAATTATAAAGTTATTTAAATATTCTTATAGGATATAGTGAATTATAATTTAAAAACTTATAAAGATATTTATTAATTTAAAAGATATAATTAAGTATTTAAAGTACCTAAGATATATTCTAAAGGTAGTTTTTTACTTATTACTCTCCTTAATATAGATTAAGTTATAAGCTCCTTTTAAATTTAGAGTTATAAATTATTATACTTCTTAAAATGTATTTTATAATTTTAAAATAAATAGTAATAGGTATTAATTTTTAATAGTAATATTATTAAGTTATTAATGATCTATATATATTTATAGTTTACTATTCTTCTTAGGAATTTAGAGGATTAGGTATTCTACTAATAATATTAAAAGTCTAATATATCTCTTTTTTAATATCTTTTCTATATATTCTTTTAGTACTTATTATTATATTTTATTAAGATTATAGATAAATATAAACTTAGGTTAAATACCTTCTTTTAATAATATCTTATAGTCTTACTAGTTATATTTAGGTAATCTAGTTTCTAATTTTTTAGTAAATACTTTACTATATTTCTAATATTCCTTTAATATATATTTTATTATATTATCTAGTAGTAATAATGTTTTAAAACTTATAATTGCCTTTATTATATATACTTATTTATATTTTCTTCCTTTTAGTAAGTAATTTAAATTTTTTATAATAAGTACTTTAAAGTAAATTATTATTTTAAAGGCTCTTAACTTACTTAAAGATAACTCTTCTAGTTAATACTTCTTAGAAGCTAAGTTATTTTCTAGGCCTTACTTAGTTTTATTTTAAGTAAGCTAATTAGTTACTTAGTTAATTTATAGGTTCCTTATTTATAACTATAGTATTCCTAGTATAATAAGGTAATTAGTAATTCCTATAATATTAAAAGATATATAGTTAGGTCTTTTAGTAATAGTAATACTAAGGTATATAGTCTTAGTACTAACTACTTTATTTTTATAATTAACTAATATTCTATTATATATAATTAGAATATAAGGCCTTTTCTTTATAATTTATAAAAATTCTAACTTATTAATAATTATTAGTAAGATAAAATTCCCTTATATTCTACTATCTATTAAAACTATAAATATTTATCCTTATATAATAAATAATACTTTAAAGTAAGGGATTAGTTATCTTTTTATAATATTAAATTCTTATTTAGTCTTCTTAGACCCTTATTCTATTTTTAGTATAGCTTTTTCTATAACTTATTACTACTAATAGTTAACTTTAACTATCTTATTATATTATTCTTAGAGTATTATTATTATCTTTTATAGGGCTTTAATCTATTTTTATTATACTTTAATTTTTTCTTTAAGTTTAGTAGCTTCTATACCTCTTTTATATTATTATATAGCTATTTTTATTTTTTTATTATTAATTTTCTAAATTCTTTACTTTATTCTATTAATAACTTCTTTAGCTTTATCCTTAAATTCCTATAATTCTTCTAGTATTAGTTTAAGTTAAATTTTAATCTTATATTATATAAGTTATCTATTATTATTCTATAAGTCTTTATCTTTTGTAAATTATATACTATACTTCTTTTTAATAATATTTTAGAAATTATCTAATTTAGTACTTATACTAAATCCTATATCTTCTATAATATTAATTTTTATCCTTAGGTAATTAACTTTATTACTTACTTTTTTATTTAGTATATTAAGCTATTCTTAGAGCTTATATTACTTATTTTTAGGGAGTAGATATTATAGTTAATTAACTTATATCTATAAGTTAATTAAGTTATCTACTATATCTATATTCTACTATTTTTAAGATAGATTACTAGTTCTATATCTACCTATTCCTTAATATTTAGTTATAGTTTACTAGGTTTTTTATTACTAAGCTATCTATTATTAATAATCTTCCTAACTTTCTTCTTTTACTATTTATTTTATTATTATAAAGTCTTTATTAAAATCTGGTTTAAGGAGTTATACTTATCTAATTAAGTATTTATATAAGGTTTCTTTTTCTTTTTTCTTTATAAGTTCTTCTAGCTCTATCTTATAAGTAATCTACTAAAGTGATCCTAGCATATTATAATAATACTAGTATACTTCCTTATAGTATTATTAATATAATAAGTCTTTTTACTTTAAGGTTTTAAAGATTTTTACTATTTCCTTTATAGTTTTCTTAGTCCTATTCTTAATTTCTAAAATCTAAGTAATTTCTTTTTATTTTATTATTCTAAAGGTTTAGGGTTTCTTAAAATAATATCCTACTCTATCTTTTTTACTTTAGTATATATAGTAATTATTATTATAGTATATAGTCTAAGATAGAGACTTATAGTCTACTTTATTAGTTCTAAATTATCAATTTCTTTCTTTAAGTATAGGCTTCTATCCTATCCCTTAGTCTTTATCTTATCTAAAGATCTTTTTATTACTTTAGTATTCTTATATAAAATATCTATACTTTCTATATATATAGCATTTACTAATCTTGTCCTTAAGTACTTTAGAGATAACTTCTTTATAGTTAGCTCTTAACTCTATAAGTCCTAAATAGGTTCTTTATATAGTACTCTTCTTATTCTACTACTACTTCTTTTTAAATATATAGAACTATTTAAGACCTTTCTTTTCTAATTATTATATATATTATTAGTTATTAATATATATAGCTATTATAGTATATTTAGTTAGACTATCTAATTAGTTAAACTTTATAATTTTATTTTTAATATTATCTTTTAGTCCTTTATAGAATAAGGCTTTTAGAGGTTCTTTATCTTATTTAAGGTATAAGGTAGTCTATTAGAACTTTATTATAAAGGCTAAGGTTAATCCTTTCTATTAGAGGTTTTATAGTTTTTATTTATTAACTCTATCTTTATCTAAATCCTTAAAAGTATCTTTTAATACTTTCTTAAACTTAATATAATTATTAAAGATATTATTTATAGCTTCTTATTAGTTATTAAAGTTATTCTTAAAATAGTCCTTTATTATAAATTTAAACTATATTATAATATTTCCTATTAGGAAGGAGGCTATTACTAGTACCTTATCCTTTAATTTAATAAAGTCTAGGTAGTAGTAAAGAAGATAGACCTAGATCTAAGTTAGGAATCTATAAAGGTTTTTCTTTATTTTATTAAACTTTTTAAGGGCTTTAATCTTAAAGTATAAATAAGTTACTTAGTCCTCTAGTCTCTTAACTTTTTCTAAAATATTTTTAAATTAGACTTTAAATTAGTTTTTCTCTTTTTAAAGCTTATTAATTATTTTCTTTAAATCTTTTTAAAAAGTAATATTTTCTTTAGAAGTTAATATCTTTATTAATAATATATATTTAATAGAATTACTTATTAAATAAAAGTAGTTAATATATTATAATCTATATACTAGCTTATTACTTTATTAGGTAAGTATAGCTAGTATATAGAGTGTTGTTACAGGGTGCGGAGTTATTCACAGGCACAGCCCACAGTTAGGGGAAATAGTAGAATTGTTCAACAAAGAAGGAAAGGAAGAAGGAACTAATTTGTAAGTATAGTAGGTAGTACCCACATCTATAGCTACAGGACCCATAGCTATTAGTACTTACATAAGGCAAGGGCCACTCACCTACTAGGGGCTACTCCTAGCACCTGAGGTAATAGCTTACTTGAGGGTAGGAATTACTATTGCTACTAATATACCTATACCTACTACTTTCTATAGTGTAGGTAGTTAACTCCTGCTAGTATAGCTAGCACCTGACCTATAGGTGTAGCCCTTTATATAAGCCCTTCTCCCCCCTACCTCTTTAAATATAGGGGAACTAGGCTATAAATACTACTACTAAGTAGAGTAAATAACTAGAATATTTAGGCTATCTAACTATATTACTAGATCTAGATACTAATTATTCCTTCTATCTTTAACCTACCTATACCTAGGGCCTAGTAGGCTTTACCTTCCCCTATAAGCTATAAGCCTAACCTAGCTTCTAGTATTCTCTACCTCTTCTTTATAGCTACCCTTTTAATTCTTCTCTTCTTCCTCTTTTTCTTTTCTTCCTACTTATAAGCCCTAAAGTCTCTTAAAAGTAAGCTTATTATACCTAATTCCTACCTATCCCTAAGATCTCTTCTAGAGAGCTACTATAATAGATTTTACTAGTACCTACTATACTAATCAAATTACTAATACTCTAGGTTATATTTAAGTCTAACTTCTTTATACTATAACTACCCCCCCCTATAAAATACCTCTTGCTTTTTTAGAGAGCAAATTATTATATAGCTTACCTAAGCTTATATATATTATTACTAAATTACCCCTATACTATAGCCCCTCCTCTAAGCTTAATACTACCCCCTTTACTACTAATAACCTCTTTATACTACCCCCTCCTCCCCTATTACTTACACCCCCTCCTACTAATATACTTACTCCCCTATCTACCTCTCTTACTATACTACCCCTAGGTTTACCTAAGGATATAGGTCCTTATTAGGGGGAACTGTACCTCTACTATACCTAGATAGACAGCTATTGCTAGGACTATATCAGCTAGCTATATAGCTATAGGGCTTATACCTACTACTATAATACTAGTTGATACTATAATCCTGCATAGCCTGTTATCTAGAAGGCTCATTATGTCTTTTATAAGAGGCACTAGGCTACTACTATGCTCTTATAGTGGTGGCAGGTGTAGGAGCTCCTAGTTAGGGCTACTAGGGCCTAAAGGAACCTCTAGATACTAGAGACTGCTAGCTTAGTTCCTCTATATATCACCCCCTCTTTTCTTACCTTCCTTTACTATTTTTTACTAATATTCCTATACCTAGTTAGTAATATTATAGAGTATACCCTTAGTAGTAATACTATTACCCCTCCCTCTACCCTCTCTACCTCTATTACTACTACTTCCTCTACTATATAGTTTACTACTCTTACTGCTTATATTACTACCCTGGAGGGTGTAGCTAGTAGGGACCTAATAGATAAGGATAAGGATAATAACAAGTAGGCCCTTATATACCTAGTGGCACTGGCCCCCCCCTTCTTTTTTTTTTCTTTTTTTTTTTTTTTTTTTTGTGTTGTTTTTTTTTTTTTTTTAAGATAAATAAAGTTTAGTTTAATAGGGCTACTGCTATTATCTATATACTCCTATCCCCTTATGCTTATATACTTCTCCTACTCTCTATAGGTAGCTCTTAAGCTATTATTAGCCTCTACTAGCCTATATATTACTTTAAATCTATTAAGGGCCTTAGTATCTTTAAATTTATCTAGTAGTTCCTATATTAGTATATTATAACCTTTTTACTATATAAGGACCTCCTAGCAGGAGCTATAGCTAACCCTTTTAGTATAAGTATAGTAGATCTTATTAATAATCTATTTATTCTTATTATTAACCTTAATAGCTAAAAGCTATAGGTCTATCTTCTTCTAGCTAGGTATAGGGTCTTTATATATTTAGTAGAGGAGGTTAATATAGAACTAGTTCTTTATCTTTATAAGGAAGCTAGATAGCTTAATAGTATATAAGGTAAGAATTTAGGAAACTATAAACTTAGAGTAGAGGGAGCCTAGCTTCTTCTTAGATTAAATAAAATTATAATTTTATAAGTTAAACTAGATTTTATTACTAATAGTAAACCTCTTAGTAAAAGCCCTCTACTTATTTATAGAGGCCTCTTATACCTGGCTGGCTGCTACTATTATTACCTGGCAGAGCTTAGTAATCTCCTAGAGCTTTTAGATAAAGTCTTTTATATACTCTTTTAAAGAGTACTAAGAGATTTATTTAGTAAGTATATCTTTTGTAACTAGTAGGATGGAGGGTGGCTTGTATTTATATATTATAAGGAAGGGGGATATTCTAATAGATAAGTTAGTATAGCTATTTATTACTATCTATGCTATAAGGTACTACTAGTCCTAGTTATCCTAGTTATAGTAGATATAGGCCTAGAGGAAGGCCTAGACTTCCTAATTTATCTACTTTAGGCTTTTATTTATTTAAAGATAGTAGGCTATACTTAGCTACTATTTAATAGAAAGTAGCCTATATAGGTAGTATTAGAATCTACCCACCTAGGTCCCTCCCTAATTACTAGTAATTACCTAGAGCTACTAGTAATATTATACCTAGTACTATAGGAAGTACTCTATATATACTTTTATATCTATAGTAAGGACTAGCTTAAGAACAACTTCCTTAGAGAGCCTATCCTTAATTACCTAGAGGTAGCAGTTCCTATCTACTAGTAGGAGGTCTATAATAAAGTCTATCTATATCTACTAGTAAAATTAGTTAAAGACTAGGAGGGGTTTTAGGAGCTTATATTTTCTATCCTTCTAGATCTTTATATAGCTATAGATATTATAGTTCCTAAGGATATAGTAGATATATTAGTAGAGGAGTAGCTAGTAGAAGTCCTATAATATAGCTATAATAGTACCTTTATACCCTAGGTACCTAATAATACTTATATTATAGATTTGCTAAATAATTCTTCTATAGAGCTAGTTTAGCTCTTCTACCTCTGGTAGGGCCTCCTGGGCTCTGGTAATAGTTATAAGAAGTATATTTAGTACCTATAGTTAGTCCCTAAAGTATAATTATCCTTAGAAGTCAATCTAGTACTTACTAATCTATACCTTAAGCTATAGCTTAGGGTCTAAGGTATAAATACTTTATTTTACTATATAGAGGACCTCCTAGTAGAAGTAGTCCTAGGGGGTAGTTTGCTCTTATAGGCTCTATAGTACTGGGTTACTAAAGATGAGGGGGGAGGGTATACTAGTAGTAATACTAACTATATAATCTAGTGTTTTTTTAGAGATTAGCTATATTTTATAGGTATCCTACTCTTTTTCCTATAATAGCTTATCCTACTCCCTATAAGATAGTATATTAGGGATAATTATATCCTTTCTAGGCTAGTACTCTAGCTAGAAGTTAAATTATAAAAGGTACTTAGCTTACTATACTTATTACTTTAATAGAAGCTACTATATTATAAAATATTAGAGGTTCTTATAGTTAGTAAAGATAGTAAAGTTCTTATAGTTATAGAGCTCTACTAACTACTATTTAAAGTAGTAGATAATTACTAACATTTCCTTATTATGGATTAGGTAGTTCTACTCTACTAATATAAGCCTCTAGGAGTGGAAGGCTATTACTTTCCTCTAGCTATTGATTTCTTATAAGAGTATACCACCTAGGCTAAACCTGCTACAGTCTACTTTAATATAGGTAGAATAGTCTAGGTCCTACTTTATTAAGATTAGTACCCTAGTAAAAAGTACTTTTAAGAAGTTAAATATTTCCTTATACTCCTATAACTAGATAAAGGGTGACCCTTTGCCTATTAGTATTATAAGGGGGGCTGCTACTTTAGAGAAGGAGGGGATAAAGACCTAGTAATAATTATAGAATCCTAGAAAGCTCTATATAGCTATCTATATTATTAGGCTTTTCTATTTGAGGATTATATAGATCTTCTCTAGGTCTACTTATATACTAATATTAGTATAGATAATAAACCTAAGGTATTTAACCTTTTTAACTACAAACTTATACTTATTAGAATCTAGGTAGAGCCTATACTAGTAGAGGTATTTAAGAATTAACTATATTTTCTAGAGGTGGTCCTTCTTAGAGCTACTTAAATAGATAAGTATATTATCTATATAAGTAGAGGTAAACTTATTAAGGTAGTCCCTTAAGATATTATTAATATACTACTAAAATATTACTAGTACCCCTATAAGACTAAAGGGGGTAACTATCTACTTAAAGAGGCTATACCTTATTTAGAAGGCTATCTTATATTCCTCCCCTTCTATAATCCTTATTTTATAGAAGGCCTAGATAATATTAACCTTTATAAACTACTTAGTATATATTAAAATATAGAGAGTCTCTCCTATAAGTAGGAGGGGGTAGTAATCTAAGTAGGTAATCTAGTTTAGGCTCTAGTAGTTAATATAGAACTATATCTCTCTATTTAGCTTCTATATAAAGAGGACTAGTATAGCTACCTTAGAGCTACTAGCCTGTATAAACCCCTTATCTAAGAGGTCTTTTAAAGTCTTTTTTAGGACTAGGAGCTTCTCCCTTACTATATTATATAGTAGTCCTTATAGGAGGGGTAGCTCCTTATTATCTAGTTCTTCCCTAATTAGGATATTATAGTTAATCTCTAGCTTATAGGGGTTAAGCTTATCTACTTTACTTTTTATAAATAGAAGGAGGAGATTATAAAAGTACTAAGGAATAGCTACCTATAGCTTAGCCTCTATCTTTACCTACCTAGGGGTAAGGGCTTTCTTAATATCTTTTAGGCTTACTACAAATATCAATACATCCACTACCATTCTTTTATTCTACTATCTAATCCTCTATACTTCTATAGAGAATACTAATATTATTATATAGCAGGTATCTTATAGCTCTCTTACCCTTAGTAACTTCTCCTACTTGCTAATATATAGCACTTATTCCTTCTATAGCCTATACTAGAGGCATTTCTTATAGGGTATAGAGAATAACTAGCTATAGGTTAGCTAAGGTTTTCTAAGAATTATTAAATACTTTAGGAGTAGGATTATATATATATAAGTAGTATAAGTATAGCTTGCTACTTTAAGTATAAAATAGGCTATCCTCTAGATTACTACTCCCTCTATAGTAGCTAATACCCCTTAAATAGCTTAGGGCAGAATAGGGATAATAGGGATATTAAGGTCCTTAACTAGGTCCTTACTTATTATAATATAATATAGGTAGCCCTTATCTACTAGAGTATAAATAAGGTCTTAGTTATTAATAATAGTAGGAATAATTATAGGCTTAACTTCTATTTTACTACTAAATTCTTCTATCTAGGCTATAATTTAATACTACTCCAGGGCCCAACTTTACTATAGAGCTACTCTTTTCCTTATACAGGGCTATCCTTATTATTTAACTTCTCTAGTAGTAAAGTACTATAGATAGTACTAATTCTAACTCTCTTCTCTAAGAATACTACTAGGGTATATAGGTATATAGCTATAAAGTAGCTGCTAATACTATAATACAAGTAATATCCCTCCTTATAGTACTTATCCCTCTCCTCCTTTAGGACCTACTTAGCTCTCTTAGCTTTTAACCCCAGACATCCTCCTATATACTATAGGCTAGTACTCTTACTAGAAAAGTAGGTAGATCTTATATATATATCTCTATCTAAGTTAACTAGTAAGGTAATATCCTTTTTAGGGGGGCTAGCTATATAGTATAAGGGCTAGTATAGGCCTAGTAACTATAGGCTACTCTTTCTTATATAGAGCTATTCCTTATATAAGGCCTAGAAGGCTAAGGTCTACTTATAGCCTTAGGTAATAGGGTGGAGCCTAGTAATAAACTTATTATAATCTATTAGTATCTAGATTACAACCAGCTAGGTAGTTAGGCTTAGGGTAAGTATATTCTATAGCTAGGAGAGGCAGGATCTATTATCCTAGCCTACCCTACCTACTTAAGTAAGAACTTCTTTAAACTTAAGGAGGAAATTAGTAAACTACTAGCTATCTCTCTAGACTAACCTATAGAGTTTATCTTATATATCTAGCTATATCTAGGTATTCTTAAATATCTAGATAAGATACTAGATAAAGTCTATAGAGTTAGAGTTACCCTTTAGGCTATTATTAGTTTAGAAGGGGTGAACCTACTATTACTTCTTAATTAGAATTATACTTAGTATAGTATACTAAGCTATTTTATTATTACTAATTAGGCTTATAGGGCTGTTAATTCTATATTTTATAAGGAGGCAATCTAAGAAAAAGTAAAATATATCTAGCTTATTATCCTACTTAGCTACTTTAGTACCTTCTACTTTACCTATCCCTCTAGGGTAGTAGTAGTGAAGGTATTAGTAGGAAGCTCTCTAATCTTAAGTTTAAATAGGAGTGGGGCTCTTATATTAGGTTATAGTATAAGAGGGGTATTAGCTACTAGAGTAGTAGCAACTACTTATTAAACTATCTATATAAACTTACTACTTCTAAGGAGGGTATAGCCTACCTGCTAGACCCTAGGGTCTAGTGCTAATAACTATAGTAATAGCTTAGTATAAGACTGCCCTTCTATTATATCTAATGATAAGTATAGGGTTAAATAATATATTATAAGGTATAAAGTTATTTATAGGTATAGCTTACAGTTAGGGGAAATAGTAGAATTATTTAATAAAAAAGGAAAGGAAGAAGGAACTAATCTATAAGTATAGTAGATAGTACTTATATCTATAGCTATAGGACCTGTAGCTATTAGTGCTTATATAAGGTAAGGGCTACTTGCCCACTAGGGGCTGCTCCTAGTACCTAAGGTAATAGCTTGCTTAAGGGTAGGAATTGCTATAGCTGCTGATGTGCCTACGCCTACTGCCTTCTGTGGTGTGGGCAGTTGACTCCTGCTGGCATAGCCAGCACCTGACCCATGGGCGCAGCCCTTTATACTTTATTATTATAAAGTCTTTATCTAAATCTAGTTTAAGAAGTTATACTTACTTAATTAAGTACTTATATAGAATTTTCTTCTCTCTTCTCTTTATAAGTTCTTCTAGCTCTATCTTATAAGTAATCTACTAAGGTAATCCTAGTATATTATAATAATATTAGTATACTTCCTAGTAATATTATTTATATAATAAGTCTTCTTACTTTAAGGTCTTAAAGGTTTCTAATATTTCCTTTATAGTTTCCTTAATCCTATTCTTAATCTCTAAGATCTAAGTAATCTCTTTTTATTTTATTATTCTAAAAATTTAAAGCTTCTTAAAATAATAGCTTACTCTATCTTTTTCACTTTAGTACATATAGCAATCATCATTATAGCACACAGTCCAGGATAGAGATTTATAATCTACCTTATTAGCTCTAAATTATCAGTTTTTCTCCTTAAATATAGACTTCTATACTATCTCTTAGTTCTTATCTTATCTAAAGGTTTTTCTATTACTTTAATATTCTTATATAAAGTACCTATACTTTCTATATATATAGCATTTACTAATTTTATCTTTAAATACCTTAAAGATAATTTTTTTATAGTTAGCTTTTAATTTTATAGGTCTTAAGTAAGTTCTCTATAAGATAGTACTATTACTTTACTTATATTTAGTATTAGCTTAGGTCTAGGGCTTATAGTCCTTAATTAGAGCTTATCCCTACTTCTACTATTATTACTTATATAGTTAATTATTAATCTTAATAGTAAGTTTAATATAATCTATTAATTATTTAAATACCTCTATCTTATAAAGTTTATCCTTAATATCTTCCTTTAGTCTATTATAGAAGGTATTCTTTAGGAGATTATCTTCTTACTTAAAATATATAGTAATTTACTTAAACTCTATTATATATTTAATAATAGATCTCTTTTATCTTAGTTTCTTAAGTTATTAAATTATAGCTTATTATTTATCTAGTTCTCTAAAGGCTCCCTTAAGGGCTTCTTTAAATATCTTATAATTATTAAAAATTTTAATAGTTTCTACTCTTTATATAATTTTATTATTCTTAAAGTAATCTTAGAGAATTAATTTAAACTATATAAGTATATTATCTATAAGATACTAGGCTATAATAATAACTTTATTAGCCTTATTATAGAATTAATCTTTATAGTAATATAAAAAGGTTCTTATCTAGGTTAAAAATCCTTATAACTTCTACTAGTTCCCCCTATACTTATTAAATATTATAATTTTAAGCTTAGGTCTAATAGGTATCTAAAGTTAGATAAAAAGTACCTAGAGTATACTATCTCCTTAAGCTACTATATTAATATTTAATTATTAGAGCATTTATTCTAACTAGATAATATATTATTAAATTTAGTTAATTATATTTTATTACTAGGTAGCAAACTGTTCTATATCCTTTATCTTTACCTCCTACTTATCTATAGCCTCTTATAGCTATTTAATAATAATATTATTATTATCTTTATTATTACTAGAATTATTACCAGCCTTAGTAGTAAGTATAGTAGCTTCTAATATTTTAATTTCATTATCTACCTTAGGGCTTAAAGTAGTAGGTAGCTTTCCTTTCTTAGGTACTATAATTTCTAGATATTAGTACTACTTAATAAGGTTACTTACTAAACAGGAGTAGTTAATATATTATAATCTATATACTAGCTTACTAGTATATTAGGTAGGTATAGCTAGTATATAAGGTATAAGTACTTATTAATAGTAGAGTAAGGTAGTTAAGTAGTATTTATAAGATATTAATAAGAAGTATATATTTAAGTGTAGGGGTATAGTAGTATTTAAATTAATTACTAGTAAGTCTTAAAAGATAAACTAGATATAGAGAGGATTCTATAGTTTATATAGATATTTTCCTTCTAAGCTCTCCTAGAGGACTAATATCTATTTTAAGTTAGTCCTTACTTAGACTAACAGGGCTTGTAAGTTAGTCCTATCTAGGACTACCTAGGACTACTAGTCAGTCCAGGTTAGTCCTCTTCTCATTAGTCTTAGTTCTTCTATAGATTATCCTTTTCTACTATACCTAACTACCTAGGCCTTTAAAACGGTCAGCTTATAATACTTATTAGTATATTAAGTAGGTATAGCTAGTATATAGGGTATAGGTATTTATTAATAATAAAGTAAAGTAGTTAAGTAATATTTATAAGATATTAATAAAAAGTATATATTTAAATATAAGGGTATAGTTATATTTAAATTAACTACTAGAGAGTCTTAAAAGATAAACTAGATATAGAGAGGATTCTATAGTTTATATAGATATTTCCCTTCTAAGCTCTCCTAGAAAACTAATATCCATTCTAAGTTAGTCTTTACCTAGACTAATAGGACTTATAAGTTAGTCTTATCTAGGACTACCTAGGACTACTAGTTAGTCTAGGTTAGTTCTCTTCTTATTAGTCCTAGTTCTTCTATAGATTATCCTTTTCTACTACACCTAACTGCCTAGGCCTTTAAAACAGTCAGCTCGTAACATACTTAAATATGTACTTCTTACCCATATCTTGTGAATACTATTTGACTGCCTCACTCTACTAATAACAGGCACCCACACCCTATACACCAGCTGTACCCACCTGATATACTAACAAGCTGGTGTATAGATCGTAACAATGAAGGCTAAGCTAAAGTTGAGTTAGGAGGCAAAGTGTTACGATCTATACACTAGCTCGTTAGTATATCAGGTAGGTACAGCTAGTGTATAGGGCGTGGGTGCCTGTTAATAGTAGAGTAAGGCAGTCAAGCAGTATTCACAAGATATTAATAAGAAGTGCATATTTAAGTGTAGGGGTATAGTTATATTTAAATTGATTACTAGAGAGTTATAGAAGATATACTAGACTTATAGGAACATCATAGCTTTATATAGACACCTCTTCCATCCATCTCTAGTATACAATCGCTTCTCTAGCTGATCGCTCAGTTGCTTCTCCATCGACTAATCAGTTATACTTTCATCATATAAGCAGTTGTTCCTTAATCGACTGCCCTGTTGCACTACTAAGAAGCACCTATATAACCTTTATAGGATTCTGCTACACCTTACTACCCTAGGTAGCCTAAATTGCAGCTAGGCTGTGGCACAATTTCCCCTCTCCCTTAGTCTTTGTCCCTAAAGACTATGTTAGTTCTATTCCTCCTTCCTTCTTAGTAAGTTCTATCTTTCCTTTATTCCTATCTATTACTATATTAAATTATATATTAAAGACTTGCTCCCCTAGGGTAGTTACTTTTAAAATTAATAAGGAGTATCTTACTTAGGTAGTAGATAATATCTTTTCTTACTAGTATCCTTTTAAGATACCTAAGTATATAGC
Source organism: Scedosporium dehoogii (assembly GCA_002812735.1). NCBI lineage: Eukaryota > Fungi > Ascomycota > Sordariomycetes > Microascales > Microascaceae > Scedosporium > Scedosporium dehoogii. Next base: position 308,495 of record PGIR01000012.1, read on the forward strand.
TTATTTTAATTCTCACTTTCCTTATAATTATATTATTTATAAGGGGTAATCCTACTATAATTACTACATCCTCCTTTATTGTACTAATTATAATGCTAGGGGAATTACTAATTTTACTTATAGGTTCTCTCCTCCTCTTATTTTTTATCTCCTAGCTAATCTTTTCCTTCTTAAGTTAATTATTTAGAATAGGAGTAATCCTATATTAAGAAAGAGAAGTAGGCTATTAAGGTAGTACTTTAGGCTACTCTATCTTATATTACTAAGATCTAGTAAGAGGAAGAGCTTTATAAAAAGAGGGCTCTAAAGATAGTTAAGTTAGGGATAAAGTAAATAATAGAGGAGGATATTATAGAGAATACTACTTCCTCTATCTTTAAGTTAGAGATTAATTAGAGCCTATTAATAGATCTAGTATTATTAGATCTCTTAGTTTTATTAGGTTCTTCTAGTAGAATATAGTAAGAAGTTACTAGCTCCCTATTAAATATTTAATAAGCTCCTAAGTATTTTCACTATATTTGAAATTTTTTTATTTTACTAAATATTTAACTTTTTTATTATTAATTATAGAATTTAAAATCTTTTTAGCTTTCTATATATCTTCTTCTACTTCTACCTTAATAGATTTTTTAGTAGGTATATTATTGTATATGGGTTTTAAAAGTATAATGTAGAAAACTAGGTTGTATTTTATAGTTTCTAGTAAGTTGAGTTTATAGTTAACCTCTAAGACTTTTTATTTAATAGTAAATAATTCTAACTTTTTATAGTTTAACTTATTACTTAGTTATTTAGTTTTGATTTAGAGGTCCTTAGTTCCTAGTTTCTTTTATAGTAATTAGACCTTACTTCCCCTCTTAAGGGTTAGTCTCTTAAGCTACTTATTATTAGTATAGTACTTTATTCTTTCCTAAATAAACTATAGTTCTTCTACTAATTATTTATGTAATTCTTTTATTTTATCTACTATAAAGATTACTTATTCTATTTAGGTTTTAGTACCTATTAGTTTAAATCCTTCCTTAGGTTTAATACTATAGTTTATATAGAATAGTAATATTTATATACTTTCTAATATATTTATATTGTAAGTTCTCTAAGCTAAAAGTAATAATAATACCTAATTATCTTATTCCTAATTGATATAGTATTGTAGATATATCTTAAGTGTTTGGTTTATTTATTCTACCTGCTCTTATGTTTCTAGGTAGTAGGTAGTAGATATTTTATAGTTGATTTCTATTTTATCTAATAGGCTTTACTAAAAGTAAGAGATAAATAATCTACCTCTATCTAAGTTAATTTCTTCTAGTAGGTTATAATTTACTATAACTATTTATAGGAATAGTTTAGTAAACTAGAGTACTTTTATTACTTTATTATAAAATATAAAGTAGGTATACTTTATTAGTCTATTAATTACTATTATAATACTATTATACTTGACTTCTATAGCTAGGTCTTTTGATAGTAGTAGTTTGATAATAAAGTTGATTATAATCTTTTACTATAGTACTTCAGGTACTAGTATTAGTTATAGTTATCTATAAAGTTTATAGGGTTAACTTTTATTCTTTTTATACTAAGGATATTTAGCTATGACTTTAGTAATTACTTTCTTAAGGTATAAGATATAGTATCCCTTAGGTACCTTCCTTATAGTTTTTATAATTTTAGAGTACCTATTAAGTAGTACTTTATAAATAGCTTAAATAAACTTTTTAGTAAGATTTAAGGGTACTATTATCTAAGTTTACCCTTAGGTTTATATTTAGTCTTATAATCTAAGGTTTATATAGTAATTTTTGATTTCTTTTATAATAAGGTTAACCTATTATATCTAGTAGCTTATTACTAATTGTTATAGGTTTCCTTCTTTATTATAGTAAAAAATAGTACTTATTTCTTTTAGTACCTTCTAGAAGTGGTCTAGCCTTCTATTAAGGGTGTTAGCTCTTTTATTTTCTTTTCCTTTAATATATATAATCTTAAAGTTATATTTAGATAGCTCTTCTACCTATTATACTTATCTTCAGTTAAGTTCTTTTATTATAGTAAATCCTATAAGATTCTTGTAATTAGAGTATACTGTAATTAGATATTTAGCTCTGATAAGGTAGTATCTCTATTCCTTAAATACTTTAATGATAGCTATTAGTTCTTTATTAGGGATAGTATATTATAGTTCTAGTCTATTAAGTTTCTTTAATATAAATACTATTAGGTAAACTTTACTATTCTCATCTTATTATCCTAGTTGTACTCCTAGGGCATAGTCTAATATATCTATTTCTAGTTTAAAGGGTTTTATAGGGTCTACTTAGTAATGTATAAGTTATTTATATACTAACTATTTAGCTTTCTAGAATACTTCCTGTTCTTCTAGTCTCTACTGAAATAGTTTATCCTTTTTAGTAAGTTCTATAAGGGCTTATATATTAGTATTATAGCCTCCTAAGAACCTTCTATAGAAGTTAAGGAATCTAAGGAATCCTCTGACTTCTATAATATTAGTTAGTACTAGCTACTTTAAGATAGCTTTAATTTTTAATTTTTATATTTAGATTTTCCTAGGCTGGATTATATATCTAAAGAAATCTACTTATTGCTTATAAAATTTATATTTAGCTAGTTTTACTAGTAGTTTTATATCTTGTAACTTTTATAGGACTTAGTATATATACTCCTTGTATTCTTTAAGTGTTTTTAAGAAAATAAGGATATTATTAAAGTATATAATTATAAAGTTATCTAGATATTCTTATAAGATATAGTTAATTATTATCTAGAAACTTATAAAGGTATTTATTAATCTAAAAGGTATAATTAAGTACTTAAAGTACTTAAAGTATATCTTAAAGGTAGTCTTTTACTTATTACCTTCCTTAATATAGATCAAGTTATAAGCTCCTCTTAAATCTAGAGTTATAAACTACTATACTTTTTAAAATATATTTTATAGTTTTAAAATAAGTAATAGTAGATATTGATTTTTGATAGTAATATTATTAAGTTATTAATAGTCTATATATATTTATAGTCTACTATTCTTCTTAGGTACCTATAAGATCAGATATCCTACTAGTAATATTAAGGGCCTAATATATCCTTTCTTTAATATCTTTTCTATATATTCTTTTAGTACTTATTACTATATTTTATTAAGATTATAGATAGGTATAAACTTTAGTTAGGTGCCTTCCTTTAGTAGTATCTTATAATCTTACTAGCTATATTTAAGTAGTTTAGTTTCTAGTTCTTTAGTAAATACCTTACTATATTTCTAATATTCTTTTAATATATATTTTATTATATTATCTAGTAGTAATGTTATTTTGAAACTTATAATTGCTTTTATTATATATACTTATTTATATTTTCTTTTTTTTAGTAGGTAATTTAAATCTTTTATAGTAAGTACTTTAAAGTAGATTATTATTCTAAAGGCTCTTAGCTTGCTTAAAGATAACTCTTCTAGTTAATACTTTTTAGGGGCTAAGTTATTCTTTAGGCTTTACTTAGTTCTATTCTAAGTAAGCTAATTAGTTACCTAGTTAATCTATAGGTTCCTTATTTACAATTATAGTATTCCTAGTATAATAGGGTAATTAGTAGTTCCTATAATGTTAAAGGATATATAGTTAGGTTTTTCAGTGATAGTAATATTGAGGTATATAATCTTAATATTAACTACCCTACCTTTATAGTCAACTAGTATTCTATTGTATATAGTTAGGGTATAAAGCCTATCCTTTATAATCTATAGGAGTTCTAGCTTATTAACAATTATTAGTAATATAAAATTTCCTTATACTCCACTATCTACTAAAGCTTTAAATATTTAGCTTTATATAGTAATTAGTACTTTAAAATAATAGATTAATTATCTTTCTATAATATTAAATTCTTATTTAGTTTCTTTAAGCTTCTATTCTAAATTTATAATTATATTTTTAACTATTTATTATTATTTATAGTTAACTTTAACTATATTATTATATTATAATTAGAGGGTTACTATTATCTTTTATAAGTTTATAGTCTCTTCTTATTATATCTTAATAGTTTATTTAAATTTAAGTATCTTCTTTCTATCCTAGATCTAATATCCTTCTAGCTCTATTCTTTAAATATTAATTTCTAAAACTTATCTTTATAGGTCTTTTATCTATTTTTATATCCTATTTATTTAGAGGTTAATAATATACTAAAGTTTTTAAATACTAAATGTATTCTTAGTCTATTTCTCTTATTATTCTATAGTTAGTAGGGTAGCTCTAACTTTTGCTTTTAAGATTTGAATTCTATATTGTAGGTCCTTATATCCTAGCTTTTATAGTTCTTCTTCTTATAAAGCTAGTTCTCCTTATAATTTAAGGAGATATATATATTACTAAAGGTCGCTTCTAAATACTCCTATAGTAATCTTAAGCTCAACTACTTTTTCACTAGTTTTATCTCTAGTTTTCTCTATAAAATTAATTTATTTATTTAGATTATTAATTTATTATTAAAGTTTATCTTAGAGATTATTATTATAGAATATATTCCTTAGTTAGTTAATCTATCCTTATAGATTAATTAGGTTGCTTACTATATCCCCTAGTTTCCTATTATAGTACTAGTTTATCTTTTAATAGGGGGTTTTACTTCCCCCTATTCCTTTATACTATATAAAATTTTCTTTCCCTTCTATAATCTTCTATCTATTATTATATTAAGCTTTTACTAATTGTTTCTATTATTCCTAGGTCTTCTTATCTTCACTTTATTCTACTAGAAGTATTTCCTATTTATCTACTTAAGTTGAACTTATAGCTAGTAGTTCTAAAGTATTCTTTTTAGTAGAGGCTTTTCCTTTTTCCTACTTTATTATAAGGAGGCTTATATATAGGTAGGGAATCTTTTCTCTTTAGCTTTCTATAAGTTCTTCTAACTTTGATTTATAGGTAAGCTATTAAGGTAATCTTAGTATATTATAGTAATATTAGTATACTTTATTATAGTACTCTTTATATAATAGGTCTTCCTACTTTAGGGTTTTAAAGGTTTCTAATACCTCCTTCCTAGTTTCTTTAACTTTATCTTTAATTTTAAGGATCTTAGTAATTTCTTCCTATTTTATTATTCTAAAGGTTTAGGGCTTCTTAGGGTAGTAACCTATTCTATCTTTTTTACTTTAGTGTATGTAGTAATTGTTATTATAGTATATAATCTAGGATAGAGATTTATAGTTTATCTTATTAGCTTTAAATTATTGGTTTCTCTCCTTGGGTATAGGTTTCTAGTTAGCTTTCTTGCTTTTATCCTACCTAAATGTTTTCTTTATGCTTTAGTAATCCCTAGTAAAGTATCTAATTTTTCTATATATATAATATTTACTAATTTTATTTTTAAGTATTTTAGGAATAGCTCCCTTGTCACTAGCCTCTAGCTCTATAGGTCCTAAATAGGTTCTCTATAAGGTAGTACTATTGCTTTACTTGTACTTGGTGTTAGCTTAGGCCTAGGGTTTATAGTCCTTAGTTAGGGCCTAGCCCTGCTTCTACTATCATCATTTATATAGTCAGTTATTGATCTTGATAGTAAGTTTAATATAATCTATTAGTTATTTAAGCACCTCTATCTTATAGAGTTTATCCTTAATATCTTCCTTTAGTCTATTGTAGAAGGTATTTTTTAGGGGATTATCTCTCTACCTGAGGTATATAGTGATCTACTTGAACTTAGTTATATATTTAGTAGTAGATCCCTTTTACCTTAGTTTCTTAAGTTATTAGATTATAGCTTATTATTTATCTAGTTCTCTAAAGGCTTCCTTAAGGGTTTCTTTAAATATCTTATAGTTATTAAAAATCTTAATAGTCTCTACTCTTTATATAATTTCATTATTCTTAAGGTAGTCTTAGAAGGTTAGTTTAAACTATATAAGTATGTTATCTATAAGGTACTAGGCTATAATAGTAACTTTATTAGCTTTATTATAGAATTAATCTTTATAGTAATATAAAAAGGTCTTTATCTAGGTTAAGAACCCTTGTAATTTCTATTAGTTCCCCTTATACTTATTAAATGCTATGATTTTGAGCTTAGGTCTAATAGGTATCTAGAGCTAGGCGAGAGGTACTTAGGGTATACTACTTCCTTAAGCTACTATATTATCATTTAACTATTAGATTATCTACTCTAGCTAAATAATATATTACTAGATTTAGTTAATTATATCTTATTATTAAATAGTAAATAGCTTTATATCCTTTATCTTTACCTCCTATTTATCTATAGCCTCTTATAGCTATTTAATAGTAATATTGTTATTATCTTTATTATTACTAGAGTTATTACTAGCTTTAATAGTAAGTATAGTAGCCTCTAATATTTTAATCTTATTATCTACTTTAGGGCTTAAGGTAGTAGGTAGCTTTCTTTTCTTAAGTACTATAATTTCTAGATATTAATATTACTTAATAAAGTTACTTATTAAATAAAAGTAGTTAATATATTATAATCTATATACTAGCTTATTAGTATATTAGGTAAGTATAGCTAGTATATAGGGTGTAGGTATATCACGAGCTGACCGTTTTAGAGGACCAGGCGGTCAGGCATGGCAGAAAAGGATAATCTACGGAAGAACCAGGACCAATGAGAAGAGGACCGACCTGGACCGACTAGCGGTCCCAGGCGGTCCCGGACAGGACCGACTTACAAGTCCTGTCGGTCCAAGTAAGGACCAACTTAGGATAGACATCAGTCCCTTGGAGAGCTTGGAAGGGAAACGTCTATATAAACCATGGAATCCTCCTTGTATCTAGTTTATCCTTCAAGACTCTCCAGTAGTCAATTCAAGTACAACTATACCCCTACACTTGAATATGCACTTCTTATTAAATATCTTGTGATTACTGCTCGACTGCCTTGCTTTACTAATAACAGGCACCTACGCCCTATACACTAGCTATACTTACCTGATATACTAATGAGCTGGTGTACGGATCATAACAAGGTACTTATTAATAGTAGAGTAAGGTAGTTAAGTAGTATTTATAAGATATTGATGAGAAGTGTGTATTTAAGTATAGGGGTGTAATTGTACTTGAATTGACTACTGGAGAGTTATAGAAGATATATTAGACTTATAGGAATATTGTAGCTTTATATAGATACCTCTTCTATCTATCTCTAGTGTGTGGTTGCTTCTCTGGCTGATTGCTTGGTTGCTTCTCTATTGACTGATTAGTTGTACTTTCATTGTGTGAGCGGTTGTTCCTTGATCGACTGCCCTGTTGCACTGCCAAGAAGCGCCCACGTGACCTTCGTAGGATTCTGCCACGCCTTACTGCCCTGGGTGGCCCAAATCGCGGCCAGGCTGTGACACAAAGGGCCCAAATAGCAGCCTCTCGCGCTAACCTAAAACTTGTACACTTTTCGTCTCATAATACCAAAGCCTCCAACATCGCCTAGATGCCAGTCTATGGCACTCCGCCTCTCCTGTCGTCGATTCCAATAGTTACTGGCGTGATCCTTCAACACTAAAAGATGGAGATAGAAGCGTCGGATTGGAGGGTGATGTGTAAAATCTATATCCGGGTCAATTAAGGAATGGGGAGGCTGTTCGAAAGGTTGCGCCTCAATATCGGTGTCGACGGATGCCGATGTCTCAGAGAGCTTTCGGTCTGGCCCATGCACGGGGCTTGAACTGATACCAGCGGACTCTCCGATGCCGATATCCAACAGTCATTCTCCGAGCCCGAGTTCGTGACCCAGTGGATGGGCAAGAGGAGTGGAATGGTCATTTTTTTTATAAAATGCCTTCTCGATAGTGCCCCCCTAAACCCATTCCCTCTAGACTTAACCCTGATGTGGCACTCCGACAATGTCCGTAAACGGGTCGTCGTCGTGTGCACGTGGTACGATTTCTGTTAAAATGCTGATAAGGTCATGAAGTTCCTGGCCATAGTGTTCTTTAATGAACGAAAACATCAGGTCGAGTCCGGCGGAAACCTTGATATCTCAGTCAGCTCAGACGTGCTGATTTCAAGAGGTGCAGAGGAGACAAAAACATACACCGGATGAAGACAGAACCTTTCCATCCTGGACAAACCGTGCCGGCGCAACCCAAGTAACGTTTGTGCCATGCTGGGTGACGAGATCCCACGCATTCTTGTTGGTTGTCGCCCTTCTCCCGTCAAAAATACCACCACGGGCGGCGAATATTGCCCCAGTACAGATTGTGAGAAGGTATTTCACCTTGGGAAACATATCAGCAACGTAGTCGTCGACATACGTGAGAGTCGGATCGCGGGCCGCTGCACCCCCTGGCACAAGTAACACGTCGAGATCTAAATCGTCCTCAAAAGTGGCGGCGCCGACAATCTCCGGTTTAAAGACCGAGTTGTATCGGTTGCCCATTGGAGGAGTAATGACGATATTGTCTGCGGTTGGGGTGATGATGGTAACATTTAGGTAGCGATTGCCGGCTACGAAATAAAGAAGTTCGATCGGCCCATAGAGGTCCAGCATGTCTACTCCAGGGAATGCCAGAAGACCCCAGTTGACGGGGGTGCCTTGAGCATATTAGCAGTGATGCGCCGCCCAGCAGGATATACGTGGTTAGATGGAACACTGATCGACATACCATCATTCTCTGGTCCGCACCTTCTCTCTTCCACATTCGATAAATCTGCAGCGACGAAGATAGCCGCGCCAACTGTAAACAGTGTCTTGAACAGCATTGGAACGATGGCAGTGATCCCGTTCTCAGTGGTAGCGCTTCCTGAGCAAATCAAAAATGGTGGTAAGAAACACTTGAACTAAGTTACCTTTTCTTATCAGAAGTTTCCCTCACGATATTGATAGTAAGTCAAGAGAAAAGGTGTTTTCCTGAATATTCCTGGACCGCGAGCCCGCCGCCGTTAAACCCCACTGGAAGAGGACTTGGCAGAGGGAGATATGCGCAAGTTTCTTACGCCGCCATTGGCTTTACCACGGGAAAACTCTCGCTTACGTCCGTAAGGCCTACTCTATTAACCTCTAGTAGTTAAGACTGTTTTAAGTCTCATATCGATATGATAAAGAACGGGCCTGTAGTGGAATTGGAGCCGAAGAGGGCTTGCGGGTCGGTCTTGTAAGACTCGAACTTCAATTGAAAATGATGGATAGGATTGATGTCGGGCCCCCGTTTGATAGGAATTAGAAATGGCAAAGAACTGTATTAGAGAAGAGCGAAAAGACTGAAGAACTGAAACTATAACATCATACCGACGCTTGATGAACTGTTCTGAAATATGAACAAAGATAGGAAGTACAAAATGAAGCCTCCGACCTCTCGGACCCGGAATTTCCTTCCCCAACCATCTCAAGTGCAGGCCATCTTGCAGCCTTTACATAGGACAACTACTTCTTCCCGGCCTGCCAGCACTTTCCGTCGCCGTCTCATCCTAGATTTCGCCCTCCTTTGTAAACCCCACCACCCGATAACCGATATATGTGTTTGTTCTCCCCGTAGAATCGCTTATGATCCATATTGGGAGGTTACTAGCGCCCGCGACAAACCCCGGTCATAGAAGAAGATGGGTGGCCGTCCGACAATCCCGCGAGCGATCTATTATGTCTGTACTAACTATTTACAAGGATTTGCTAGGCAAAATTTGAACATAACTCACACCCAAGCTAAGCGTGGTTCTTTTATGCACGATGTGGCCTTGGGAGATAGGAATTCCGCACCAGGACAAGACATCACCCGGAATGTATTTGCAGCTTGCTAGAAGACGAACCCCAGCCCGTGCCAAAATGAGAAAACATCGGCCGTGTTCTCGAGTCTACTTCGCTAACAAGTGGCCCGGGTGGAATTTGCACAAATTATCCAGGCTATTTCAACGGGACGATATAGCCAATTTGCGGGGTACGTTCGTAGAAATTAGAATATCTCCAGGTCCCTTAATATAGCACAAAATTCGAATAGCTCTCCCTGGCAAGAGGAAGATTAGATGTCGCCGCCCCGTTGATTCATCAATCATCCCTTGTGGTGGTGGGATAGGAGTTTCTCGACGTGGAGCCAGGCTACTCGACCATTCTAGCTCGAAAGCTATTTGTAAATGCCGACCCTGAGGGAAGAGAGACACTCTTCTTTTTTACAATCCCAGCGCTCTTCCGTTAATTCGCAATGTCGGTAACCATTCCGAACCTCAGCCTAGATGGAGGCCTCGGGAGATATCTGTTAAACACGCCGCCGCAAACCCTGGCAGTCGGATGCATCGAAGACTCTTTAAGCTATGGCTATTGGCAAATTGAAGACTTCAAGTACGAGAATAATGGAGGTCCAGAGCCGGACCTGGTTGAGTCGATTTACTTTCGCGTCACAAGTCAGATCAACAATCTGAATACAGGGTGTTCTGTCTCCTCTGCCTCGTCCAATTGGACTTCCCTAGACCCCAGCTCATCAGGGTATTGTGAAAGCGCGAACCCTGCCACAACCTTCAAGTTCTATTATATCCCCGACTCATCGAATGGGTCTTTGACTATCAATCAAATATGGAGTTGCCCAAGTGTGGAAGACGGAACTCAGTACGTCACGTCACCTCCCAGGGATCCAATCCTCTGAGGAGAAAACACTGACCCTAGATTGCCGATAGAATTATATTCAAAGCCAACGCAGACACCAATTTCGCGATCGACACAGATTTCCCCGGCAGCCCGGTATCGATCACTGAAACGGGCCCTGTGATTATTCCGTATTCGCTCCTGGCTCCTATCGAGATAACTCCTAAGGATGAGGTTCCTAGCTCACCTGTTGGGAGTGACGACCCTGGATGCAGAAAGGCATCGGAAACGCCGACGTGGACCTTTTCTGATGTTAAGTGGGTATGGTTTAACGAAACACGAGAGTCCCCGCCTACGCCACGAGGGGCTCTGGCGGTGACATTGCACAACGGCATCACTAACCAGACTACATCTTGCTTGCATACTGGTGGGTTAGACCTAGTTCCTCTGGATGAGGAAGAGGATTGCAAGACGCGGGAAGATGGCGGCTGGACAATCTGCTCGGGGACTGCTTGGGCCGATTCATTTAGCGGACAATATTTGGGCCAGGCAGCGGTCCGGTTCGATGCTTGTGCGAGAAAAGTTGAGATTGTTGAGAGCTGGTACTGTGGAGAAGATGAAGGAGGAGAAGGGTAAGTAAGACTACTGTATTACTTCGATCCACTTGACCCCATTCCAGATGACGCCCCCTTTCTCTACGAACTCTGGGCTAAAACTATAAAAGTATTAAGTACGTAGGCTTCGGCGAATTCTCTCCTGCGTCGTGGGACTGCGAACCCTTATCCTCAGATTCCAGCGGCGACCCCGACTTCGCTATCCCGAGTGCCTTCATAAGCAACGCCACACTCTGCGAAGCCATCGCGGAAGATAATACCGTGACCGGCACCATTGTTGCAGAACACAGCCTCTTGAAAAACGCATTCGACTTTCAGTACCCTAGAGAAGGAGGGTGCCTTGTCGACTCGATTCGGCCGGAATACTGGTATTGGAACTTCTTTCCCGCTTACTTTTCTGTCGAGGTGGCTGAGGACGGAACGGTTGAGCGCATGAATTCTCGACTAGAACTTGGCGTGGCTATTCCGTACGCATCGGCTGCTTTCCACTGTTTCGTTCCTACGATCGAAGCGCTGGGAGATTGCTACTCACCCGTTATACCAGGTGGTCGGTTCTTGGATGCCAAGGGAGCGTATGACCCCGAGACGAACGTGTTTTCAATCGAGCAGTCGTGGGAGTGTTCAGACAGAAGTCCCTATCATCCGTAAGTGTTACCCGATGTCAGGGATTCAAAACTAATGAGCCTGCTAACAATTACTGGGTACTCATAGTGTTGTGTTTAAGGCTAAGGGCAGTATAGAAGTTCCAGAAGGTGGTGGTGAGCCAGTCAGAATGCCGATGGAAATCACTTGGGAAACAACAGGCAGTGTCGGCGAATAGGGGTGAAATGTAAAGCTGAATTGCCCCTTCAGGTTTTTGATCCTGCGGCCAAAATGACCAGACGGCCAGTTTTTGAAATCCATTTTTTTTTTCCCCCTCTATCCATTTGCATGCCCTCTTAGACTGGACTGGGCTGCATCTACATTTCATGGAGTTTCTAAAAGCCCTACCCCCGAGGCCGATGTGTCGGGTGATCAAGCCCCACATTCACCGGACGCTGTCTCCGTTGCCAACTCGCTCCATGTCGCGTAGTCCTCCCTAGTAACATTCCCAACTGGGACCACCCATTGAGCATATCCTAGAGTATGATACTGAAGTGTAATCTCTTCCGGACATGCCGGATTCATTGGCCCATCTGCTGCCTGTGCATAACCCAGCATAATCTCGCCCTCGCTCGAGTTAGAACTTCCCCCGTTTTCCCCTTGAGCGTCGTCCCACGAGAAGCAATTCTGGCAGCGGTAAACGAGCTCATAGCGCGATTCGTTAGCAGATGAGCGGATATACGTGATCGTCGGCAAGACGTCGCCGCTGTAGGGATCGGGCATAAAGTAGTCAGTGGCCCAGCGAAAGGACGTAAGGACCTGATCGTTATATGGATAGGCAACGAGGAGAAGAGAATGGATCATGTGGCCATCGTGAGCTATGCCGCACCACCCTGTGCGATCGGCGCTCACACTCGCACAGCTCTAGGAAAGGAGAGAAATCGTTCGTCTTCAGAGTCATTCTCAAAAAGGAATAGATGAGGACTGAGAACATACTAGGTACCCAATGTACTCGCTTGTATCATTCGTTGTGGCGTTCTCTGGTAGGACGATGCCGAATGTGACACCTCCATCGCCATTTTCTGCCGGCGGAGCAGTCCAGGTGTCAAAGTTAATTCCCGTCTCTTCATCGGTGTAGGACCCTACTATCATATCGGGATACTGGCCTAGACAGCCTCTTGCGCCTGTTGGCCATAAATTGTCAGCAGGGCCGGTCAACTTGTCCAAATTGAAACGAGGCAGAACGTACATAGTAACAACGTTACTGTCGTCGAGACTGATAAGTGGCGGAAGAGACGCATGGTCGAGGTCAATTGTCTAGGGCCCTTTCGAAATACAGCACTTTGTCGCTTGTTGGACTAGGACCTTTCACCGTATAGCCTTGATGTTGTGTTCGACAAAGTTGAAGAGTAACGAGGCGGGAAACTTCCCACCATCCCATCTGCAGAAGACCCTATCAGTTCCTGCGAACAAATTGGGAGCCTCCGAATGGAAATGGAAAACGTTCTCGAATAAGTCAGGTGGGAAGAATCCTCCGGCAGTAGCTAGCCGTGAGGTTCAATATCTACCACTTTGGATAAATGCCGGCACGAATATACACCCGCTGGTCTATCAATGTATTCTATACGTTTGAGACTTGCTGCCTTATATACAAATGCCCCGTCTCGTCTTCAGTATTTCTAATCCCACGCTCACTACTCTCTGCCGGGCGCATTGTGAGTTCCAACGTGCATATCGACGACTTCACTGGTAGTGCCAATCGAAAGACCCTACCTAATCTACGCCTCGGAGGCTCGCCTCTTAAAAATTGTTTGGCTTTTAAATGAACGATGACTAGATCGCACAATGTATTAACTGTAAATTTAATCACCTCTCATGGAGTAACTCTTATGGCCCACTAAGGGGCCCAGTCGTAACGCGCGGCTGGTCGAGGATCAAAACTAAGCACATCCTGAAGAGAGTACCCTGAGTTCCTGGTGGACTTACAAATAGAACTTGATTTAGCACATATAGGACTTCAATATGCGTCCGTAGTTTAAGGCTGAGAGTAGCGGATAAGACGGACGATCATAAGGGCTGATACGATCGAGACTTAATACTGAGCGAATAAAATGCAACAAAGAATATTCGGCTTGCTCATTTTGTTAGCACTTGGGATGTGGGGTTTGAACCTCTTCTTCCGGGCCAGAAGCCCAGGGCCGTCAAGCCTTGGGCTGAGGTCAAGAGAGCGGCAAACCTCTTTTAGTCTAAGTGTATTTCCGAATGCCATTTGAGAACGACAGAGTTCGCCTCTGCCGCGAAGCATTCTTGAGGCCCATTTCAAATTCTCGAGAGTTAATGCTTTTGGTAATTGCGTTGTCGCCGGGCCGAGCCTTAAGACAATCAGTAGACGACCCATGGATGATAATGATCTCCATCCATGCCTCTCGCTTCAAGCTCCTTTTTGGGGAGGCATGGAGGGATGTCTGATTTTTCCTCTGGCTGTCACGACACTCCCTTACGTTTAAATGGTGATGTGGCTCTGGAACCAGTCTGACTGAAAGAGCCATCTACATCGCAAAGAGACCATTTCATTCTCGGCGTCTTTCCGGTGCTGTTGGTCCTGACTGCATTTATGCATGAAATTCACACGAGTTAGAAACGCGGCTAACGATTTACCAGGCGGCACAGCCATTCTTTCGGGACCGGGTCGGCGTATTAAAGCAGGCATCGAAATTGGTATTTAGCTCACCTCCCATCCATGGGGCGAAACCTTGAATACAGCCCATTTTCCTCTCCGAAATCGAGACTTCGACGTAGCCGACAACTCAAAGACCATGAAGCGCTTTCTTCACTGCCTAGTGGCGAGCTCCTTCTTGCTGGCCACGGCGGCTCAGGACAACGATGCAGATCAGACGGTAGAGGATCAGTATCCAGAGACAGCAGAAATCTTTTTTGACAACAGCCTCTTTCTCTCGGGCTACACCCTAGTTGAATTCGAACCACTAAAGGACGGTCACACGAATCCGGCTTTATCCGATACAGCGGAATACGAAGGTTATGACTGGACTTGGGAGTTTCCCGGTTCCAAGCTCGGCGGCTTCAAGGCCCATCTCCGCGTCGTGGACAACGTCCCGTTTCTCGAGGACGGCTCCGATGGCGAACTCGTTCCATCTGCTACGAACAAGACCGCAGTTTCAACCGTAACATATAACCTCCCTCAATCATTAATGGATGGCGACAAGGTCAAGCCCATGCATCCATCCTGGATGCTTTGTCGACATATCTGGGTTGCAACCAAGCCCCGCAACACCCAAGGAGATCACCAATGCGGTTTCATCCCGGACGAATGCCGCAAGGACTGGGCTGAACAATTGACCGGGAACTGGGTGAGTGATGATGAGGTCGGACGATGTACCAGCCATTATGTCAACTCGCCCCCGAAGAGTTGCCTCGATTCGATTGGCAATGCCTCCACAATTTTCTTCCGTATGTTGATGACCCATACATCCCGAATACTAAACATTGGGTGCTAATAGCAGTGGAAGAGCTTGACGCTAGTTATTTTGACGATGACTTTTGGATTGACCTCTTAACTCAAGATAAATTGGGCGATGTGGCCTGGCGGGTCGGCACCGGGTCCAGCCTAGACTTAAATAACAAAACCTCCCTTCAAAAGGCGTCACTGAATACTTTCATCATCGCAACGTCATGGGGTTATAGTGGCAATGCGAGTATCGAAAGCCGAAAGACACCAGATGTTAGCTTTTCTTGCTTGAACGTTCAGGAGGATTCTAAGGCCAACGCGGACGAGAATGGCTCCCCTCGGGCTTTTGGATTGTCCGCCATTGGACTACTTATTGGGATTGGATACGCGCTGTTGGTTCTATAATAGAGGAAAAGAACGATTAACGGGACTCTTTGGGCTAAGACGGCTTTCACTCTTGTACCAGAATAATGGATGAACATGCATTTTATCTTATCATCTGGTAATAAAATCTGAGAACATTCACATCAAGACTATTGCCAATGGCTCTGCGGGCCCAAAGAGAGCGACTACCCTTAGCAGATGGCCTGTCAAGAGTGGAATTATCAAAGCGGGTTGGTATCCCAGATTAGCGCCATCAATTATATTATTTTAAGCAGGAGTGGTGATGATTTTAAAGGCAAGAAAATCTCGTAATCTGCACGTCATGCGTTCGGTACGGCCTCAGGATGTTCAACAGCTATAGAAGACTATCACCTCACTCTCCGTTAAGAGCATTCATCTTCTCAGCATGCTCGTAAACAAGAGTCTTGGCCTCCTCATCATCAAGGTAGATGGTGAAACCGTCATTATGGTTGCGGCCGAAGGAGTACTCGGAGTATCCGTACTGCCAGTACATGTCGGGGACCTTCTCCTCGACAGAAATCTCTTGCCATCCGCCGACAACGTCAAGCCTAGTCTCGTTACGAGTTTGGCCCAGAGTTTCCTGGCGAGCCTCGGGAGTCATCCATCCGTACTCCTCGTGAACCACGGGCTTTCCAGCCTTCCTTGCGGACTCGGCGTGGTCGCGGATCCATTGATTGGTCCATTCGACAGTCTTGCTCCACCAGTCGGGGTAGGAGTGGAAGACGCCGAAGTCGATATTTTTGAGGCTGATCTCGTGGTCGAAGTCACCACCGTCGGCACCATTGTAGGCCCAGTCGTCGGACTCGATGTTGAACCCACCCTCTCCGCCCCAGGTGACAAGATGGTTGGGGTCGAGGCTCTTGATGTAGGTGCTTATCTCGTCGGTCCACGCAGACATGAGCTCCACGGTGCAATTTTCGCTGCGGGGGAGGTTGCGAGTGCCATCAGCGCCGCAGCGGGGTTCGTTGGCGAGCTCCCAAGCCATGATGGCAGGAGAGTCCTTGTAGCGGGTGACGAACTCCTTAATGTAGGCCTTGAAGTGATCCTTGATCACGGGCAAGCGGTAGAACTGGAAGTAAATGTGTTAGAGCACGCGTTGTGTTTTCTTCGCTACAGTCGGGGATTACGGACATCGTCGTGGTACTGGCCTCCGAGGTTGACAGTGTACATGTCCATTCCACCATAGTCTGCCCAATTGTTGGTGAGGGCGACGATGAGCTTGATTCCAACCTCGGTGGCAGCGTCAACAACCTTGTCAAAGCCCTCAATATTGATAGTGGGCTTGCCGTTGTCCCATCTCTGAAAGACGACCTCGGTAGTAGCACCCTCACCGCCGTACTGAGGAAGTCCGTTAGGGTCGTAGGTAGTATTCTTGTCGTTGAAGCCCCAGGTTCGGAAAACCTTCAGGCCAGCATCCTTAGCCGCTGTCAGACCCTTGACGACATCGGCTTGAGTCTATCGAATATATCTTTAGTACGATTTCCGGTCTTGGGAAGGGTGTAACGCACGCCAGAGAAGGGGAAGTAGTAGGCATTGCTTCCCGCAAAGTAGAAGTCTTCGCCATCGAGTTGGAACTTGCCATCCTTGACGGTGACGAAGCCCTTAGGAGGCTGCGCCTTGCACGCCCTGCGACGATGAGGACCGGCAAGAGCTCCGGTAGTGGCGAGACTGAGGGTTAAGAGAGTGGCGGCGTTAAAATGCATTTTCGACTTTGAGAATCAACGAGAGAATTAAGTTGAAGTAATGAACGTAAGGGACCTTTGTCGTGGAGTAAACGCTACACCAGATTAAAAACCGCCGCATCGCGAAGCATCGAAAAGAAAAGAAAAAGAAAATAACGGGCAGCCATTGATATATATATCATCACCTATTACGACACGAGCTCGGGGAAGATGGAGCTTCCCGTCAATGTGGTACGGTGCCAGCCTGCCAGGGGTCAAAGCTTGGCACATTGGCTCTCCAATGAAGTCTGCATAGGATGGGGTAAACCGACGCCGGTCTAATTTTGATTGACACGGAGCTTCGACGACCGCATTTCCCGGATTGGAAAAATACAACCTAGCGATTGGCCAGCAAAGAAAACAAAGGAAAGACAAGCAGCGCCCCACATGCCTGGAGGGGTTTTAACTTATTCCGGACAGGGAAGAGAGCTGATGATCGCTGATCGTAGCATGGGTGGTGGATGGATGTGTAGAGGGCGGTTCAATTCGGGGAATCTCTCGCCCCGCTTCGCCTAGGCGGAGGGACGCACTGCGAGGTCACATTTGGCGATGTGGAGGTTCCATTAGGCACTACATACGCACGTTCAATGGGCCCAGTTGGCCACAGCCACCATTTCTTTCTAACAAGAACTTAATCTCCTGACAGTTCAGTGGGCAGACGGTTATACTTATTAAAGAAGTCCTTGGTGACTACCGAGGTATAGCATCTATTATCTCTCCCGGCTTCGTAAGGCGATGATGATTCTAAAGTCGGCCAGGCATCTTGCGAGAGATTGGTCACCCAAATATGGACAATCAGCATTCGATGACCTCTCTTGACAGCCCCTTTATAAAGCAGAAGAGAAGCAAAACTAATACATACGACCATAGCTCGTAGATAACTGAGGGTCCCGTCCGCTCCCCTGTACATAAGCTACGAAGCGCCAGACTAGTAGTTGGGTCGGTGACGACCAGCGAATCCCTGGTGTTGTATGTTTCTTTTTGCCTTATTTTCTCTCTCTATTTTTTTTTATTTTTTTTATTTTTTTATTTATTTATTTTTTTTTTGCGTTATCATTCTTTCAATCTTGTTGTTGAGGCTCTCTTGCAACGGTCATGACTGAGGGAATCATGGATTGATGAATGACGATTTGCTGTCTTGTTACCAGAGGAGACTGAAGAGAAGCTGCTACAGAGGACCAAATCCGGACAATTTTGCTCCTCGTCTTTCCACCAATCAGTCCTTTTGTTAGAGGATTATCGTGTTCCTAGGGAAGGCACCCATAAGCCACAGCCCAGGAGTGGAAGTGTTCATGTTGCCCTAGGTGACCATCGTTACAGCATTTCGGGAGTTTCTTTTCCAGTGTATGCCCAATGCCAAGGGTCCAAGATGGCTTGCAAGGAGAAACCTCACTTGAACTAGTAACAAGACAGATTCTACTCCCATGATGCGCGAACACGGGGTTGATTGCCCATGAACGTCGTTTTTGAACGACCGACCGTAGGCCCGATGATCAAGAATAATTCCCATGTGATGAGTGACGAGATTTGGGGATTTGGGGGCAGGTTTGGAAGGTGCTAGGGACGCAGCCCGAGAAACATACTCCTGGACCGATTTATATACTGGTAAAGGCGAAGCAATATCAGAAGAATCTGCGGGGAGGTAATGACATATTGGCCTCCGATTCATAACGCTGGCTAGGCTAGTTTACGAAGGTTGGCTGATGGATTATACTGGGAGAATGAAAGTCTAGACTATGGACGATGACGCGAGGCCTCGACCAGAACCTGCCTTAGTAACCGGTGCCTTTCCATCCCTTCCCATGTTCTCTAAGCTGGTTTGATGTTATTGACCCTTCGCCTTGGAGTTTCCAGGAGAGGCACAAAACCTTGTATGTACCTACCCTTTTCTTTCCTATAGTCCAACTCCAGTAGTTAAGTCTAATTGCGATTGCCTGTTGCCTTTTGAACCCTGTTTGGAGATTGCGGGATCTACAGCCATTCCAGGCGTTATTCATTGTTTCCATCCCGAAGTCTGTATCGGTGCCTGTGTGGTTGCCCTGGCTAGGCAAATCCTTGGTAATCTCGTGAACTTTAATGGATCATGTAAGGCGAGTGGGGCTTGTTAAGTCGCGACTTTCGTTGGACTCGTACCAGGGCCCATTTTCCGTGCCTCGTTAAATATCACATGCGATATCATTGGAGTCATCACTTCCTCGACTCTAAAAAGGTTGATCCGTTGCGCTTTCTTCCTATAACCAAAGTCTCCAAGTATTTCTCCTCTCTCATCTCCCTTTGTTTCCTCCATCTCCATCTCCCGTTCCAACTTCATCAGATTACCTTTTCATTTTAAAGTATCTCCATATACATCGAATATTGTTCCATTCCATCCATCTTCGTCTCAGTGACACCCTCTCTCCGTGCCAAAATGGTTGCGCCTGATGACACTGGGTCCCATAATCCGACCCCGACCCGAAGAATCGTTCTTTCTCGGACTCTCTCGTCGAAGTCTGTGCAGTCGACCGCCTCCAGTTTTGCTAAGCGCATGAACGCGACCCGCGCAGATTCTTCGGCTCCCTTTACAGTCATCGGTCGAGGCACCTGCGGCACTGTTTACGAAATCCCAGGAACCGTCCGTGTTGTGAAGATAGGATCTTCGCTTCATACTGGTCTCTGGCAGGATTTTCTTCAAACCAATCTCGCCTACAGATCCGTGGTTCATACAGAGGAACAACTTCGGAATCTCTTCCGACACAAGCTTTCCATTCCCCGAGTTCCTCGATGTTTCGAATATCATACTCCCGATGATCAGAATTTCTGGTACCCTATCCAACCCAGGATTCCCCAAGACGATCGCCCGACCCGGGCGGCTCTTATCGAGGAGCGTGTGCTCCCGATGCCGAGTGAAACTCGAGCGTTTCTGATATCAACCTTCTTCCCCAAGGAGATCCAAAAGGATGCGCTCGACAATGAAGAGAACAAGGCCTGCCTTATCCGTCTCTACTTCGGCGAGAAGGAGCCTGAGGGGATGTGTTACGATACGCTCCAAAATTTCCCACTTTACTACGACAGAATGCTCGCACTTGACTTGGAGCTTCCTGATCTCGTGAAAGAGGTCGCTATCGGGCTTTCCATCCTCCACTGGCAGGCCCACCTCGACGGTCGAGACGTCGAGTTTGTTCTTGGAACCTCTGCTGCGGGGCCTACGATTCCCCCTCATACGATGGATTTCAAAGAAGGTAGTACGCCACGCTCCGTTTACGAACATGATTTCCGCCGACGCCAAACTCACATTTGGATGATTGACTTTGATAAGTCGCGCTCCTTCAAGTTGACGGATACGGATACGGATATTCTCGACAAGCTTGTCCCTGCGACGCACGGAAATGACCCATATTTTCCGAGGCCCGATATTGACGCCTGTCTCTGGGAGGATTTCGTGGATGCCTACATCAAGAGCAGCGAATTCATCCTGCAGCAGGAACTCTCGGCGGCAAAGATCAAGGATCGGGTGAAGAAAAGAATTCTAGACTTGCCCGGACAATTTATCCGAAAACTAAAAGTTAAATTTGAAGAGCAGGCAGAATTTGAAGCAAACTCCGAGAACTTCATTGTGTTTGGGGACGACGACTCTGAGGCCGATGGGCAGGATGAGGGTGAAAACAAAGGAATGGGGGCCGGGGGCTTGACCTCAGAGGAAGGCAGTGATGAAGGCTCCAGTGATGAAAACTCTGGTGCGGAGTAGTTGGGGAGTGGATTCAGCGCGGAAAGGGCACGCCTATGTTTCCTTCCTCAGCATAAAGCGGCTGCGGATGACGAGGTGAAAGAAAGAATCCGTTTTAATAATACTAAGCGGGGGAAATCAGGAGTTCGAGGAAGGGCGATGAGACGAGAGGGCTAGCTGGAAATGTTTAGTGTATGCATCATTATTAGAAGATGAGACTCCTGTTCAACTCTTAACCTATTGAGTCTTGACATGCTCTCATTCGCATATTACCTTCGGGACTGGGCATGATTAGGTCCTGGGGAGACACATCGCAAGGTGGAGGCTTGGCCAGAGAATGAGCAGCACTCCCTGGGGCGAGCCGCAGATTTAACCTCGAACGTTTGCTTGCGAAATCTTCGTCACATTCACATCCAGAAGATGACTGACAAACCCCGTGTATCATTAAATTATGTACTGAAATTAAATATAAATTATCAGGAGTCTTCGGCATTTACATGTGTATAACGAGCATTGAAGTGGGCCACTTCCGATTACAACTTGGTCAGGACAATATCATCGACTTGAACCTCCTTCGTATTTCCAGTTCCGCCGTACGTGAATTCGATCCTGACCGTAACGCTATTAGACGTAGTCGAGAAAATTCCCGAACCAATCGTCGCGACGGAAGTGAAGCTCGAGGAGGTGATAAGTCCACCAGCCTGCTGAGAATCGTTGATATAAAGGGTAGCGTAGACGTTGCCCGAAGTCGTTACCCTTCGAGCCTTGAACGATACCTTGTAGTTCGCCCCCGGACAAACGGTGACAGACTGGACGATGCGTTGGGGCAGGTTTGAGTTTCCGCTGCTGACGCGAGCGCGGAGTGCGTAGCCCTGAGCACCGCCTACGGAGGTGCGCTCCACGGTGGCATCACCGGCGGTGAGGACGGACCAGGTGCCGGTGAGGGTGCTGTCGAAGTCACCGTTGATGACGGGGTTGCCCGCGGGGCACGCAGGCACGGAGGTGGTGACAGTCTGGACAGTGGTCTCAGTGGCCGTGGTCGTGGTCGTGGTTGGCTCCGTGATCGTTGCCGTCTCCGTCTCCGTCGTGGTCGTAGTCGTGGGAGTCGTGACCGTTTCAGTCTCCGTGGTGGTGGTAGGCGTCGTGACAGTCTCGGTCTCAGTGGTGGTGGTCGTGGTAGGCTCAGTCAAGACCTGGGTCAAAGTCTCAGTCTCCGTGGTGGTAGTAGTCGTGGGCTCGGTGAAGACTTGAGTCAGGGTCTCGGTCTCGGTCTCGGTAGTGGTGGTAGGCTCAGTGAGGACCTGCGTCAGGGTCTCCGTCTCAGTGGCCGTCGTAGGCTCAGTCAGAGTCTCAGTCAGGGTTTCTGTGAGGGGCTGGGTAACGGTAATCTGCTCAGCAGGAAGGGTGATCGTGGTAGGGACGGTCAGAGTGATCTCCTGCGTGAGGGTTTCGGTTTCGGCCGGGAGGGTAACAACCTCGCCCTCCCCTGGGATGGTGAGGGTCGTGGTGGCGGTCGCGGTGACTTCCTCGCCGGCAACGGTGACAGTAACTTCATCACCAGGAACGGTGACGGTAACTTCTTCGCCAGAGACAGTGAAGGTGACTTCTTCGGCAGAAACTGTCACGGTCTCCGCGAGCGTGATGGTCGCAACATCATCACCGCCAGGAACAGTGATAGTCTCCGCAACAGTGATAGTCGCGGTGTTATCCTCATTAGGGGCTGTGATCGTGACCGTTGCGTCCCCCCCACCGACGGTAACTGTCGTGGGGACAATGACCGTGACCAACTCTCCGGCGGATGTGTTGGGGCATTCGGATTCGGTCACGGTCTTGGTCACTGTGTGCCTGGTCCTGGACCTCTTTTGGATATCTCCTGTTAGGTGATGACTCTTGGATGAATTGTTATGGATAGAAGGATTGGTATGTACCACGAACCGTCTTGGTGCACTTCGACTTAGGAGAGTGTTCCAGGCCACGAGTCCTCTGGTGGCCACCACCCCCGAAGCGATTTCGATCCTGTGGGCCGGCGACCGCTGCCAGTGCCAGGGACGTGGCCGAGAGAAGGACGAGACCTGTGATCTTCATTATGGCGAATCACCTAAAGTTCTATTATAAAGTGAGAGTAATAGGACCAAGGTCCAAAAAGAAAGCAAACGAGTGTGAGAGGTCGATCAAAGAATGGACGACTGAGGTTCAAGAGTCTCAGGTTCAAGGGAGGCAGAATGCCTCCGGATGTGGAGGCATGTCGAGATATATAGTACGAAATACTTCGAGCTAGCACTCTCCCTCATCTTCCCAGATAATTCCGCCCCAGAGACTGCACTCCACTGGTTGTGCATTGCCTGGCAGAAAGGGGGAGTGGAAGGGAGGCTGCAAGCTGCATTAGCGGCATCGTGAGATATGGGAGACAGACTTCGCAATGTGTGGAGTCATTTCTGGGAATCGATAGTCTCGCCTGAAGGACCATGCCACTAAACCTAATCCAGGCTCGCTTTCGAGATTCCCTCAGTGCGGCTGGACGCAATCCACAGGGCCCAAATTACCGGGGTGGTTCGTTTCTCATCGAAGACCGGGGTTAGCGTCCCCTTTTCGACCTCAGAAAAAGCTTGTGGTCAATCAAGAATTAAACTGGCCAATCGCCTTCCTCATCCATCGAGTAAACGCTCGAGCTATTGAATCTACCTTATGCAGGAACGATAGGCATGACCCTTTTTTTGCCCACACCAACTCTTTGGGACGCCATGCACGAAGGTGGAAAAGCGCTGGTCTTGCCCACTAATAACACTTGGTAGTGTAAATTTTATCGTACCTCCTCCAATTCCAGACACTTCAACCATATTATCGTGCTCTAAGCGAGGGAGGGTGACAAGGGATACCAGCCCGAAGCACGCAGGTACAAGTACGCGGATCGAGGTTCGGACCTAATCGTATGAGGCGGCACAAAAGATTGATGAAGGATGTTCGTTTTGGGCGCACAGCTCTTAGTTACTATTCAACATATTACTTGAACTGGTGCCTTTCCCCAGAATAGTGAGGTGTTTACTTGCTTTGGAAGAGATTTTGTTTGCTTGGGAAACTGGTACATGAGCGATATAACGGCCATCAGTGTCAACCTTCAAGAGCATCTTTCTGCCAGGATTGCCCACCACCCAGGTACGCAGGTACTTCGTGCAACATTTAATTGCATGCACTTCGCCCTAATAGTACCAAGCACCTCGGTAGAAGTAGAGAGGGCGGAGCAGGGACTCGGACTCGGGGCCCGTTGCAAGAAAGGAGTCAAGCACTTGCTTGTGCTTCAGATCTCAGTGGTGGAAAACGCGAAATCGCTGGAACAATAATACTCAGCTGAGCTCAGGCCTTAATCCAGATGCAATGCCAGGGAGCCCATACAGATGCATACATCCAGAGATTCCAGACAGATGGTCACGCCCAGCTTCGCCACAGGAGACAAATCTTATTATTCGTTCAATGGAGGGTGGAAATACTAGAAGTACTTCATGAAGAGTTTAGGGAATGGATAATACGAAGTATTGAAGTAGATTGATCATTTTTCTTCGTCCTGTTGTCTCAGCCCTAACCCCAAGACATTTGATATTTGATATTTATTTGTAGGGCAGTAGGGCAGTAATAAGCTGAGACAACACGATCGTCTAAGTTTACATTCACTCATACGTTGGAGATAAAGAACTGGCACCCAGATCTAGATCTATGATGTCCCCTCTTCCTTTCCCCACATTCGCCAGACCTAGGATCAACCGATCCATAAAGCCATCGAATATGGAACTGCCGAACTTCCTTGCAGAGATTGATTTTGACGATCTCAAATCATTCCAAGACCCCACCCACCTCATCTTGACCAGCGTCTTGGGCCAATGGGGCCTAATGAAACATTCACTCGATAGATCGTTTAAATAAGGAAAGGAAAGGGAAAAAAAAAAAA